>VZSF01007917.1:0-346561 GCA_013398295.1 Chionis minor | reverse complement strand
TTTTTTTTTTTTTTTTTTTTTTTTTTTTTTCATATAGGATGCGGTTTCTGGGACTCACTACATATCTACATGCAGAGTTTTAGACGTTTATGTGCAGTCTTGCTCTTAAACCCAAATTACCACTGAGGAGTAGCTACAAGAGAATAGTTATCTCTTGATATCAGAAAGAGGAAAGGGACAGGGTGGTGGAGAAAGGACATGCACACAAAGAGCAGCACCTGGTTCATCCGCCCACGTTCCCTTTGGGAGGGCATACAAATTGAGCAGAAGCATCACTGAGTCTTTTGTTCTGTGCTGGTACTGAAGGTAGTGGACAAAAAGTAACAGTGAGGTGTGAAAACAGTAAATACAGGCAGGAAAAGAAGAAATTTCTTTTTTACCACAGAGTGTTTCTGCTGGGCTCCTGTGTTTTTGCAGAGATGGAGGTACTTTTTCGACTGCCCTGCATCACAGTGATCACCAGTGCTCTGGCTGTTTAGGAAAAGGCACAGTGTCCGTATTACTCAGCATAGCCATGTATTTTCTTCTGCTTTGCTGCGAATCTCAAACTTATGTTCACGCGTTTCTTTGCCTGCATCTGGTTTTAAAAGGCTGCAATAGATTAGCAGATTAGCTTCTGAGTAAACACGACCTATCTATTAACAAGAATCAGCAGCAGGTAGGCCGTGCCAGAACAAGTTGGGATGTGTACGCTTCTGATGGTGTAATGTCATGCTGTTTAGCAGTTGCTTTGGTTTATCCTACCTGACTGGGGCTGCTTATTACCATGTGACTTTTTTTGGTGAGACAAGCCATCTCACCTTTCCTGGGTGGCTTTTCTTGGGAGAGCTGTTGTAGCTGATACGACACCCTGTGAGTAAACTCAGTCATCACAAAGGCAACACTTTTCTTGGAGGAGAAAGAGCAGGAGATACAAGCACTAGTCCAGAAATCTAAGATGGTTTTCTGAGTTGGGAAAGCTTTTTTCTGCCTCTTACACACTGCAGTAGGGAGCAGAGCATGCGTGAAAGTTCCCACTTTTTCATCTGTCTGGCAGGACTTTGCATCATAAACACTGACAAATATTTATTATAAAAAAGCTCAGTTGTTTTGTTCTTCCTGAGAGAAGCAAAAGTAGAAAAAAGTAAAGGAAGCTAGGCATAAATTTGTTATGATCAACTCTTCACTCATGGAACAAGGAGGCGTATTAAGTGGTTTTGGCACTGGTCTCTTGTCCAACAACTAATTCCAGTCTAGAAGAGAAGATATTCTGCAGATTTGGGCACTATGACTTTTACTGGTGCAAAAAATACCACCTTTAAAACTTTATATGTTGGTGGAAACTTTAAAGAACATATTATTGCAGTGTACACCTCAGTTTTCATCTGATATTTTGCGTAGTTACTGACTTGAACTTAGTATAGGACAGCTACTGAAGGAATAATGAATGACTGAGATTGGCTTCTGTAGCAATTTGGTCATTAAACCCTCTCTACTACTCATTACTGCCCAGCAAATATCTTCTGCTTCAATTAGCACGGCATGATTATGTACTGGCTGTGGTGATTGTTTTTCTGCAGCAAGCAGTGGCCCTGCAAACATATATTGCAGCCCTTGGAACCCTATCAGATATAATTAGAATGAAGAAACAATAGTACCTGCACAAGCTGAATGCAAATTGCTCTTATTGTCTTGCTGAAGAAAGGCAAAAAGTAGCCCATAATTACAGACAAATTTTACAATTTTTATCACAACAGGTGAACATGTAGGCTGTTATGTTAATGAGAGGATGTGTGTGAAGTAAGAGATGCTATTTAGTGTGCCTGAAAATTTGGCTATAAACAGACTAAAACTGTTAGGTGAGGGTATACTACTAAAACCACACACTGCTTTGAGTGTTTTTCTTATAAAAAAGTCCTCATGTACCTCACAGTGGTTGGAATGATTTACTAGGTAATACAACTGGAGCGTGGCGGGTGGCATCCAGCTGCACAAGAACGTGAAGAGGTGAAATGTAAAGATGGTAACTATAGAAACTGTAGAGAGTATACTGTTGCCCCTCCACTTCAAAAGAAGCATCATGGAGAGTGCAGATGAGTTGCAATTTTTTGTGTGTTCGTTGCTTCCATGTTAAGACTGCTTCATTCCCACGTGATGAGTTGGATACCTCAGCTGCCAGCCTTATATCACCAGCAGTGGAAGCCACATTATCTTATAGACTCTTTACATCCCTCAAGTGGTAGTAAAAATCATGTAGGACAAGTTAGCTGACCTGTACTTTTGCCTCGTCTTTAGAATACATCCTCAGTTACAGCATACAGAGGTACAAATTGCATTGCAAAGGCATAGTTGAAGCCATCTTCAAGATCCTAGGTGATGATGTAGGAAACCGAGATTCTAGTGTAAAAAGATTCAATATATTAACTGGACTTTAGACTGAGTTTCCAGGTAAGTAAGCTGACAGTGGAATCAGTAAAGCACAATGCAGAAGAAAGCTATTGGACTCGATGATCTTGAAGGTCTCTTCCAACCCAAGTGATTCTATGATTCTATGATTCTATTCTTCCTATTTGTTCAGTGCTGAAGGAGGAACTTACAAGACTTGTTCTACACTGCCGGGATCCTAACACTGAACAAGTCCTCCTTATTCACCAAAAAGGCCCAGAACGTCCTATTTCCTTGACAAGGGTGACAATCACATAGGGATAGCTCCTTTGCCTTAAATGTCTTCCAAGCCAGCACTTTAATAGAAAGCTCCTTCTTGGCTCTTTTTCAGGTATTTTTGCTACCTAATGTATAAATGTTCACTCTTTATGGGGGGGGGGGGGGGAAGGGGGGGGGGGGGGNGGGGGGAGAGAAGGGGGGGGAGGGGGTGTGTTTCTGCCTCAGAGTAGACACGCAGCTGCAATCTGGATCTGTCTGCATATTGTCACAAGCAACCTGTCCTGGAATAGAGGCTAGATTTCAACACAGCGCATTTACTCGGTTCTTTGTTTAACCGAAACAAAGAGTGCTTCTTCTGAGGTACTGCCCATCCATCAAGAGATTTCTTTCAAACATTGCAAAAGAGTTCTCTAAGTCTATGACTACTCGCTCAGTTCTGGGAATTTTACTTAAAGACGACCATCACAGACAAGGTAAAGTTTATTGTATTTGCCTCTTCACATAATACATTTTCATCTCTGAATTAAAGTGTAATAAAACCTAATAATTTTAATTTTTCTTAGAGGTAGAAACACCGTTTTTGGTTGTATAATTAGGCTGCAGTATTAAAGCATTATAATACATATTCTAGACTTTTATTAAGGTGTTTTCCAAGTACAATGCTGTAATGCTTTAAGTATTCTAAATTATTTTGCTATAATCCCTCTTCTACACAGGCTGAACTCTGAGGGCATTAGCTTACTATTCATTACAAAAGAGCTTCATTGCCCAGTGGGCTTGCAATCAGCATATATGCCAAAAATAATAGGTGGAATAACACAAACAGTACCTAGACAAACCACTGCTGTCAAAGTCTACAAGAACCCTGGAGAAATCGAGTATGGAAAGCATTTGCATGGAATCTGGCTGGGGTGGAGTTCATATCAATGAACCACAATGTGCTGTGCTTTGCATTTGTGGCTAAAATGGTGCTCATGACACCAGTGTTTTGGCTACTGCTGAGCAGTGCTTGCAGAACATCAAGGCTGCCTCTCCAAACCACTCCTCCAAAGGCCAGAAGGCTGGGGATGGGCAAGAGGTTGGGAGGGGACACGGCTGGGACAGCTGACCCCAACAGACCAAATGGATATCCTGTACCATATGACATCGTGCTCGTCAGTAAAAGCTGGGGGAAAGGAGGAGGAAAGGAGGACATCTGTGGTTATCATGTTTGTCTTCCTGAGTAATCACTATGCATGCTGGGGCTCCGCTTTCCTGGAAGAGGCCAAGCGTCTGCTTGCCAATGGGAAGCAGTGAATGAATTTTTTTTTTTTTTTTTGCTTTGCTTGTGTGCAACACTTTTGATTTCCTTATTAAACTGTCATTTTCTTGATCTATGAAACTTACATTTTTTCATGATCCTATGGCAGAGGGGAGTGTTTTTTTGCTGGCTGGGGTCAGCTCACCATAGTACAACAAAGCTGCATTTTAAAAGATTACTGATTTTAGGTATTATGTTTTAAGACACCTTACTAGAAATAATATAAAAAGGTCTAATTTTTTAAGGATGACCTGTTCAGCAGTCCTTGAAAATCAGGTCCTGCACAGCTGGACATGCAAAGTCTTTCTTAAAATAGCCTGCATGTAATAAGTGTATAAAGACACTCTCATTAGCTGCTAAAATTATTTGTGTGCATTTAAACATCAGTGTGTACCGCATAACAAAAGTAACATGGTGGGAAGACAAGCAAGTTCAGATCCTCGATGGAAGAGGTCTATGATCCTCTTCCTCGTGGTGGCAAAACAGTAAGTTGAAGAGCTATAGGAAAGATTTTTGCTGGTGGCGACCTTTGTGCTACGTATTTGTGCTCCATCTGCCGAGTAGCACTACAATGTGATCTTTCACAACTTCTGCAGTCTTGTGTTCTCTCAAGTATATGCAATCATTACAGTGGTCTACTTCATCACAAATACACAGCATATTTTTTTCCTCCTTGAGACCCAATTAAACACTCAAGTTGAATAATAACGATCCTTTTTATCACTGCATTGTTTTAAGTTTCAAAATTTGGTGGCTGCACAATTTATGTAACCAAGTGACAGCTAGAGCGCAGCATGATTATGACTCTTGTTTTTGTGCAGGCAATTAACAATGGATGTAGAAGGTGCTAATCACTGTAGCTGGTTGCAATGCACTACATAGTTGCTTGTCTTTGCTAAGTTCGATCAGTGCAGGGGGTCTTTAGAGAAGAACCTAGATGTTTTTTGTCAATTTGGCAATGTGACTTCAGTGCTAGCTTCAGTGGAGTAGGCAGTTTTGTAGCAAATTTTCTCTCGATAACACTTTACTTATTGCTCTTCCAACTTTGGCAATAAAAGTGCAATATTTAGTATCCTTTATTCGCTGCTGACTTTGTAAGAATCAGTTTTTTGGCCAGGCTGGGATCACTTTTTATTTAATTTTGTATTTATTACATGCCCAGAAAGAAAAAAAGCGACTAACAGAAAAAAGAAGCAGCCATTATTTTGTCTTTCACATTTACATATTAATTAGAAAATATTGTACAGGATATAATTTAATTGTATAATCTACAAAGGAGATGAGGAAGAAAATCTGTATTAGCTCTGCAACATCAGTAAAGCAACCTATCATTGAAGAGAATATCTGATTTTACACTTCCACACTGCAATAATGGCAACCACACGTAGTCAAGGATACCATACCCTAAATCATCAATATATTTTTGAGTAACTTTCCACAACTGACAGCTGGGGCAACTTCCAGTTGGTAAAATGCTGCTGTGGCGAACTTTAATAATAAGAAAGAAATGGGATGAGGCAAAGGGGTGAAGTTCTGGGCAAGGCTTCATTCACACCTAGAAGTCACACCAGCCTGTTCAGTGCAACGTTCAGCACCCATCTCTTCGAATCTCTTCCTTGAAACTTTCACAATTTCCTAATCTGTGGTCAAAATGCCCTTGAAGAGAAAAAGCCATATTAGAAAACAAATTGTTTTGAACTACTTATGGCCAAATTTACCATTATGTGCTTTAAAGATTGAGTAGAGTGCTCTTGTGAAAAGCTGGAGGCTGGAATTTTTATTAAAGCCATGCCCTATTGATATTCTGAGAGCTCCCAGTGCTTTCTCTGAAATCAATCAGTATCTCTGTGTGTGAGGACAGGTCACTGTGCCTTCTCTGCCAGTAACAGCTGAACTGCACATGCTATTAAGTCATAATTTAAGGTAAATGTATTCAGAAATATGTCTCTTTTACATTGCTACTCAAAGTTTCCCTGAAAGTCTTCTAAATTTTTTTTCTTGATTTTAATGGTAAAACCTCAGTGTGACCTTTACGGCTTTAAAATAAAATAAAAAACCCCTTTAATTTTAAATATGATATTTAAATATGATAGTTTATCTTCTGACTGAAAGCAAAGGGCAGAGTTTCATCTAATGGGAAGCTTAGAATTTGCAAAATACTATTACTTTATTGATCTTACTACAAAGAAAAAAGGCCATTTATCTATGGATCAAGCAGAGGGCACTGGTTTCCCAAATGCTATTTGAAATAGAAAGGATTAATAAAGTAAATTTTTATTTTGGACCAACAAAGGAGAAATGGGGATAGTGGAATGTGTTTACATGGCTTCCTTTAACTTCTTGCCCCTGCCAGAGAAAGGCAAGTGATCCTCTTAGGGATTGTGTACCAGCTGGGATTTTCTGCCTTCTGCTCCAGCTCCGCTGTCTGAGAGTTGTCTCCAGCCCACTGTGATGATTAGTCCTCAACACGTATGTCTACTCCTGATACAGACACAACTCTCTGGCACTTTGGCACCCTACATATCTTATCTGGGGAATAAACTGCTGCTGAACTGACAAAGTGGTGTATGTGATTGAAGGTCCCCAGAGCATGTGCCATTACCTGTGCCACTGCCACCTGAGAGGAGCGGTGGATGCTGTTGGGTGGGCATGGTGAGTCTTTCACTGTGATGGGGAAAATGAAATCTGAATTGAGAAGTGTCTGCATAAAAAAAAAATTTCTAACTGAAAATCAAGGCATGCTGCAGATTTGCCAGGGATCATGTTGTGACCTGAGGTCGTGTACTGCCCAAGCCACAAGTTTGTGGGTATATACTGGAGGAAGCTGGGGAGGAAAGCAGTTGTTCTTATCAGAAGAGCCCAGTAAACACATGATTTGAAAATCCAAACCCCATATCTTTAAGGCTTGTCTGCATTAAAAGATTACTCTGTAAGGGGTTAATTTATACTACTATTATGTTACGAGAGGTTATTCCACAGAGGTTTTTATTCTGCAGTTGGATTCATCAACCAAAGATTTATAACATCGTAGCTAAGGTACTAAGAATATCAGAAGTAACATTTTCTGTGGCAGAAAAAAAATCTATTATAGCAGCCATCAGAGGCCAGTGACAAGCTGTTTTCTTTAACTCTGTAACTCTGACTCTGAAAAATCAGTGGCAATGTTTGACTGCTTTTTTTCCAGACACGTCCCTGGACTGTATCATAATGGAAGCTGTCCCCCACAGCTTTCCCCCTGCTGCTCTGGACCACACACTGATGTTCGTAGCACCAGATGGTATAGTGGGTAGCGTAGCCTCGCTGTACCTCTGCCCTGCCCTCTTCCTGAGCAGGCACTGAGGTGAAAATCCGCTCCTCAGTGAGATTTGAATCCTCCACGTCTCTTACACAGTGACCAAATCTCACGTGAATAAATCTAGTGCTACAGGACCACACTTGGGGGTGTCAAAACCTTTGGCTGCCAGGAAGAAGCACTTGAAAGTAGTATTAGCTATCCAAGATGGAGATGTAGGTAAGGAGGCTCAAACTGCTGCGGTTGCCCTACTCCTGTGCATACAAAACTAACAGCATATTTCATGTCTTCACATTTCCTGCTGTAGGAGCTGGAGATTTTGGTCACCAGGGCACGCTGTGCTACCAAAAGAGCTGGTGGAATTTCCTCCTGCCTGGATAACATCGCAAAGTCTGAACTCTGCTCCTTGCGCTGAAAGCTGATCTTCAGACACTGTTTGTCTGAAGTCTGTTATCTGACTGTCATCAATGTGACTGTGGCTATACCACTGCTTCAAAACAATACTCATCCTTTAATCAAAGAAAATTCACTAGTCTCCTTTAAAGTAAAAACATTAAGACAAGTCGGACACAAATAAAGGTTGTCCTATGCAAGCTTTTTCAAAGCTATGCATGAGAGGATATGGGGCAGAAAACTTGGAATCAAACCACCGTCATGAATGCATGGATTATTCTTTGTTGTTAATGGTAATATTGGCTTTTTTTTTGGTAAACATCAAATCAAGTGCAGTTAGTACTAAAAGAAAAAGTTCATGCAAAAAGGTATTTAGACATAGCAGTTGATTTCAGAGAAAAATGCCAGGGCACAGCTTCTCCAAAAAAAGCACAAGGATGGTGCACTTTAAACAAGATTTCAGCATCAGGCCCAAAAGAAGGTTTCTGTACCCTTTAACAAGGGCAGAGAGTACCTTGCTGACATTGTTGCTCTGGCTTTTTTCAGGCAGCAAATAGAAATGGGCTGAACAAATCTCTAATTCCTTCTGGCTGTGTGTGAGAATCCAAATGCTCAGTTTCATCCAGGGCTTCCCTGAAGAGAGCAGTTGTGGCACCAGTTATGTGAAAGTGGTACAGCTTCTTGCTGGAGGTGTAGTTGTACTGTTACAGCCCATTTACAGATGCAAAGAGGCAGATGTTTTACACAGAAACATCTCTACCACTTCAGGTACAACACAGTGTGCCAGGCAAAAGATGTCACACCTTTATCTGACATACCTTTTCTAAGCTAGATGAAGAAATTTTGACTGGAATTTGGTCTTTCTGTTGTGACTGTGTGCATTTCCAACCTTCAAGGCTGAGCTGCAAAAAGATAATGAAGCATTGGTATGGTATTTACAACTTGGCACTCCTGGTTTCACTCCTGCTCTGCCAGCATCACTCACTTGGTGAGTGATGCCCTGTGTCCTGTTATGGGAAGGGAAGCTAGAGCTTGTCTTTTTAACCATTGCACCCTGTCTGACATATATTCTACCACGTTTATACTGAACTTGGCACTGCTGTAGCTGAAATAAATATTACATCAGGCTGAATTGGAGCGTCATAGCTATATGTTGCTTTATATGTTTAGCAATATGTTCAAAGAGATGCCTACCACTTATTGAACAGCTTTGGGATCCAAGCTCCTTCACAGCAGTGGTGCCTCTGTTGCAGGCCCCCTCGGAGGCAGGGGCTTCAACCCCAGCCCTCCACTTCACAAGGAAAAAGACTTGCTCATCTGACTACATTTAGAGGTAATCTTTTCCTGAAGCTACACAAGAGTGAACCCTCTGGAGGTGAAAAAGGACCAAACAAGAGAAACCCATGATATCTGAATAGTAGCTGGTCAATAGGACCCCCACCTGAGAAAGAAGAACCTGGTAATTTTGGCCTTGTTTCCTGGAAAAAGTGTTTTATCATCGTTGGATTAAAAACATCAACAAACCTCAGAGCACTCAACCCTTCTTCCTCTCAAATGAGTATGTGGTCTTTCCGGCAACTAAAGGCTGTGATTGGGTCTGGATCAGGAGAGGATGAACAGGCAAGTATCACTACCATCCTTCTGCTGAGGGAGGCAATCTCGTTCCCCTCATCTACTAATTAGTTCCTTCAGATAAGTTTTTTCCAAGCTAACTCACCCCCGTGTTAATTGTGCTATGCTTCAGTAAATACAAACCCCATGTGCTATGCATTTGTATTCCTGTTAACAGATTTAGTTTGTTAGAAGACACACATCAAGAAGTAAGGTCAGTCATATTAATTGTATTTGTATGTGAAAAACATTTAAGCTAGCAGAACATTTTTGGTTTCTAAGGCAGTGGTTGGGCACAGATTTCCTTTGGCAGCCTCTGCTAGCTACAACACTTTCTGTCTCCCGTTGGTCGTTTTTCCCTCCCACTGGTACTGCACAGATCTACTTGTGGATGTATAGACCAGAGCCCAAATCTAGCAGAAAAATAAACACCTTTTTAAGAGGTTACTTTTTCCCACTCAAAACTGTTCCCTGATCCTTTTTGCCATATGGCTTCCCAGTGTTCCTGCTGGCACAGCCAGTGTGGAGGGCAGGCTGGGAACAAAGAGCTGTAGCTGTGGAAATACATGGATTTCCACTCATGCCATACTGTGTGAATGCTTCTTTCATGGTTTCATTTTCCAATGCTTATTTGCGAATGATAATTTTAAGATACACCAGATAACTTTAGTTATGCCAAAGAAATAGAAAAAATGCAAACCCTTTCCCCAAACCAAACAAAAAACCAAACCCCCAAGCCCAAATCCCCACGTATATTTTCATAACTCTAGGCTGGAAACTATATAGGGCAAGGTTTTCTAAAATGTGTGCCTGGACTTAGCCTTTAAGTCAATGCTTAATGACTCAAACATATCTCCTGAATTTCAAAAGTAATGATCACTCTGCTGTTAATGAAAATCTATTCTGGAATATATTTTGGAAAAAAACAATTCAATGATTGGATAGCACAACCTCAAGAAACGCAAATAATCAAAAGTTAAGAATAAAATAAGAAATAGACTGAAAGAATAGGAAGAAAAACTTTTAGACAGGGCTAAATTATTAAGATCCAAAGTATTTTAGTTTCGTTCACTGTGTGCAGTGGACACATATTCACATGGAAAAAAACTTATTGTTACATTTGCAAGGAGCTGGCATGTTAGCCTGCAATATTAAAACCGGCAAAGACCTCAACTGTAAGGGATGTAAGAGATGTGGTTTGACACGGCAATAAAGTTAATGTTCTGATCCTCTGTCAGAAATGTGCCTGTGATGTAAAGCTCTGATGCAATACAGACTCATTCGGCTGTTTAAATTTCCTTAAACAATATTGATGGGTTGACTTGATACTGGCATGCTTTGTGGCAGTGCTTGAACTGCCTGTCCACCCCATTCTAACTCCATGTCAGGTCAGGCATTGATCATCCCATTGCAGGGCATAAACTCTATACTGAGTGCTAAATCCAGCACAAACCTTTAGGATAAAAATATAACTTCCACTGAATCGGATGTCCTGAACTTTTTCTCACTGCATCCTCTAACTCATAGGAGCATGTCTTTGTAAGAAATTCCCATGGCTTTCCTGTTATTCTCTGGCACTTTACAAGCTCCCTATGTTAATCTTAAAATAATGTAAGAAGAAGACATTAAAAAGAAGCATCTAGTTACTGACAAATTTACTGTCCTTTAGGAAGACTCTAATGAAGATGAAGAGGTGGAAATTTCATTAGTTGATTAAATTCTTTCTCATATTATCAATTCTATAATAAAATTAAACTTTCATTTGCCTTTGTATTTTAATCAATTCTTGTATTATTTATAACTGAGAAACACTGCAATTTTTTCCTAGTCTTGTTTAGTCTGCTGAGAACAGACTTCTATAAATCTGAAAAGGAAAACTCTGTCTTACTTTAAGTTTTGTTTTCTCATTATTATTGTCACCACATTAGTAGCAGTTAATTTTAACTTTCAGTGCCAAAACCAGCACTTGGTTGCAAACCTCAAATTAACTGATCATTCTCGATGAGATAATCTATTTTCTCTCATTTGCTTCTCTCTATGTGTTAAGACAAAGCTCCAACTGTCCTACAGCTAAGGCTGAAAACAGCCTGCGTTGGGAAGTATACTTTGTGTTTCCTGGTTTTTGGATGTGATAGTATCATTGAACTTGATAATATTAGTAATGCAGGTCAATATTAACTCTTTCAGTAAAATTGAGACATATGCTAACCAAGTGCATTTCTTTCTCCTTGCTGGAAATTGGGCTCTTTTTGTTTCATCCTTTTCTTTGAACAGATGCCTGTGAACTTGCTCTGCCTGCAAATTTATTCTCTAGAGAAGTCATGAGACTTGCAGTTGCTCTTCATCGCGATTCTTCTAATTGCTCTGAAACTTTGGATTAGTTTGTTTGTCCCCTTCTCTTGAATAAAAAATACTTGCATGTATATAAGCTGACTACACTGCTATCACTTTCCCTGAAGCCAAAGATAATTCTTTACTACTCTGTTGTGTGTTTAAGCAGGTGTTCAGACCTCAGTTGTTCCCTGGTGGCTTTCAGGCAGTTTTTCAGATAAGCTAGTCATTGACAAACCAGAATGTATTAACAAAAATATACTTAGTTTTGCAAATCAGAGCCATGTTCTGTAGCTGCGTGACATTACTAACATTAATGGAGTTACCCTAACGGGTGCAATCCTTGCTGTTTAAACTTCTGTCACTACACTGGTGGTGGCTCTATACGTCCACGGGACAGTACAAGGAGTACAAGCACAGTCACTAGAACTAGAGAGCCATGGTGTTTTTGTGGTATCAAACTGCAGCTCCATCAATGTGTCTTATACGGACAAGCGGAACAAGAACTCCTATCTTGGTGGTGTTCTGCTCTAAGCTCTGCACAACTCTGTCTCCCCTCCCAGCTCCCCAGTGACTTTCTTGAAAAGCGCTTGGGCTTTCTGCCTGCCAGGCCTGGAGATCATGAAGGCTGGCAACTCAAATACAGATTCACAGGAAAGTTTTAGTTTGATTTTTTCTTAAGATTAGAGTTTTGGTTTTGGTTTTTTTTCCCGAATTTTGAAGTGTCTTTCATCCCCCAAATAGAAATACTTCAATCCCAGTTTTCAACTTGCCATAGAGTTTGAGGTGCATTTCAGGCATTCAGCACCTTTAATAAACACAAAGGTCACTTTTTCAAAGATGCAGCTTTTCACCACTTTGCAGGCTGTGACGTTTAGCCAGCATTGACCTCCATGCTGCAATAACTGAGGAGCTTGGCAAAAATAAATGAGAAAGATCGTAGATGCCAAGCAATTTTTTCTTTTTATTTATCAGCATTTAGAGACAGCATGAAGAAATATAATGCAATTGACAAACCATGGCATAGTCCAGCTTAGCTCTTGCAGAAATTGATTTCCTGATTGATCCAATAGCAACTGATTTCTTGGAGACACAAATCTGCCATCCTTTTTAGCCTGAATGATTAACCCATGCACTGGGCTTTCTGGGTTATTTTCATTAGAATGAGAGCTTGCTCTAGAGGCTGCCCTCTCTCTGAAATCATACTGGGTTTCTTTGATTTGTTTTTTTTGGGGACAAAAAAGTAAGTAAGGCTTTTTTTTATTTACGCTTCAAAACCTGCCAGAAAGAAATTATCTTCTGGTCTTCTTTTGTAACCAGACACTTTGTAAGCCCAGAAAAGCCAGAAACCTGCAGTTTATGGGCAGCTTCACCAAACAAGACAAGAATTTTCTCAGATTCTGCTTCACTCTCAGTACTGGCTTAGACACTAAACACAGCAGGGCACATGGTGCCTGCTTTTGTGAGGGGTTAATGGTGCTTGAAATATTAAATGCAACAAATCTGAGGGTCTCATGAGAGTTACTTGGTTTTTGTATGTCAGCAAACATCTTGCCATCAAGGGCAATGCTTTGGTGTGAACTGATTTAGGCTCTTGCTAGCACAACTGAATGCACTGGTTACTTCAGTACGGAAGACTATTCTGAGCTCAGACACAATATTGGACTTCTTTCTTGTTTGCAATCTGTTTGTTTGTGGCTAACATCATTTGCCTTTTAACTTTTTACATCTTTGGTTTCAGCCATAGCAAAACTCCACATTTTCGCTACTTAGCAAGTGAATGCTAGAAGAGAAATAATTTCTGCTCCTGAAACAATGTTGTTTATTTTTTTCTTTCAGCATACAGCGATTAAAAAACACATTCTGACTTTAAAAAAGATACTGTATATTACAAGTCTGTGTTGTAGGAATGCTCAGAAAAAGTAGTGTAGTAAGGGCTTGACAAAAAAAATCAGTTCTGAGCTAAATGGTTATTATTTCTCATTTCTGGTGCATTTAGACATCTCATTAAATAGGAAGTAACTGCATTTTTTACCAATCTGAACAGAGAGTAAGGAAAGAACCTGTATATCAGGCTTTAGAAATAGCACTAAAAGCTAATTCTAAAGAGACAAATGTTGTTATTGCTGTCATAGCATTCTTGAAAATTGCCTGGATAGCATGTATATTTATGTTTAGTCATCATATGTGTGGAGTCAGACACATCTACACTTACCTAGGTAGGAACTGCAGGCACACGTTGCTGCATCTGCAATTTTGCGTGTGTAATGATGTCTCTTCGTGGGTATAGTGAATTCATGATTATTCTCACTGTTCATCTTCTTGAGGTTGTCCTTCATCTCACTTGTCATCCCCGTGTTGAGCTAAAATGCCAACACCTGACTACAGAGACATCCCAGGACAAAGAGACGCTGAGCTGTTAGGGCTCTCAGCTCAAACCAAGCAGCCAGCCCAGAATGGGGACCGCAATGCTCCCAGGGGAGGCTTCATCCTGTGCTCCTCTGTTTATCTGACAGGAGGGAAGAGGGAAGTCAGCACCTGTTCAGGGGATCTTTTGAGTCCACAAGTTTATAAAAACCCAGAAATCAGAATTTTCTTTTTACTCTTTCTGAGGAATAGGTGGCTTTTTATACGCAGATGGACATGCAGCAAACTCCCAGGGAAGGATGAGATAAGTGCAGGGGCACTGGGTTTAGAAGGTGCTGTTTGCCAGTGGTCTATAATCTCTTGGGTTTTATCTGTTTAACGTAAATGCAATGATGTGCTTAGACATCCTGAGCAGTGCCTGTTTGTACGTGAATTTGTTCACATTTATTTTATGAGGGAGAGGCAAACTCTAAACCAGGGAGCTCACAACTTTGATGAAATTCAAGGAAAAGCGGAGTTGAGCTGCAAGAGAAGCCAGAGCTGGACCACGGAGGAAGGCAGCAGAAAAGCAAAGCCCAAATTTCAGAATGCTATAATCACAGGGCAGGTCTGTTCAAATCAGAGAACCCCATGTTGGTCCTAAAATTAGTCTTAGGCTGGGCTGCTTCTTCTCAGATCCCCCTCAACAAGAGTGCAAATAAGCCTGGTTCTTGCTGGGAGCAGATGTTGAAGGACACCTGCAATAGTCCCTGCAGCAGAAAGATCTGCTTGTAAGTATCTATTGGTAAATGGGTGACTGGCAACTAATGTGTGCCTAGCACTAGTGTTACAAACTGCACTGGAAAGATGGGGAATTGTGAATGTGAATTGGAAGTTGGACTAGATGATATTTTAGGTCCCTTCCAATTGAAATATTCTATGTTATGCTATGTTATGCTATTTTATTCAAGTAATACGTCGAGCTTGTCTGCTCAGTATTAGAATATAATTTACTGAAGATTGGTATCATACATCAGCTTTCACTGAACTGCCTGTGATCACTCTAACAAAGTTAAAATGTTTGAACATCAAAGTCTCACTGAGGATCTGAATTATGCAACAAATTGGCAGCATTTTATAAAAAAACCCTGATTCTTATGCACAATCGTTTTACGAAACAAATGAACAATGTGCTCAATGTTTGTCTTTGCCATACTGCAAGACAAGCTCCCAGAAATGAGACATGAAATATCTTATATTATGTAATTAAAGTAGCATTTTAGTAACTTATTTTTTATAATTATTCTAATAAATCAAGACATTAAATCTCTGTGGTCTAGCAAGAAATACTTTCTCTTGTAGAAAGTAGTGCCCAACAAGAACCTGCTAAGTGGTTTTTTTTCCCAGTCTGTTTGTCCATTATTGAATTACCCTTCTTTTCTATTCAAAAGTTTCTGTGGTCTTTCACTGCTCATCTGTGCTTTTTGGAGTCTGTAGCTGGCACGTCTTTATGATTCATTAGGTCTGTAGTGCTGACCCACGCTCTAACAAAACGTTAGGGGATGATTCATTACTGGAATTGGCTCCCATCAGAAGGCACATAAAAATGAAGGTTACTAAACCTGTTATTACCCTTTCACAGTTTAGGAAGCTAGTTATGACATCGTCTGGTTTAGGTTATTAGGATATGTCTTTCTAAAATGCCTTTTATACTGTATTGCATCTTCCCCAGATTCTCTGATGCGAGAAGCACCCCTGATAGGTACTAACTGAGAGTGGCCAGAGATTATCTCAAACCATTTTGAAGCTCTCCGGTGAAAGGGGTGATGGTTAGAAGTGCTAGTGCAATCATATTAAGTATGGGTGATCCCACCCTTTGACAGGGCACAGTTTACATGATATTTTGATGTCTTTTTTGCAGTCTTGCTTTTCCGTGATTCTTTCTGCAAAAAAACATTCCAGTGTTGTTTTGAAGATTAGGGATGTGATGTAAGAGAATGTATTCACCATACCACTGCTTACCTCCAGAACCTAACTTTTAGGCTTTCAGCTTTCACCTGGTCAGAAGAGGGGACTGAGTTATCACCTCTTCATCCAGCTTTTTTAGTTAAAGACAGGAAGGATTGATGCATTTTGGTTTTGGTCTGGATTAATTGCTTGTCTTTAATAAAGGCTAACTGGATGAAAACGCAGAGGAGGTAACAGTGGGGACCTTGATGGGGCTCAGCCAAAGCTACTCAGCGTGGAGGTCAAGAGAAGTAGTTTTGTTTTCTCAATCTGATAAGTTACGGGACATTTCTTATGTGATTATATATCCAAATACAGAGAAGACCATGATCTTCACTTTTGTCCTGGATCCATGGGTTATGTCTTAGAGTAGAATGCAGTCTGAGAGGATACCCTGTAGCTCTGAAATACTATGTTAATGACAGACAGAAGAGAGATTTCTTAAATGGGCCAAGAGCACCAATCTAAAGCTACATTATGAAGGACAAATGTCTTTTCATTGAACAGATAAAAATAGCTACTGAAGGACACTGGAATTAAATTGCTTCAACATATTAGCACCAAACAAGTTGGACAGATAAAAAGCAGCGTGGCCAGCAGGCTGAGGGAGGTGATTCTTCCCCTCTACTCTGCTCCCTTGAGAGCCCACCTGGAGTACAACATCCAGCTCCGGAGCACCCAACGTAAGAAGGACATGGACCTGTTGAAGCGGGTCCAGAGGAGGGCCACAGAGATGCTCAGAGGGCTGGAGCACCTCTGCTATGAGGACAAGCTGAGAGAGTTGGGGTTGTTCAGCCTGGAGAAGAGAAGGCTCCAGGGAGACCTTATAGCAGCCTTCCAGTATTTGAAGGGCACCAACGAGAAATCTGGAGAGGGACTTTTTACAAGGGCATGTAGTGATAAGATGAAGGGCAATGGCTTCAAACTGGAAGAGGGTAGATTTAGAATAGAAATTAGGAAGAAAATTTTCACCATGACGGTTGTGAGGCACTGAAACAGGTTGCCCAGGGAAGCTGTGGAGGCCCCATCCCTGGAAGCGTTCCAGGCCAGGTTGGATGGGACTTTGAGCAACCTGGTGTGGATCTTGCTTTGAGCAAGCAGGTGGTGTCCTTGTCTGCAGCAGGGGGGTTGGAGCTAGGTAATCTTTAAGGTCCCTTCCAACCTAAACCATTCTATGATTCTTTGATTCTATGAAACCTCTTCTCTGAATCTGTTAAGATTAACACAGATTAACACCAGAATGCATCTGCGTGTAATAAACTCTTCTTACTGAAACTTCTCCAGGGGCACCTTGTACTGTTGGCCTCATTTATGCATTCATTGATAAAATCAGTAGCTTACTGTCATGAAGGCAGCATACAATTCCCTGCTGGTTTTGACATGACGTAACTTGGCCTGTGGGTCAGGGTAGTCAGGGCCTCTCCTGTCCCAGCGGATGTGCTGGGCAAAGGGGAGCTTTTGTGCGACGGCTGGTGGTGCTGGTGGCAGGCAGGGGCTGCGTGTTTCTGTCAGCGATGCTGTCAGGGCTCCCACTCAGGTCACTGGTGGAGCCTGTGAGGTTCTGAGATGTGCTGTGCTGGAGCGACTTTCTGCTCTCTGTCACCCCTTCACAACAGAGAGAAATGGCATGGGACCGAAACTGGCCCTGACATCTCTTTACCTGTTGTCGTCATATTTTATTTCTTTACTGTGTTCACTGATGTCCTTCTGGGGCAATTTTGATCTTTTTGATGGTGGCCCAAAGCAAACTTTTGAGTTCAGTGGAATAGGGACTTTAAACAGTTGGCATTTTTCTTATGCCAGGTAAGAGGTTACACAAACGAAACACCTTTTCCTGAAGATGCATTTTAACAACCCCTTTGGCTATATGTAGACCATGGACCTCAGGAACACTCGCAAGGGCTCCAGGTCCAGCAGAACCAGCTGCGTTTGTTTCTACACTGCAGGGAGACCTGTGCACCCACACCCTAAGGCTCCAGTCCAACCTCCCTCTTTCCGTCTGTGGAAAGAAAACACCGATTTGGGGACAGGCCTGAGGCTTCAGTGTGTTCCTCAGGGTGCCTGCTCTGTGTGCACTCAAGGGATCAAGTCTTGTGCTGTGTGGGTACAGCTCAATAGCTAAATCCCAACAGCTAAATCCCAATGGGGGCTTTGTGATGCATGGAGTAACGTTTGCCCACACCATCAATCCAGACATCATCCTTTGTGGCCTTGGAAAACACCAACACCAATACCAACCTGTTTGTGGAGATGGAGAATTTATTTAACTGAACAAACAAGGGAGCCAAACACCGAGAGCATGAACATCTGAAAGCCTAGCCTACTCAGTTGTGAGTCCTCCAGCTGGGAGGTGAAGCTGCTTTTGGATTTTTCCTGAGAGAATGCAAAGACCTGCTCCCGTGCCCCTTTACTTACAATCCTTATAACTGACCTGCATGACTCCACCCACTGCTAATTGGGTGCCCCTTCAGCTACTTGCTTCTCAAACTATTATGCTTATAGCTTCTTGTTGCAGCAATATAGCAATAAAACTCACTTAAAAAAAAAAAAGTAAAGTATTTTTAAATTTCACCCTCTAACATAAACAAACTACATCTGTATCACTGCCTACATCTATATCACTACCCTGGTTTGCAGGTAGGTACTTTTTCTGCAAGCTTTGTAAATAAGGGAGTTTCTTTGTCTATCATTGACACTTGTACCAGGGTTTATGCCTGGCCTGTGGAAGAAGAATCCAAAGGGTTATTCGTAATTTCTGTGTGAGAGGCCTGGCATTGCTCGAAGGAATAACAGCCAAACCATCCAGTCCAATGTGTGATTTATTTCTTGTAATCAGCTGGTCTACTGATTCCTACCAGGTACAGTGAGAACTTTTGTAAAGGCAGTTAAGCTGGGCTGTAAAAAACTTTATTAACTGAACATACAGCAGAATTTGTAAATGGGAAAATGAACAGAATTTAAAGAGAGAGTGTAATGAACAAAAAAATAGGGTACTGAAAGAGAAATAACTGGAAGCAGAGAGAACACAGTGTCTGCACAATTCTTGGTAGATATAGGAACAGTGCAAGATGTAAAATTTTACTTTTAGGTATACGATTTCCAGGGTCTGCAGTGGGAAAATCAAAAGCTATGCAAAAGGTAACCAAAGATAACTAAGATGAGTTAGCTAAAGATAACCTAGGAGAACTAAAACATGCTGTACATTGAAGAACAGAAAGAGAACTGCACATAGGCATCCTATATTCTTTTCTTTTGCCATAGCAAAGAACTCTAAGCCCTGATTTGGCACACAGACAGGCTGGATACAACAGGGAGCGTTGCTGTTCAGTGGATGGCATGATCTGCTCAGATCTAACAGCTGCACTTGAGCATAGTTTGCTACCTCTATTTTGTGATAATCTAAATTCTCTTTCCTATAGTGGGGAGAAAGCACTTGCAAAGTTCAACTCCAGACTATAACTGCGTAATGCTAGAGGAGATATTTTACTCAAATAGATAAAAATGCTTTTCATTGTCTCCTTTGGTGCAGGGATTATTTCTATATAGGAACATTTCATACAGTGGCCCAGGTCTTTCAGCATCCCTAGAGTGAAGTTAGCAGTAACAACAGAGGAAGCTTCTGTGGAATATAATAATTGGAAATATGAATTTAACTGCATTACGATGATAAACTCTATCCGAACACTGAAAACACAAAAATGGCACAGGATACAGCAATGAAGTTTGTGTTTGTTGGTGGCAATTCTTTAAGAAAAATGCTGTAGGTTAAAAATAAGCATTTGAAACTGTTACATACCACGAAAAAGCCCCAACCCCCTAACTTGCAGAAAAGTAGTGATTTGGGCAAGCAGATACTTTTTATCTCAAGCTGCCTTCAAATCCTGCATGGTATTTGACTGGCTGGTTAGCAGATAACATAAAGGGCATTTAGGGGTGGCAGGAAGGTGTGTGCTTTGCATTCCTCAGTCTGCGCACAGAAGCAGAGCCCATTTGACGCTGTCCCGCATGACATCCTAGTCTCCAAATTGGAGAGTCACGGGTTCGATGAATGGACCACTCGGTGGATAAGGAACTGGCTGGATGGCCACACTCAAAGGGTTGTGGTTAATGGGTCAATGTCCACGTGGCGGCCAGTGACGAGTGATGTCCCGCAAAGGTCAGTACGGGGACCAGTGCTATTTAACATCTTTGTTGGAGACATGGACAGTGGGATCGAGTGCACCCTCAGCAAGTTTGCCGATGACACCAAGCTCGGTGGCGCGGTTGACACACTGGAGGGAAGGGATGCCATCCAGAGGGACCTGGACAGGCTTGGGAGGTGGGCTAATGCAAATGGCATGAAGTTCAACCAAGCCAAGTGCAGAGTCCTACACCTGGGACGTGGCAATCCCAGGCATAAATACAGGCTGGGCAGAGAATGGCTGGAGAGCAGCCCTGAGGAGAAGGACTTGGGAGTGCTCATGGATGAGAAGCTCAACATGAGCCGGCAGTGCGCGCTGGCAGCCCAGAAAGCCAACCGTATCCTGGGTTGCATCAAAAGAAGCGTGGCCAGCAGGGCACGGGAGGTGATTCTCCCCCTCTACTCTGCGCTTGTGAGACCCCACCTGGAGTACTGTGTCCAGCTCTGGAGTCCTCAACATAGAAAGGACATGGAACTGTTGGAACAGGTCCAGCGAAGGGCCACTAAGATGATTAGAGGGATGGAGCACCTCTCCTATGAGGACAGGCTGAGAGAGCTGGGGCTGTTCAGCCTGGAGAAGAGAAGGCTCCGGGGAGACCTGATAGCAGCCTTTCAGTATCTGAAGGGAGCCTACAGGAGAGCTGGAGAGGGACTCTTTGTCAGGAAGTCTAGTGATAGGACAAGGGGTAATGGTTTTAAATTGGAAGAGGGGAGATTTAGATTAGATATTAGGAAGAAGTTCTTTACTGTGAGGGTGGTGAGGCACTGGAACAGGTTACCCAGGGAAGTTGTGGAGGCCCCATCCCTGGAAGTGTTTAAGGCCAGGCTGGATGGGGCTTTGAGCAACCTGCTCTAGTGAGAGGTGTCCCTGCCCATGGCAGGGGGGTTGGAACTTGATGATCTTTAAGGTCCCTTCCAACTCTAACCATTCTATGATTCTATGATTTGCTAAAGAAAAGACTCGCATTGATTTTGCCACCTTTTGGGTATGGCCATCAGCTGTCTGACTCCTAGACCCACAGAGGGACGTCAGCTATTGCAATACTGGGCACTGAGCTGCCCAGCTCTCAGACCCTGTGAAACCTGAGGGAATTCACATCTGTCTCGGGAAGCCCTGGCTACTGGTGTGATGCTACTCTTTCCACGTCTGCATCGAAACTTCTATTCTAGCAAGGGGACTGGAACACAACTGTTTACTTGTTCTGTTTTTCCCCACGAATTACTTGAATTAGTGGTGTGACCAGCTTGACTGTACGTCCTCTGAGTTCTGTAACCATGTGGTTCTTATTCTTGCAAAATTATAGCTATGAATATAAGAAAAATGCTTATAAGAGTAATAAGCCTCCCACTTCAATAGCAGTCTTCTGATCTCACCTCTTTTGGAGTACTATTGCAGTATGAAGTCATTGTCAGTAAGTACTATCAACAGTTGAGAAAACAACAAAAAATTGTGTTTGGAAAGGAGCACGCTGAGTGCATTTTTCCCTTGAACATTATAAAAAGCTCATTATGAATTTTAGACCAGAATCACTGTTCACTTAGAAAGACAAGAGAAGACCACTAGATGGTAGTAAAACCCCAAGCCTTTGCTAACAAAATCTGTGAAAAGTGAAGTTCAGAGGGGCAAAGGGGAGGAGGAGCTTCAGTTTAAGTACTGAAGTCATTATTGCTTGGAGTCTATAAAAAGGCAGTTGCACAGTAAGTAATTTATACGTGGTCAGCCTTGACTCTATGGATTTACTCATTCCTTTTCCTCTATTTGTGTCATCCATTCCCATCAAGGAGTCCCCAGCCCCAGATGTCGGGTGAGGAAGGGGGCTGAAACTTCTGCTCTCTGGAGGAAATGTTGCAGGCGATGAAGAGGAAGAGCAGCTGAAGGAGCAGCTCTGGTAAATAGGTACAGTTAATAGTTGATTGCAAACAAAAGGTTACTTTTAAAAGCTGAAAATGATTTAACTTGATATGCTTTCAATTTTATTTGCAATAAGTCACTGACAATCAGCTTGAAGAGTTTCCTTTATTAAGAATCCCATAGCTTACAACTTGCCTTGAATATTGTCATTACCAAAAAAGCATTGAATAAAATACTCATGATCTGGAATAGAAAACTAATTTTTATGACAGAAGTCCACCTATACTGATTCCGTAACCTTAGTGTATCCTGAAATGTATGGACTTGCCTTGGTTAGGTGTTTAGTACTAAGCATGTCAGTAAGCGTGTCAGTATTGCACAAATAAGCTGATTATAACACAGTTCATGCAAACTTAAGAAGTACAAAGGTCAGGAAAGCATTTAAATCTTCTACTGAAAATGTTCTGTTCTTAATTGTGGCAATAATTCAAACTTCTACATATTGTATTCAAGTGAGCATGTTTGGCCGAATCTAATACTATATTCTCCTGCATTTCTGGGATCTGAGATCAGAGACTTTGAAAACTGTTGTTTAGTGTTCAGCAGAATTTCCAGAACATTTTGCTGACTTCTGGGGGACCAAACAGAATAAACAATAGACATGAAGAGTGCATGAATCTCTTTGTTAGCTTATGGTTTTAATTTCCTGGTAAGGATGGGTAGAAAAACTCTGAGCCAGTAGGAGGTTAATTTAGAATCAGTACATGAATATGGTGTGTAAGAGGCAGGACGTGTACAAGCCAAATTAAATATAAATGGATGATATTTGTTTTGTCAATTTCTGCCTGTTCTCGTCATGCTGTATTTTTTTTGGCAGGGTTTTTTGCCTTTTGGAAAATGCATTTACCGCACGCCTTGGCAAGTCCCTCAGAAAGAACAGAACGTGTTTGCTTCCAGAGATGAACACGTCCTCTCAACTGTATACTTCTGAACTAAACCTGAGTGCCTTTGGCAGCAACTTTACTGTGCCTACTGTCAAGAGCAAGTCATCGCCATGTGAGCAAGTGGTCATTGCGGCTGAGGTGTTCCTAACCCTAGGCATTGTAAGCCTTGTTGAAAATATCTTAGTTATATGTGCAATAGTCAAGAACAAGAACTTGCATTCGCCCATGTATTTTTTTGTTTGCAGTTTAGCAGTGGCTGACATGCTGGTTAGTGTGTCTAATGCTTGGGAGACCATAACAATATACTTAATAAACAATAGACACATAATTATGGAAGATGCCTTTGTCCGTCATATAGACAATGTCTTTGATTCAATGATCTGCATATCTGTGGTGGCTTCCATGTGTAGTTTGCTGGCTATAGCAGTAGACAGGTATATCACTATCTTCTATGCTCTACGTTATCACAACATCATGACAGTGAAAAGATCGGGGCTTATAATTGCATGCATCTGGACCTTTTGCACAGGCTGTGGCATTATCTTCATTCTTTATTATGAATCAACTTACGTGATCATTTGTCTCATCACTATGTTTTTTACCATGTTGTTCCTCATGGTCTCGCTGTACATCCATATGTTCCTCCTGGCTCGTACTCACGTGAAGAAAATAGCTGCTTTGCCTGGGTACAACTCTGTCCGTCAAAGAACCAGCATGAAAGGAGCCATCACTCTGACTATGCTTCTTGGCATCTTCATTGTTTGCTGGGCTCCATTCTTCCTTCATCTCATCCTGATGATCTCCTGCCCTCAAAACCTCTACTGTGTTTGCTTCATGTCTCACTTCAACATGTACCTCATTCTCATTATGTGCAACTCGGTGATCGATCCCTTGATCTATGCCTTTCGTAGCCAAGAAATGAGGAAGACCTTCAAAGAGATAATTTGTTGCTATAGCCTGAGAATGGTCTGTGGGCTATCAAACAAGTATTAAGAAAACAAAGCCAAACCAGGGAACAGAATCGAAATGCAACATCTTGCTGCATCTTGTAATTCTGCTGAAATGACTGTGGAACATCTTTCTCCTGCCAGCTGTCATGATTTCTGTGGCAACCAGAAACCATTTTTTAGCATGTGATTTTACCTTTCTTTCCCTCCGTGCACCCCTCTCACACTGGTTGTAGGAGCTACTCAGTGCATCTGTATTACAGGGAGAAAGAATATTTTGAATCTCACTTACCCTACTGAAGACTGGATCTTATAAGAGGATTATACAGGGAAAGTCTTATTTTTCTTTCTGACAAATGTAATGAATGTGACCTGCCATGCAAATGAGCCCATCAGCCTCTAAGTGTGTGTTTCTCTTGAGATTCTTTGTCTCTCTAGATACAGTGTGGTTTATTTTGATCCCCAGAATTAGCAGGGTTTTTGCTATTTCCTTCTGAAGACATACAATCGGAGAAGTAGCTCTAATTATTAGGGTTCACATACCTCACTTAACAGTTATGACAATATATATGCACATATCAGCAGCCTTGTATTCCAGTCATGACTGTTACTGTCATAAAATATGTTGTATGTAAGATGAAAGTGTTACCACAAGATTTTCCAGGTTGTATACAGTACTTTGTTGTGTTTGACTATATGTGTTCTTAACACTGTGGGGTAGGATGTACCATAGGTGGATTTTAAGGCTGAATATGAAGACTGAGATGATTCTAGTTTGTCTGTTTTCTTTATTCACCAGGGCTAGGGAAATAAAAGGTACATGGTCTCGAGTCATGTAACATTTTGTGGAGATGGAAAGACTGGGTGAGTGGCTGCCTTTATATAGACATTAGAAAAATATTTCAGCTAGGAGTTGCTTTTGTTGCTGGAGGAAGCTGTACTGTAGATTGCATCTTTCAAGCTGGGAGAGAAAAACCAAATTTGATGATCAGAAGGCATAGCAGGCGATGACAAAACAGGGATTTCAAAAACTCAGGAATGTGTAACTATAACAGAGAGTTCTGACTTTTGCTCTGCAAACAAACAATTTTTGTCTTTGTTGAGAGGATTCTACAGTGAAAACCTCAATGCCTTTTGTGTATTTTGCATCTAGTTATGGTCTCATAAACATGCTGTTCGGCAACAGCTGTGTAATGTAGAAAATATTGGATTTATCACAGACCAAGGAAGTGCAACTGTGGCATTGATTTCTTGATGCCAATGGATGGTACATATCTTGCATTGCGATATAAGCTATGAAAATATTTCAAGAAGTGGTGCCCTACTGACTAGATATCAGAAAATAGCTTTGAAGAATCAATTATTTCTTCTGAAAAGCTGAAAAATATAACCCTTGTTATGCTTGGTTTAGGGGTGCTCTAAAACTGTTATTGTCAATAGAAGGACTACGATTGATTCAATGGGCCTTAGGTTATACCTTCAAGGTGGAAGTCCTAATCAGGTGTCAGGAAGATTTTTTCCTGTAAGGGTGGTCAAACAGGGGAATAGGTGCCCAGTGGCTGTGCAATCTCCATCCTTGGAGATATTCAGAACTTGACTGAACACAGCCCTGAACAATCTGCTCTAAGTTGAAAGCTGACTCTAACTTTGTAAAGCTGGCCCTACTTTGAACAATCAGGAATAGATGACCTCCACAGGTCCCATCCAACAGAAGTTATTCTGTTATTCTATGAAAAAGTTTGCCTGTTATGGAAAAATTATCATTTCCCCCCTCCTAATTTAATCTCTTGTGTAAGAAGAATTGTAAAATATTCTCCTCCACACATTTAGAAAGGCAGCATACTTTTAATCTACATTTGCTTTGGAGGTTTCTGGCAGGATAACTACAGCACACCTTTAGCACCAGAGCTATACCTTGTGTCTGCTGCACCTCAAAATATATACTGCCTCCAGCTCACACATATCTCCCTAAGACATGAGTGGGAATTTTATTCTCAGTGGAGACACCATATTCTGTTGGCTGTAAATGTAATGGTTATATCAGTGCACTAAGCGCTGGAACCTTCCTTCAGCTATACCTAAAAATGGGATATCAAAGCTATGTTTGTGGTCAGCAGTGAGAATCTTGCCTTGTTTCAGTCCACCTCTTAACCCTATTCATAAAAAGCACCTAAAATTGGGCTCTTGTTACTATGAATGTAAATAGCAAAAGGAGACACTTCAATTGCATTGTGAAAGGCACCAGCTAATATTGTAAATAAATCATTAAATCTTCCCTGGGTGTTGCAAATAAGACAGTCTTGTACATAATTGTAGATCAACAAAGAGGAAGCCAAAACCGCAATAGCTTTGGGTATTTTCTTGAATTGTACATTACTTTTTTGTCGGAAGTTTATTTGATGTGTAAACACAGACATATGAAGAAACTATTAAACTGGATTGCTGAAAACCCCACTATTATTGGTTATTCATTGTAATGTGTCCACTAACCTCACAGATTATCACAGAAGGAATATTGTATTACAGGCTTTCACTTCCCAATTTGAACAGATGCTTTGTTAAGAAACACATTCTGAAAGAGAGTTACAGACTAATACAATGTATTTACATTCATACCTGTGTTCCTCTAGGTGTCAGCATCACTTCCTCCTTATAAGCTTTACAGGTGGGGAGCTAAAACAGCTTAAGGGGGGAAATGAAAGTATTTTCAAGAACAGGCTATAAGACTTCCTGCAAAAAAAGCTTGTTTACACTATAGGAATGCACATAAAATACATGTTTCTCTGAGGCTGTGACGTGTTTTAATCTGTCTCTTTCTCCCGTTTAGCTGCAGAATAAAAGCAACATTTTGCTTGTTTTCACTTCCACCAGAGCTTGGAAAACACTAAGTATTCTGATAGACTGGGACAAGCAAGCATTGTGTAAGTATGAAATTTGCTGTCAAAGGACACTCATGAAAAAATTAGCTGCTAGGCTGTCACTGCGCCATGTCCCCACAGCTAATGATACTACTTTTACGTATACTGCTGGTCATTTACAGTTCGGTATTCTGTCACAGAGCTCCAAAACCAACTTCTATTGCCTGCTGCTGCTTTGATGATTGAACACTTCACTGCTTTTAGCTTGTGTGTCACTATTTTTAAGATTTTAATAAGAAATTATTCTAAACTCACCCCTGTTGCAGGTGGGGTCAACTTTCATAAACTCATCTGAATTTTAAGTAGACTAGTAGAAGCAGGGAGAATACTAAAGAAAATGAACCCAACATTGCTAGCTGCATCAGAACTTCATCTAGTGAAGAAGAAGGCTGGATTCTTTAGTGTATAATAATGTAAAGGGTGATTGATGGTAGGCAAGATGCACTGGCTCCAGATTACACTGAAGTACTTCATATGTTGCTCTAAGTTTTGCCTGCCTTAGTAGACTGAAGCAGAAGGTTGGCTTTTGCAAATGATGGCATTGCCTGGATAATCCCATACCCGGCATGTTTCTATACTAGCAGTAGGAAAATCTGAATCTTTTCTCGATAAGGTACTTGGAAATACTAGTTTTCCAAGAGCCTTAGCGTCTTCTGTGAAACAAAACTTTGAATGGAGCAAAGAGGTTGTTTATGATCCCGAGGCTTTATGATCGTGATTCCCAAATGGGCACAAGTCTGTGACAAAGGGCTCTAATTACTAGTACTACTGCCTCTGGGTCTGGGTCTGGGCTGGGAGGGATGACTGCTTTCAGTTCTACAACCTACAGGCCTGCAGCCTCCCTGCGACCAGTGTCCAACTCTATTTTGAGAGGGGGTTGCACGTTCCTACTGCTTAGGCTTTTCCTCTTAGAAAAAACTTCTCTGAGTGGCTTTCTGGACATTTTAGTTGCATTTTTCAGGAATCCTGTGCAAAATAACTGGACAAACCACAAGAATTTCCTGCACATGCAAACTTTAAGAAGGCAGAAAAGGTTTGTACATCTGTGGGAAATCAACCAACTCCCTAACGCAGTATACTCTGTGAAATGTACTCTCTGAAATCTCAAAGGACTTTTGTCTCCAAAGCCTTGCTGGGGATTCTCCTGCCTCTCTTGCAGTAAGTACTTCTTCTGTTGCTTGTCAGCTTCTTGCACAGAAAACCAATTCGTGGTGGTGACCACTGCTGTGTTCAGGGATTGCAATGAACAGTCCCAGTCTTCAGCCGTGTTGGTTCGCATGCACAGTGCCCTTCCCACCAGGCAAGGTGAGTGAATAAGATACGGGAACATGGATGTGGAAGTGGGGATCCCCACATCAGAGATGGAGACTCATGCAGGCTGCATAAGTCTCTGTGCTAGGTTATCTCCAGGGAACTGCTCTCCCTCCTTTTCTAAACTTATGTATTACAACCTGAGCTGTGTGCATCTTGGATCCAGCTTGTTCTTCATACAGGACAGAAAAAGGGAATCTGAGGTAGGTACGTGTGTGTCTATACTTGCATACATGCCTGCAGGTGTATGAGTTCTTACTCCCAAATATAGAGTACAATCACAAATGACATCACAAATGAAGTATGTGTGAGGATGTGTAGTTTCTTTTTCTCCAACCTTTCAACTGTCATCCAGTTATTTGTTACACCACTTTCCAATTTGCAGCTTGTTTCTCACATATTTCCTCCCCCTGTGAACAAGCTAGCAACAGTCTAAATCTGAAGTAGGAGAAAAAAAAAATCCTCAAGCGCTTTTTGCATCCCAATCTTTTGAAAATTATGGTGAATCAGTGTGATGGAACAAAGAATTCCCCCAGTGCCTGTCACACTAAAGATCTAGTAAAATTTAAATTCTTGTGGTCCTTAAGCACTACCCCTGGAATAGTTTCTTCTTGAGCTGCTTGCCTAAAAAACCCAAAGAATATGTGACTGGCTGTACTGAGCACTGAGAGCGAAGACTCTCCATCAGAATAAAGAGCAGCTGTTTAGGGGAATTATACAAAGCTGGACATATGCATGGTAATCCTCTGGAATATCTTTACAGCTTCCAACAAGCTATGGTTTGGGCAGGAGGTTATATTTACAGCTTTGTGACTGACAGCTCTCAATGAATGTTTCTTACAAGCATTTCTATAATCACTTTTGGATCTCTTTATTTGCATCTGCAACATCTTGTGATAGTAAGTTTCACGGTTTAGATATGTTGTATGAAAAATGATTTTTTTACTCTTATAAAACATTTGCTTGGAAGTTTTCTTCAATGCCCCGATGCCTTATGTTGTAAAGAAGAGAAATAACTGGTTCCCATTCCCATTCCCTCTGCCATTCATTATCCTTCTCACCTATATTTTCCCATAAAGTTTTTCTTTTCCAAACAAGGATCCTAAACTGTTTAATCTCTACTGGTATTTTCATACCTTGTTGTTCTTATGTTGTTTTCCTAGATCTACTATATTTTTTCTGACTCAGGGGGGAACAGATAAACAAAGGATAATCCAGATGTAAGTGAAAACTAAATTTCCACACTGCCAGGTGATGCCACATGTTTTGTTCTCTAATTCTTTTCTTAACATTATGTAACAATATACATTAATTTAGCAGAGCATGATCCATAACCTGGAGAAATTCAAGATCTATAAAAGAATTTCCTCTCTGCAAATGCTTGTAGGAACACATACTCTCTATTCTCTGAATAGTCTTACATTTTCAATGGTGAGGGCTTTGATCATACACCAGCATGTAAAACATGCCAAAATTCAGTGCTTAGGAGTACTCCTGTGTTTCCAGGTGCAAGTACATGCCTTGGCTGTGACCCAGCTCTGTAGCAGAACTCATGTGATGGACACAGTTTCCATCTCCCTACCCCTTTTAGGAAGGAAGCCTGGCCAAAGAGGCTGGAAGGGCCTTGCAGTGTGTCCCAGCCATGCTCTGGGTGGCTGGGGATCAGGGACCCCAAGCTGAAACACAAACTTCTCCCAGAAGCCCATAATTTCTTTGAGAAGGGTGGTAAGAATGTCATTTGTGCAGCTGCCTCCAGATGGTGATTCATCACTCCTTTCAATTAGGCTGGTTTTACACCTGATTAAAGCAAGACAAGAATTGGAACTACAAGCTTTGTATGCTGGCTCCAGATGATTTTCAAAGGCACCAAATGAAATTTTATTGATGACCTGTTGCATAAATGTCCTAATTAACAACAACAAACCAAAACAAAAATGCACGAAGAAAATGGGCTTATTTTTTCTCTCTAGTTTGCCAGTTTTTAACAGGATACAGTTACTTTTAGCAAGCAGTAAGTGGTGTTGCCTATAAATTAGCTTTTTCATTGGCTTTTGTACCTTGCATGGAAACTTCATGCCTATACCCTGAAAAAATGACTCTAAGAATACCTATCATCTTTGTATTATGCCTTTTGTTTGTCATAGCTTTGCTCTGAACGGCCTTCTGGGAAGCTGTGCGTGGGTTCTGAGTCAGGACCCAAATCCCTGAACTTCAATAGCCTGGCAGTTCACAGTGCTGGGATAGCCTTACAGAGACTTTCCTACTATTTCTGCTTCATAGGTTCCTTGTGCTTTTTAAAGTCAGAAGAATCTGTCCAGGACATTCTTTCTTTCAGAGGGCAGCAGGAAATACTCCTACACTTTAACTTTGTTTTAAATCTATAGCAATATAATTATTAGTAATGCCAACATTGACCTCAGCTTAGAGATACATCACTGAAACCAAAAGTAGATCTTTCCCAAAAGTTTTTCCCAGAGGACATAAAGAGCCCTGGCTATAATAAGCAGAGGAGATTCTTGCTCTCTGCTCATAGAGTGGTAGATAAGTGTTGGAGCTTGGGGAAGCAAACATTTTAAATCTGTGTTAAGTTCACACTTCACTCTCACAGAAAATGAAGATGAATTGCCTTTTCCTGTGGTGAGGACTGGGCTGTATTAACAAATGTCCTGGTAGATGAACTTGTGCTGAATTCAGTTTTAGAGAAAGAGAGTCAGTGAGTGCTCAAAACTTGACCAAAAGTCCGTGTGCAAGACTGTGACCAGGTGTGACTGAATCCCATTGCACTGGAGTGTCTTGTAAGACATCTTGTCCCCACAAATATATACAGTAGGAATTCAGGACGTGGTCGCTCTATAGCTTCTTCCTCCTTAGAAAGGAAAAACCCAATATTTTAAACATTAGTGGAAAATCAGTGTGTCAACAAATACATGTATTTCTCATGGTCCTCAGACTAAGAACCTGCCAGCTGTGCACAGTGGGCTCCCAGGATCCAGTGCTTCGACTGGGGTTCTCTGTAAAGTCAGTTCATAGGGAACCTGCTTAACTCACTTGGAACAGGTAGGTTAAACCTTCAACTTCTGGGCTTAAGTGCCCTGCTTGGTAATCACAGTTTGTAAAGCAGATGCTTAAAAAGCCCTTCTTCCAAATGGCAGAGGAAAGAGATGAATCACTTGAATTTCAAGTGCAGTTCCAATGACAGTTCATGTCCCTGCATAAAGTGCATAGAAAATTAAGAGGTAGGAGGTAAGTCCTTAAGTGAAGTCTAGGTCTTTCATCTCACAGTGAAGCTGATAAATATTCAGGCTTTCACTATGAGAAGGGACATCGGCACGGCCACCTCTGAATCTGGAGGTGGATTTTTGAAGGAAAACTTTGCAAAGAAAAAAATGGTATTTGGTCTGCAGTTTGCTGTTTTAGTTACACTCAGGGAAAGTCTGACAGTCCCTCTGGTGAAACAAGTGGAGAAACATATTTTTGGTTAATTTTGACTGGACTTATTTTTAAGACAATATCTACAGTCTGTAGCTCTTGGTGCCTGTGATGCCCGAAGCAGTGATGTTCGGCTTCCAGAAAACTGGAAGGTGCAAGGACTTCAGGTACAACAAGGGACAGGTGGATTTAGGCTCCCAGCTCCTCATTCAGCATCTTGGCTTTGTTGGCTACAAGCCTGGCACTCCAGTCATGTGTGATTAATAACTGAACTTAGCTGTGGCATTTTAAGCAATACACTGGAACCGTATTTAGAGTGGGGGATATTGCAAACATGTCCAGCTTAATTAGAAGGGAATGGCAAGGAGGAAAGCCACCCTAGAGCTACCTCATGGGAGACAGCCCTGGCATACAGACAAGCGGGGGATCAAAGGCCTATTGCACAATGTAATGAGTAAATAGATGACAAGTACAACATTAGCTCTGGTGGACCTTTAGAGGGTAAGGCAGGCGATAGAAGGAACACTGCGTGTATTTCAGATGACCTTTCGTTGAAAATGTCAGTTAGAAGCTTGTACTGAATTTATAAATGGGGTAATAAATAACTGGACTGAATAATGAAAGGTTTAATGCTCATGGAAGAACCAGAGCAAAGATCCAGGGAGGCTGGACACCTGGAATTGTACATACTTTTAAATTTTGCTGAATTAATAATGGTCAGTGAAGTGCCAGCATTGTTACTGCTGTGAAAAAAAAGCATCTAATGACAAGAATAGGGCTAATAATAATAATGAAAGAAATCTGTGGTGAACTAAAATTGTTGACAGAGGAGAGGCTGCTCCCAGACTTCATTGTAGGTCACCACTGCCTGGAGCAGGTCCCCTCCACTGGCACTCCAGCCCTGGGAGGGGGGTGTTCCTGCGCCCTGACAGTCATGCACTTTGGAAGAGATATAATAAGCTTTCTCCATAGAGAAAGAAGGAGCTAGTTAACCATCTCCATTTTGATTTTTGTTTTGCAGTTTACCTTTCCATGACATTTTTGATCTTTCAGCTTGACTGGGTAAAATAACTTCTGAACAGAGCTAATTAAGCAGATATTTAGAATTCAGTTGCATCTCCCTTCTGAGAGTCGCAAAGTGTTTTGCAAACACTAATGAATGAAATCTCAAACCATTGCTGCAAGACTGCTTACAGAAGCATAGCATCACCCTGAGGGTGAAGGCAGAGAGCTAAAGATTAAGTTATTTTTGAAAATAGAGCTCTAAAACACTGATTTCACCCCTTTGTGGTTAAGTAGCACTTCTCTGAAGTCACTGCTGCTCTGAAGAACTGGGCTTCAACACACCAGAAAGACATCCACAGTGTAAAACAGGGCGGTGCAATAGTCCCAGGCTTAGTTTCCTCCTGTACCAGATCTGAGAAAAAGGGTTATGCTCTGTGCTGCGATCCCAGCTGTGACTCTGAAGTCCCTGCTGGACTCCAAGGGCAGGCAGGGCATCTCCTGCTCTCAAAAAGTAGATTTCCATCCCTGACTTCCTCCTCTACCTTGGAGCCCAGACACAGTGAAAGCACAGGAGTATCCACATACCAGTGCACTGTTTGCTGATGAGATTGCTCCCTCAGGGTATAAAGAAAATTGGGTGCNCCCCCCCTAGTTTCTGGACTGTTGCTGGTGGCCTGTGAGTGGCATCTTAGTAACAGGTCCTGACTCAACTTGACGTGAGAAAAAATCTGATGCAGCAGCTATGATCGTTGCAATGAATGGAGCTTGAATGAATAAATAAACAAACACATAGCTAAAACATAGGTTAAGAATAAGGAGTGGGACACTGTGACTTGCAGGATGTGAAAGTGTCTGGAGGTTTTTTCAAACTGTTTGAGAGCACTCTGCACACTCCTAATACATCCTTAGTCCTCCAAAATGCTTGTACTGCTTAGGACTGTCCTCTGATAACAAGCCAAATACAACTCATATTCTGTGTTAATTAACTGAAACAATCACAGTCAATAGGATTTCAAGGCTGAAGGGTGTCATATTCATTGCTACTGACTTGGATGTTAGCAATGGACGTAGCTGCTAGGTGAGGCAAGGCTTTGTTAGACTGGCATTTCTTTTCTAATAAGCCAGTCACAGGGGAAACACGTGTTAAAAGCTGTGCTTGATGGGTTTCTGCATTTTCCTACAGATGTTTTAATTTATCTGTTCTTTCAAGATAATACTCGCTTTCATTTGAAACACTTTTCAGACAGGGAAACTTTGTAAGGCAGAGGCAGCATATCACTAGTGAAAAGATATGGCAAAGTACCTCTAAAATGAAGTAAGCAATGTAATTCAACTTGAAAAACTATTGATTCTTAAACTTAATAATTTTGCCACTGGAATTCCTACTCGGTACTCTGCTACAAGCATTTACACCACCTTCTTTCAGTATTGGCCTGTAGTGTGGAGCTCAGTAGTTCCAGAGGGAAGCATGCTCAGACTGTAGCTCAAGGGCTTAGAAAGGACACCGATAGCCTAAAAACGTTATTCATTATGCAAATGCCTTGGGAAAACCACAAACAAGGCAAAGACAGAAGCTTGTGTCAAATTCTCCTTGTAATTTCCTGAGGGAGTTAGAAAATTCTCTGTAAAAAAAGGGAAGTTAGAATATGAAACACCATTTCTTGCTCATGAAATGTCCAAATACATAGAAATTAGATGGAGAGTTGTTAATGACATCCAGTTTTAAGCTAATATTTTGCTACAACTTGAGGTATTCATAAAACCAATGGAAGCGATTTTTATTCTACAGAAATTATTTTTCTTGTATAGGATAGGAATCACTGAAAAATCTTTTCTATTTCTCTACTAAGGCACATTTGAATCCCAAATTTTTGGGAGCATTAGGACTATTGCTGGTTAGCTGTCAGTGACGCCCTACCACTGTTCTGTATTGCTCGTGCTGCAGACGAGGCAGTTTTTTATTGTAGTTATCATGGTTTTCTTCCCAGTTTTACTCTTTCACCAATCTACTACTCCAGTCTAGTAGTATTATGGGTCCACTGAGAACTTCTTCCTTGAGTAACCATGGAATTCCATAGCAGCTAGTGGTAAGCACTGCTTGTGCCTCTCACAGCAACACAGCCTCCGCAGTGCAGAAACAGAATAAACTTAATATGAGTTTGTCCTGTGGGAAAAGAAAAATCAGTGATGGATGAAAACAAGTAAAGCTTTTTAAAATACTGTAGCTTTACTAAGGCTGCTGTCTTTGATTACTCACCCTATACATAGCCATCTGGTCTAAAATCCCCTTGGTCTATCCGCAGTCAGATGGTTCGAGGGCATCTTTTTCAGTTCGCAGGTTTTGCTTTGAAAAGATCTGTAGCTGACTGGCACCTGCTGTTCATTAACTTTGTGGCAGCGTTCTTGATTTAGTCTCCAATTCAAGCAAATACATTGGAACAGTCTGCTCTCCACAAGTCTTTCTGGAACTGCAGGACCGTTTGCATACTTGATGACTCTGGGGTAAGAGGACAGTGCTAGAGATCCCATGACTAGATACAATACCCCTGAATAACAAAGGAAAATGTGGCACAAGGACTGACTTGAGGCTCCCAGATAAGCTAGCCTACTAAATATGGTATTGTATTTGGGCTAAATGTAACAGCCAGCTGCTGACAGCAGTGTCAGTGCCTGTTATGCTTCTCAGAGCCTTGGCGCCAGCCTCTTTAGGGCTGCTTCAGAGAACTCTGCACTGTGGCCCAACGCAAGGGGTAGATGTACCCCACATAAACTGTTTAGCTGGATCCTTGTCTCCGTATTCTGTACTCGACAGATTTAAATGCCTAATGATATTAGGTGACTCTTCATGTAATTTATTTTTGCAAAGTGTCGTTAGTCTCTGCCCCTTCTCCATACAGCATGCACGTATTTCATTTTGGAGGTAGAATTAAAGAAGAAAACATAAGTAAAGGGATTGGGTAGACACTATCAGTAGAGTAAATTCTTCATCAGATGTGGAAATGTGAATTTTCATGTTTGGTGCCACTACTGTATTAATATAAGGAATGTAGGGGCTGCGGAAACGGTTGTGGCAAGAACTTGCTGAAGCTGAGTTGTTAATAGTGAGGAATTAATACCTCGATGATTTTGATGCAGGAATCGCAGGCTGAGGCTTTTCTGGCCTTTATTATGAAAGTCAGACTCATTGATCATGTTAATCTGTTCTGGTCTTAAAATTTTAAATTAAGTTTCATGGAAAGTTAGCAAATGTTCAGGTCTCTTTCCCAAGAAAACTAATAAACAGTGATAACTGTTCGTCATATGGGGTAAATTAATATGGTCCAAAAGAAGTTTGTCTGTGTTTATAAATCTGGATGATCATACTAGAAGCTTTCATGAGACTATGTTAAGACCAGAAAATCAGAACTACACAAAGGTTAACACAAGAATCGAATCAGAAATCACAGTACAAGTGAACAACTTTAACCATGAAATAGCTTTGCACAAAATTTTGCTTCAACTGAGAACTGTTGAGGGTATAATTAATTGATAAAAAACAGAAAGAAGACTTAAGCTCATGGAATAATTAATGTTAAAATTAGTTTATCCAGATGTAGCAATGACATGACAAATTTAGTTCATCAGCTAGTTCCCTGGAATTGTTTATCTTTATTTGAATCAGCCATGATTAACCTTATTTAGTTTTGCGTTAATTATGGCTGCTGTATCTCTAATCATCCAGAGTTTTGGTTATTTGTATATTTTTGCTGCCTTCAAAATATTTAGTACAGGTAGCAATGAATTACAAAAATTGAAGGAAGGAAAATGCACTGGAGTAATAAACTTAAATTCATGCTTGTTAATGTTAATTTTTAAATTCTGACAAGTAAAAGGATGAGCTGTCATTTTAGGTATCCATTCAACCATCAGGATGATAAGCTCTGAAACTAAAATTGTAAAAGATAAATGATAGAATAATTCCTGATTGGGATGGGAGAACTTCTCTGGGATAAATTTAGAAATAAGTAAAAGTGTTTAATTATGGGTTCTAGAGCAGTTCTGAAGTTTTCAAGTGTATGTTTAATGTTTAACTCGGTTTGAGCAGACATTCCTGTTTAATACTAACATCTATGATGCCTGGATATCATTTTAGTAGCCCCACAATCTAGCTGGTTAAGAATTATTTTCAAAGAGATATCTACTTGCTGGTGCTTGTACAGTGCAAGTTTCTATTTACTTAGACTTTTTTTTTTAGTGGGTCCTCTTGAAACTCATTTGAGTTCCCCTGATGCAGAATTTTTTGCCAAATTCTCTGACTCCAGAGCAGGGATTGCAGGACCAATCGGAGTTACCAGCATCTTGACTTTTTGTGGCTTTAGCACAAGGAGGAGCAGTGAGGGGTGGTGTGATACAAAGGCTCTGGCTAAGAGGTTGATTGGCAAATATATAAATAAGCATTATGGATCTTTATACAGCAGGCAGGATGTTTGGAAGGAAGACACATGTTCCAGATGTCCTCTGATGGTACCCTCTTTTGTCTTCTAGGCAAGACGAAAGACAGGGAGAACTTAAAAGGGCCTGATTAATTGCCAGCTATATGAATGGTATTATGCTGATCTTCATTTTACATACACCATTATACAACCTATGATTAGGCAAGAAAATAAAAGCCAGTTATTACTGGGCACTCTGGAGATATTCTTCCCTCATATGATGGTTTCTTGCAAATTCTTACTATAGCGTTAAAATATTCTGATTTTGATTTTTTTTTTCCTCCTAATGGACTTAAAAGAGAATGAACGAAAGTAGCCATCACGCCTCAGCCTTTTTTCTCAAACTAAAAGCAAGTGGATATGCAGTAAATGCAGGCTAAGAATTTCCCAAAGACAGTCTCAGCTGTAGAACGCCATTAGACATAAAATAGCTGCAAATACTCATCTTAATCCAGCAACAGATTTCCTGGGAGTGGAATGGGCTTTTAAAATGAATGGAGAGGTAAAGAGGCAGACTATCTGAATCCTGCTGGGACATACTTCACATTGTGTACTATTCTACTTATTTCAGTTCAACAACTTGCAGGTCAACTGTGTATGAAGAAGCAGAATTTTCCTCCTCCTTTGTCACCCAGACTGAAAGTTGCAGCCTGGCCACAGGATGAACAAAGGCACCTGCACAACTGCAAGAAGACAAAGAAAAAACCTGTGACTGAGTATTCTCTGCTGTTCCATATGCATGCATTCCCTGCCTGAGGGAGAAGGGAAATGAGAAGCACTGCCCTCTTTATTAGTGTGAGACACTGTGGGAAGTCATTTTGCCCAGTTATGACCAAGCAACTAGCTCAAGAGCACTGAGCTAAACATCTCATCCCATCCCTCCTCTTTATCCATCCGGTGCCACCAGGCTGATTGGCCTGGAAACCGGGATCAGGATTGTAATGAAACTGTTTAATAAATGTTATAACTGCAAACCTCACCCTCCTGCTTTATGTAATATAAACACAGAATAATTCATACATGAGCCGTCACCACACAAGGTTAGGAGGGATAGGAATATCTTGCCAGTGCAGGGACAGGAATAATTGGGACTTGAGGTTTTGATACATTTAAGTTGGTAATGTGAGAACTTTCATGACTGGAAGAAAAAATACAGACTTTGCTGCTGTGTCTTCCAGCCTCTTGTGCTACAGCTTATAGGGCAGGCTCACAGTTTAATTAAAACAGTGATATTGTTTTACACAGACTTACTTTGCAGCCCTTTTCTCCTCTAAGGTTTGTGCTTTTGTCTATGGTGTTGCCTTCTTGCTTTGGAAAGTCACTTGTCAGAATTTACCAGCCTCATCATTGTTCTCTGAGCACTTAAATAGCACTCTAGAAGGTTGGAATCGTTTCCAAAGAGGTAAAAACAACCATGTATTAGGAAGTAGATGGATTGGTTTGAGGGGAAAGGAGAAAAGAGTTAATTACATAGTCTGTCTGAGAAATAACAACTGAAGTATGGGATTAAGGCAACTGAGGCATGATGGTTTGTAAAGATAGTCACAGGGTACAGAGGGGAATTACACAGAGTTGCACGCCGGCTGAACAGAGCGGCAAGGCCACTGCAGGCACGGCTGTCTGTCAAAGTGACAGCTTTAGAGAGACTCCCAGGACACAAGACCTGCCAAAAAAGGGTGGCCATAGGGCCACCAGTCACAAGATGTTTATGATCATTGAATTGGACCCTGACATCCCCTGCTCCTCTTCACGGTCAGTAAACTGACCTTGCTTTTCTCTCATCCTGAGAAAGGAAACGTCACACAGCCCATCCACCAGTTTGATGAGTAAGCTGCTTATTTTTGTCTCTTGGCTACTGCTATGCTGTTTGGGATGCCCACGTCTTTAGGACCTTGACCACAGAGGCCTTCTTGTGCATGCTGGTGGTTCCGAGATGAGCCCGGCCGTGCCTTATGATAGCCATGAGCCATGCTAGTAAGTTTTTTCACCTCTGATAATGTACTTAAGTTGTTCTTCTTATTGTCCTAACCTAGATTTGCTGTGGATGCTGCTGAAGCCCTCAATCAAAGAGTCAATTGCAGTTACTTCAAAAGTAGCGTAGGCAGAACAGAGCTGATGATAAAAAAGAAAGATGTTCCCAAGATTTAGCTGCTGCTATTACCTGATTTACCCTGAAGAGTTTCCCCTCCATCTTGCAGCATTTGCCTGCAGCCAGGGTCGTGCTGTATTCCTCGTTGGAGCACGACGAAGCCTTCCATTCAAATTGCAGCTGAATGAATGTCCACAGGAGGATGAACACACTTTATGAGATTTTTAAGTTTCTGAAATTTTTTGTTCTTTGTAACCCATTTTAATGAAATGTGACTGTGTCAGGGTTTCAGATTTAGGTCTCAGGCTCTGCCTGTCATTTCTTCTGGGCTTCTGAAGTAGCCAGGGACCTCTGGGCTTCAGAAGCATTCCCATACAAAGGCTATTGAAGCTAACACACTTTTACAGAATGATTTGGCTTTAGCAGTAGAGGACAGTTCTGGCCCTGCAAAAACCTTTCTCAAAAAAAAAAAAAAAAAAAAGCGTAAAAGATGATAATTTAGTGTATTTTCCTTTATATTTTCAGCTTCAAATGTACTTTTATGAAGCTTCACTATTTTTTAGAATGGAAGGAGAGATTTTTTTTTCGTATTTCTTACTGCTGATGCTTGGGTTGTTTTTTCATCAAATTTTACTGGGGAAGAAAAAAATCGAAAAAGAATGAAAAAGGAAAAGCAAGGAATTATTTTATTTGGTTTCAAAGGGGGTTGTTTTGTTTTGTTTTTGTTTTTGTTTTTGTTTTTTTAAATTAAAGTTAAAATTTTGAGGGGGTTAAAGGTTCCAGATATTTTCTCTGAGTGCACTTCCTGGTGTTCCACCAGCTCCAGAAGATCCAAAATTATTTCATCTGTAGCTGGCCAAATGACTGGGTCTCAGGTATCAGCTTGCTCTTTCATGAGCTGAAACTATGTTGCTATATAAGCGCTTTTGTAACTTAAAAGCTTTATTTACCTCAGAACAGCCACAAAAACAGCTGAAGAACAGCTGACAAAAGGAAAAAACATTTTGGATCTCTTCTTACTGACTTGAACTCTGAATTTGAGTGCTAATTTTCCATACCCAATTAAATTGATCCAAAATGCCAGAGAGGCTGGCTCACAGCTGCCATGTTCAATTATTTTCTTATGTAATTACCAGGAATAAAACATTTCCATCCAGTAACTGGATATCCCTAAAAGCAATACATGTGAACCTTTTGAAGATGCCGGGGTTTCTATGTGTGCATCTGAGACATCTCTTCTGCAGGAGCACAAATGAGAAAGTGCTGTTTATCTGCAAATGCATTTAAAAGGATGTTATGGCTGAGGGAGTATAGTCTTGTGTTATCTTTTCCTTGAAAAATCAATAATGACAAGACCGATGAAGCTAGTTGGAATTTAATTTTTAAATTCATCCAAAGCTTTTTTAGATCGGAATGAATGGATTTCAAATATTTTTATGTACTCAGGCTTATCATTTTGCTACCTCCTTTTACATTAGTTGAGAGATGGTGTTACTTGAGTTTTCACTGCTGTATTGCTGCAAAGGAGGGAGGTAGGAGATTTTTCTGGAGAGATGGGTTAGGCAATAAAGATCAACCTTTTTTAAATACCGGAAACACTGTCAAAACATGATACATATTTGTTTCTTTTGAATAATTCTGCTTCAGTGAGTAGATAATATCTCTTAAATAACTCCCAAGAGGATGTAATATATATAATTTCCTACAAATGGCAACTTCGAAAAGGAATTTGAAATGAATTCCTACAAATGGCAAAACTGCTGCTCCAGTGGAATGTGGTAAGACTTTAGATACCTGTAGGAATATCTGTTGGGCAAGATTCATGCTGTGGACTTCTGCCAATGTATCTTAGCCCAAATTTGCAAAAAGACTTTGTTACAGTGTTGATCCTGCTGGAATGCCTGAATTGTATTAACATCAAGTCTCTTAAAGATCATGGAAAAAAGATGATAGTATTTAATTCTCTTCTGCATGAGCATTTGAGTGTCTTGCCTCAGAAACTTCAGCTTCTTTCATTTGATAAATGAGGACATACAGGGCCTTGACTGTTCTCAATGTCCCAGTTGAAAGTAAGACACAGTAGGGGAAGCCAAAACAGGAATATACATCCTGTTTCTACACTTTCCCTTAGTGAGGTTTCCTGCAAGTTCACTTCAGCTAAGTGTTGTTTCTGTAAAGCAATGGCAAAAGTTAGAACAGAAGAAGTGAGCAAACAGTTGCCATATATAAAAAAAAAGGACTTTTACTCTCTCCCACATAGTGCATTCTTGAGGAAGCATTAATTTGTAACAATATATTTATGTAGAAAAGAACAGTAAGCACAAAAATATAAGCTTATTAAAGATGTATATATAAAGTCAAACTTATTTCTCCCCCTTTATGGGTCTATTTTAAGACACTTTACTTCTGTATTTGGTAATTAGCACAATTGTACTCTATAGTAGTGCAGTATATAATAAAAATGCATGTGAAATGTCCATAAGTGACTTAGAATTTGAAGCTCCATCTTTAAAAACAGAGAGGGAGCCAAATTCTGAAAGGAAAGTTAATGACACATTTTCTCTTCCTTCTGGGTGGCTTAGGTATTTGACAAGATTAAAGATCGATCTGGTGCTACTCTTATTTTCTCATTTCAGCTTTACTAAGGTTTGTTGTGTTTTTTTAAATTGATTGTACTTCCTGTAGCTGAAGCAAATCTGATTTCTTTACACTGATGTACTGATTTTGGATGGGTTAGAGTTAATTTTCTTTGTAGCAGCTTGCATGGTGCTATATTTTGGAATGGTGACCAAAAGAGTGTTGATAACAGACTGATGTTTTAGTTATTGCTGAGCAGTGCCTACACAGCAAGGCCTTTTGTGTTTCTCATGCTGCCCCATCAGTGAGTACATTGAGGGTACACAAGAAGTTGGGAGAGGACACAGTCAGGACAGATGACCCCAACTGACCAAAGAGATACTCCATACTATATGACTTTTGTGATAAAAAGCTCAAGGAAAGGAGGAGGAATGTTGAATATTCGGAGTGATGGCCTTTGTCTCATCAAGTAACCATTGTGCATGATAGAGCCCTGCTTTCCTGGAGATGGCAAAACACCTGCCTGCTGATGGGAAATAGTGAATGAATTCTTTATTTTGCTGTGCTTGTGCATTCATTTTTTGCTTTACTTATTAAAATCTTTTCATCTCAGCCCACAGGGTTTTGCACTTTTACCCTTCCATGCTCTCTCCCACCCCACTAGGGGTGAGAGGGCAAGTGGCTGTGTGGGGCTGAGCTGTCAGCTGAGCTTAACCCACAACAACTGACTACTTAGGACAGGACAGGACTAACTCATAACCAGCAGAGGCGGAAGATTGTTTCATAGAAATAACAGCCTTGCCCTTCTGCTTAGACACCTGTGGTGCAGGAGCTACAGCTGTCACTCTGGTCCTCTGAAGACCTTATTCCAAACAAAACTCTGTGAAAGAATAATTTCCTAAGGCAAGTTATGCTGCCGCAGGTCTAAATATTACAGAGCACCGAGAGCACATCTCTGCAAAACTCTACCAAAGCCTATGCTGCACAGGTGAAGGGATTATATAGGCACAGAAATAAGTAAATACAAAGCTGAATACAACTTCACTGCAACAAGACTAATATGGTGACAGAGGCACTTCAGAGCTTTCAAGTAACGCATGTTATTTTGAAGGTATGACATTGGAGTTCATTCAGACTTTGCATTCCCACTTGTTCTGTTGGCAAGGTGAAAGAAAAGGAGGAAACTTCCCTCAAGCAGTTTTGATCTGCTTGAGCAATCCAAGTGACAGGGAGCTCTATGATGAAAGGTGAAGTTGTCAAAGATGATTCAAGAAGTTCAGGGAGAAGCAGAGAAGTTAATTAGTTGACTGGGATGATAACTTTCATGGAAGGATAGAGGGGACATCATAAATGAACTAGCACCCTTTTGTGCTTCCCTGCTTTTCGTTGTCCTGTTACGGCAAGGTCAATAACAATTATATACTTACAATATCAGAACTCTTCATATTTCAAAAACAAAGTTATCTCTTTATTAAGAAATCTATGTTAAGCATAGCTGCTGGTAGCATCCCAGCACATGCCGACAGACTGACTTATTTTTCTACTTGCTTCTCTTTTGCAACATGTGCTGTCCTTGCCAAGTTCTTTATCACATCTCTTTACAGTGGCTATTGTTGCTGAAGTGTTTTTGTGAAAGCTATTGGCAGTTCAGGGGGACTATATGGATTTAAAGGTTATTAGCTCATCACTGAAAAATAGTTTTATGCTCTCCTGGCTGCTTCACTGCTTTGGCATGTTAGATCTTGGTGCTCTTTCAGTAGGCATTTCCCAGAATCATTCTTGCTTGTATCACTGCTGATTGCAGCGTAATGGCTCCTATGCTGTTGCTACCTACCTTCCTTTGTCAACTTCAGGATCCTTTCACGTCTCATGGTTTCTTCTACATGAAGCAAACTGAAGTTTTTTCTAGGTCCTCCTGGTCTTGTTTGACTCAGTGAGCCAATTAGTTTCACGAGTTTACCCACAGTTGCTGTCAGGCTACTGTCAGCACTGCCTTGACTCTATTGCCAATGTGAACTTGAATCACTGTGCTTATTCTCCGCTTGTGATTGCCTCAGTTTCAGGCCTTTTCTTGAAAACAAACCCAACCTTCCTAAGCCGGTATTTGTCCTTCCTTCCTTCCTTCCTTCCTTCCTTCCTTCCTTCCTTCCTTCCCTCCCTCCTTCCTTCCTTCCTTCCTTCCTTCCTGTGGCCTATGTCATTCCACATATGAGAGCATGTGGGCAGCTACTGCATCGAGAGCTACTGGTGATGTGAGTTCCTTCTGATCCAGAGGACATTACAAGATTATCCTGCATAAGCCACTTGTCTAGAAGATTCAAACCAACAAGTAGAAAGACAACAACGAATTAAGATACTGTGCATTATTGTTATACTGGGCTTTACTCTGAGCTTGGCTTTGTGTGCATGCAAGAAAGAATGGACTTAAATGGAAACACTCTTGCTGTATTAGGGAGATCCACTACACTGACAAGTCTGCCCACAGGGAAAGGAACCCTCTCAGCAGGAAACACTTCCCTGTCTCCCACTGTGCAAGTCTTTGGGAAGGTTGTGAAGCTTGGTTTTACTCGTGGCACCAGTTGAGAGAAGATCCCACTGGTAACACACAGGTAAGAGGCAGAGGAACAGGTACTGGTTGGGGTGTAGTGTCTGTTTGGGTTGGGATTGCAATATAGATCTTGATAGATCGTTAAATGTAGTTTCCCAATGCTTCAAGAATGACTTCAGGCATCAAAGATGGAGTGAGAACTGAGTGGGAGTGTAGGCCTATAGACGGAAATCCCACTTGTGCCAAAAGAATGTGTCCCTTTAGGATCATTAGGAGTGGGAAGAAATGTGAATGCAAACATGGACCTGGAACAATAAATTATCTTTATTTATGCCGTTGTGCCTAAACAAAACAGATCTTCTAATGAGAAAGCTGGTCATCAGCCAGCAACAAGATACCATGCCAAATGCTCTTCCAGGGTGAAATACATGACATTTTCAGTTGCCTGCTTACTACTTTTCCTTTGCCATCATCTCTCTGGAGCTCACTGCATGTATTTATTGTATTGCCTTCAAACACACTCTGTCTGTGAATCCTCAATTACTCACTGTAATTATAATAATAATAATAAAAGAAGATGAAACATGTTTCCCTGAAATACAGATATTTATCTCTGGCTGGGTGAGGGACTAATTAGTAACTATTCACTCTGGCTTTCAGTAATTTTAGGCTTTTNTTTTTTTTTTTTTTTTTTTTTGGCTGCACTATTAGGTTTGTTTTTTCTACCATCTTTCAAAATCTTTAGTTATGCAACTGCTAGAGACAGAAAGGACTGTGGTTACCAACCTTTGTCCTCAAGATAGCTGCCTTCACATTATCAAAATGTCCTTTCCCAGTTACATTTATTGTCTCAAGTAACATTCATAGCTTTCTAATTCCTGAAGAATTAGGAATTGAATAGAATGGAGGTTTGGCACTGGTTTTATTTGAAACATTCTAGTTTTTTCCATAAGCTTTTAAAAATAAAATGAAGAGATTTTTTTTGCAAGAAAAGTAATTTCCTTGAAGAACGCTATTGTAATTAGCTGAGAAAAAGGTAAATTTATACACACAACAATTCACCTGTGAAGCACTTGTCGAACAATTTTAATTTTTATTAACTCTATTTGCCAAACCATAAGTTACAGTGGTTGTGAAAGTCATGAAAAATATTATGAATATAGCTACCATGGTGATAGCAATAGTACTTAGACTCAATCATGACTAGGTAGAGAAATAGTTTTTTACTTCAATCAATATGGCAAAAAGAAAGTGAAGAACTTACTGTTTTGCCATACCCTTTGATTTAAGCAGATTTAATAAAACTTTATGTGAAAGATAAAGAAAACTACTTCCCTACATGAGATCTCCTCCTGATGTCACGTCTGTTAATAAACCAGATTGGCATGTATCTTTTAGAAGGGAATACATTACCCCTTTAATGGAGGTAATGTATTACCATTACTGTTCCTTGGTTAATTACTATAATTGCTTAACTTTTCCTCTGTAAGAGATACAAGTTTTTGATCAGTGGAGTTTTCAGAGGTCAGGCAAAATAATAACTTGTCTGCAAAATATTCTAGGGATTTCTTTCAGTAATCATTTCATTGGCTTCAAATCAACAAGTGCTGTCATGGTTGAATGCATAAAATTATACTGTTCTTACCTTCAACTACAAAATAGTTGCTTTTTCCATCCAGAGAAACCAATGCTTTTTAAAGCAATGACTGCAGTACTGATTGTGAAACTGTCCCATCTGGAAATGAGATCAATAGAAGTAGCAAGCCACTTACATTTTGACAAACAAAAAAATGTGCCAAAATGAGGTGGGAAGTATTAGACATAGCTTTATACTTTCATCTTGAAAAATTTTGGACCTTTCCTTGGACTGCAATTCTGTCTTTGGCACTAACATGAAAACCATCTTCATTAGTATAATAATTTCCTATTCACAGAGTCCCTGTAAATAAAAGCTGAGGCTGTAATTACTAGTAAGAAGATTCTGGCTCTACAATTCATCTTTTTCCCAGCATTTGAGTCCGTAATTCTTTAGATTTTTTAAAGGTTTCCCTTCACCATTAAGGTTTTGAACCTCATCATTTCTGTAGATGGCAACACTAATTCAGTTTTTTTGTTTCTGCTCCACTGTATACTAAAGACAGGGACGTGAAATTCTTATCTCCCCTAGAAACCACCACCCCTACATATCCATTTGTTAGTGGGAAACCGTAATTGTCCTTTGTGCTTTGATCGTATTGGCCTCATTATTCAAGCTGTTTCTCTTTGTCCTTCCCAAAAATGTATTTTTTTCTTGGCAGTCAGCTTCTGTCTCTGAGGCTTTTGTACTGCTTTATTGAGTGGCTAACTTTGCTTCTAAAGTGGCAAAATAACATAATAATGATGTAGCATTATTATCTCTTTATCTATGTATCCTTTTCTTTATTCATCTGACAAGTGATACATGTTGCTGATCTAAAAGCTAAGAGCTCATCAAACACATTTGAACCTCCTGATCAAAATTGTTGGGCGGCTATTGTTAAGCTTCTTATTTTTCCACATGTACAAACTCCTCCGTGGAACTTCATCCCACGTCAGAGATATACACAGGCTGCTGACAGACAAGAGTATGTGGTTTAAAAACTCAGTCAATCTCACCGAGGCAAACCTGTGAGATTACTAGTGAAATGTTAGAATGGCCCAGTATTTCTTTTCAGCTGTTTTCAGGCTAGGTAGAGCCCACTCCGTTTAAACGAAGGCAAGATGACTGCTCTCTGGGATGGGCTCCTTTGAGATCCTCTGTTTAGACCAGATTCTGCACGGGAGTGTATCCCTCTGGCTCTTACAACTTTCCCCCTGCAGCAGCACAGCGACTTGTGACTTCTCAAAGAGACCTAAAACCATACTGGTGTAATAGTTCAATTCTTTCATAGGAAACTTGTGCAACCAGCGGGGAACTACAGTTGAGAAAGACATTTTTCCTAGAACAAAAAGGGTACTGAGCAACAGGCATCTGTATACAGATCCAAAGGTCACGGGCTGCAAAGCTAAGGATAGACTTAACCAAGCTGTGCATCAGCGTAAGAGACATGCAGTCCTTGTCAGTTCTTTCTCTTGTCCTCATGGGTCGTCAACTTATAATTTCCTCATGTCTTAAAAAAGGGTCTACTTGCATTTCTTCTCCCTGGTGTTTACTTTAATGCAAGTTATGGATGGATAGGTGAAGCTCTTCTTTGTTTCAGACTGTTTTTCTCAGCTGTTGCCCTCTCAGCCTTGGGAGTGGGTACAATTGTATTTCAAGTATATGAAATTGTGGTTTTGGTAATGCACTACCTGTCAAGTGGTCTATAAAACACACCAAAGATAATACATGAACTCCCTGCAAGTCAGCTGAGGACAGACATCTGAATCTTGAACATGTGCATAGACATTTGAAATGTAGACAGTGAGAAGTAGCCAGGGAGTGGAGAGGAAGCAGTGCTGGCTGAAGTGTGGGTACAGTCCTTCCATATATTATAGCTAATTTGCTCCCATGGAAACATATATTTGAAAGCTTATATCCAGTACCTGTTTTTTGCTTTTCCCATCATGTTTCTCTACAGCAGTTCTCCCCTGAAGGGATGCTAGCATTCCTTAAGGGAAGCTAGTGTACTGGCAGTTAAATTCTGCATAGTAACTTCACTACTCTTGTTATATTTCTTTTGTGAAAACAAGAGAGTCAAGACCCAGGAGTTAAAACCAGAACAATCTTATTAGAAAGCCCCTGTGATTTAAATAGGGGCCAAAATAGCACGAACAGTCACAAAGAGGAGAGTCTACATTGCTAAGTACTAAAACTAATTAATTCACTGCTCTGTTTGCTGTAGGGGTGATTTTTCTACCTTTACCTTCTTTCCTGCAGGGATGAACGATGTTTGTATTTCAACTCACATTTGTTTTCTTCCCTCTCTGGAGCATCAGCCTATTGCTTGCCTCCTGTTTCCTTAACCTCCTCCTCAGAAATTAGAAGCTGGCTGCATTCTGGCCTCTATTTCAGATACAGTACAGTTAATCGTGGTTTTGTCTTTTAATTTTGCATCCTTATTCACTTAAAGAACATTTTTTTCAGCTGCAGAGACCTACTGGTGGGTGTGTGCATTGATAGCGCAGAGTTCATAGTTCATGGGGTCTTTCAGCTACAATGGTGAGGGTGGGATGAAGTGTTTTGTAGCTATTCCCTGTAATGGGGCTCAGACGCTACTATTTGTCTCGCCCACCATGGCTACAGGGGAAAGCATGAGGGACCTTCTACCCCTGTTACAAGAATGTTTCCTCCGCATGGCCAAAATAAAGCCTCCCCACTTTTCAATTTGTTTACTACTTCATCAGGGGACCTTCCCTCTAGCTAACATTATGGTAATAAACTGAGGTGACTAATCTAGGAGAGTCATACTAAGGCTTCATCTTAACCTCGTTGAAAAAAGTGGTGAGTGGGTCACCAGAAAAGTTGTGAGGATTTAGCAGCAAAGAATAGGTCTTGAAAGCGCACTCTGAGATTTTTGAAAAAGTGATTTTTAAAGGGCAGCAAAATGTCTCTAGTGTTGCTAGATAAAAGGGATTACACAAAATGCAGGCTACAATATATACTAGAATATCCTTCAAAAGCCAAACATCTCAAAAATCAGTGTGCACTTCAGGTAATTCACAAATTGCTAGGCTTTAAGCAGAAATGTCAGAATTAATTTCCTTTTTTTTACCACCACTGAATTATATACTGTTTTAAATTTAATTCCTAATAAGCTGTCTTTAGTCCTTTCTCATTTCTTATAGCTTGGATATTGCGCCAAGGAAAACTTTCGCAACCCACAGCGTCTTGGGCACACCGGTGCTTGACATTTTTCTCTTGATAATTATGACACTATTTCAGCTGCTGCTAGATAGCACTACTAAAATGAAGCAGTTTTGGCTTCTTTGCCTTTCCTTTCTCTTAAGGCTACATTTGCTGGCAACTGCTTTGCTAGTGCTCTGTATCACCCTCCGTGTCACTCCTTGCTTGCAGAGGTTTGTGGCCTTTGGAGAGCGTGGCTTCTCCTACCTGTACCCACTTTCAGAACCTGGGGTGACTGTCACCCAGCGCGATGCAGGTGCTAGCAAACACCAGGTTTCTCTTTTGTGGGAAAAGGCCCCTTCTCCCCACCTCTGTCCTCTTGTCTTGCACTGACGAAGCTGTGTTCTGGGCACCTGAGCTCAGGCAATCTGTGGTGCAGTCTCTTGTAGAGAAGCTGGTGACCGGTCAGGTGCACAAACCAGCCCAAGCATGCATTTCCAGGACTTATTAAGCAGACCTGAGACAAGATATTTGTTGAAGAGATTCACCAATGGACAAAAAATTGCGCCTCAGCTTGAAATTAGCGTGAGAAGAATTAAACTGATGTAAAATTGCTTTCATTTCCACACAGCTTCATCTGTGACTCAAAAATGCTGATATAAAGGTATCATTAACAGAACAGATGCATTTTTGAACTGCCAAATGCTATTTCTGATTCTTATTCTAGGCATTTTTTTCACAACATTACCAGTTAGTAAAGCATATTCCTTGTGTGGGAGGCTTTGTCATCAGTACAGCCAAAAGGGCCGGGAGACCAGACTTCCTTAATTCAGAAGACCTTTTGTTTTCCCCTCATTTCCTGTCACGTTCTTTCAGGAGAACATTTTCCAAACTCTTAAACTGAAAGTCTGGGCTTTTACAAAGCTAACTGCAGGCAATATGAAGTCATTTAGTAAACTGAAGTTTACCTGTCTTCCTTTAGGGGAGAAATTCTTCTTTACAGGCTGTGTGTCATACAGAGGGCCTCTTAACAAAAATAAGGGGCTTTCTCACTGGTTCAAGGCCAGACCTTTTTTATAATGAGGAGGAAGCAGGATTGCTTTCACTTTTCAGAGATTTGCTTTGCAGGTGAGCTTGCGGTTGGGAACGAGGGCCATGTAGTACTGTTTTCATACTTTTTTCTGGATGGTTCATGCTCCACCATTTGCATAAGACAAACAGCTGCTACTGAGCGCTGATTTTGCACAGAGCGTGTTGGAAATGCAGCTAAATTGTGACCGTCCACTCCTTGTGCCCACAGGAGAAAAGACAGTCTGGAGACCTGAGCTAATCTGTTTTAGTTCTGACCAGTCAGCTTCTGCAGTGCCGAGGAATCCAGAGCCTTGCTTAGGTCTAAGGTTCTCCAGACTGGGTGGGGATTCAAGCAGGTGCCTCAACAGGGTCAGAAACGTTGAACACAGTGATGAGGGAGGTGACTCAAATCATCTTGTGGGGTATTTAACCACACACTAAATATCTCTTGTAAGAGCAGATGGTCACGCTCTTCCTTTTTGAGCGATACCGTTCTTGTAAAATGCTGCTATTGTCTTGCTTTTAAGACTATGAGCTTCATGCTGTAGACTAATGTTTAAACCACCCCTCCAGAAGTATGTGAGGCTGGACTCTGGTCTCTATTACCTGAGGGACTTCTAGTTCAGGAATCCTGGGGAATCACTTTGTTACATTTTTTTCTGAAGTGAAGTAAGCCAGCAGTACAGACAGAAGGACTTGAGTAACAGAGCTCCTTGACCCACAGGGGTGCTTCTGACCTACAGGTCTCTCTCTTTCACTGCTCCAGCGAGTGCTGGTTTCTTCACTGCACAGTTTCAACAGCAGGAACATCTTCAAGGAAAAGCAACTGGAAATTTTTGTAAATACATAAACCCCTCTGGCCCAACAGTTGTTCTGGAAAGGTTATAGATGGGGTTTTGAATTCTCTCTGTTTAAGAAGAATGTGAATCTTGATCTCATTTTCTGGGGGCTGCTTGTGTCACTGAGCTTGTGTGCATTTACTTGCAAAGAAAATAGAAACAGCTGTAGGTCTTCCTGTTTTAAGCACCAAATTCTGCCAAAGTCCTTAATTTTATTTAGTCCTAAAATCTTTTTTTCACAGTACTGCCTTTTATTCACATCTTTACTACAAATACAAGAAGGCAAACATTTGAATAGACTAGAATGTTAGTAAAGATGTTATGTTAGTTAATTTTAGTCATTTAAGCTAAATTTAATGATCATGACTTAGTTGCTGGGAGGACAATCAGTCGAGGAAAGTATACTGTAAGGTACTTAGTTATGGAATTGATATAAAGCATTTTGCAGGTATACTGTATGAAATATTTTTTGAAACCTCAGTATCTGAATTTCAAATGAATGTGCAGCAAGTTTTAAATTTTAAGTTGTCGGGTTATTTTTCAAATACCAGAAGCACCACACTTAAACTGATTCTAATAAGACTGACCCCTAGACACGATACATTAACAGGGACCACGATCAAGGCAGACAATTTTCTGAGGGTGATTTAAAGAAGAAACTGAATATTTTTGAAAGGTATGGGGAAGGAAGTAAAAAATAAATTAATAATTAATCCATCAAGCACAAACATAACCTCTATTTACATTATGGATTCTTCAGGACCTGTTTTGAATTCCTTCCATGAGATATGTATCTCTTTATTTATGCATATCCGAAGAGATAACACAAGAAATGCATTTTAAGGCTTCTTTGGTCACTAAATCAAATGGATGCGGGACTGAGATTGAAAGCCTGTGTGACTGAGCTGAAAGAACCTTTATGAAGAAAGCAATACAAAGAAAGGATCTCTATCTGTATGTCTGTGAAGCTACGTATGGATATTTCAGTTCCTTTGTGGTATGACATTGAGAAGAGCCATAGCAAGAGGTCTGGGTGAATCAGACAGCCACAGCTTCGCTGTTCCTTCCAGGCACCAGACATTCCTTCCAGCTACTGCCACCACTGATGTCCTTCCTCCTTGGCAGCAGTAGTAGCTGATGGCGCTCAAGATAATTTTTTCCCATTAGCCACCTATTCACTGGGATTTCTAAGGCAAATGTTCTTTTTGCCATGTGGTACTGTAGCTCTAATATGTCCAACAGAAATAACTGCTTCACAGCCTACATCACTTCAGTCTCCTCTCTATATCTCGCTTGAGTATTGTCAGAAAATCTTGCCTTTGACAGGCTGAGACTGACATTAGTTCTAAGAAAGACTAGAGGGCTCAAGCTTGAACAACAGTTAAATAAACAGTAAATCTCTGGACCATTTTGAGAATACTCCTGAGCAGCTATCATAGAATATTGTGCTATAAAAAGCTACTGCTCTGCATTTTTAATATAAAATATTATTCTTGAGTGTTCAGATTTATTTGGCACTAGCAAAGCAGTAGTGCTAAGCTCTGAGACCATTTTATTGTCACGTCTCTGTTTAATTCAGATCACCTCTAACAGGCAGAAGAGTTTTTACCCAGTTTTCACCATCTGATGGCAGAAAGTTGGCAGATGGTACTCAGCACACAAAGCCATGCGTACCTTTTCATACCTGCAAAGTTTACTCTCATCAGCTGGAATGAGAGGAGATTTTCTTAGTTTTTTCCAGTGCTTTGAGGTAAAAGGATGTCCAAGGCTTATCAGAGAACCCAGTCTGACATTATTATCTCTGGTTTATTTTTCGATTAGTCTAGGTCAGCATTTTCTTATCAGTGTAAAAGCAACTAAGGATGCTTCAGGCTGGGATCTCTAAGCTGGTGCAAGTGCACTAAACTAGTCTACTGCAAGCCCTTTCCTTCACCTGTGGTTTGCCAGTCCTTGCAGTCCTACTGCATCTGATCTCCAGACTAGAACTGTTAATCCTTATTTGCAGGATTAATTGATTGTGGCAGGTTGACCTTGGCTGGCTGCCAGATGTCCACTCAGCTGCTCTCTCGCCCCCCTTCCTCAACAGGACAGGGGGAGAAAATATGATGAAAAAAGCTTTTGGGTCAAGATACAGATAGGTAGATTGCTCACCAGTTACTGTCATAGGCAAAACAGACTTGACCTGGGGAAAAATAATTTATTACGAATTAAAATAGAGCAGGATGGCAAGAAACAAAGACAAAACTAAAAAGATCTTCCCCTCACCCTCCCCTTCTTCCCAGGCTAAACTTAATTCTTTATTCCTGGCTCCTCTGTGTCCTCTGTCCTGCAGCAGGAAGGGGAATGGGGGTTGTGGTTGGTCCATAACAGTTCCTCCTGCTGTTCCTTCCTCCTCATACTTTTTTTCTGTTCCAGCAAGGGTCCTCTCCATGGGCTGCTGCCCTTCAGGGTAAACCTGCTCCAGCGTGGGCTCTCCACAGCTTGCAGTTCCCTCAGGAAATCTGCTCCAGCATGGGGACCTCCATAGACTGCAGTGTGAATAGCTTCTTTGGCATGGTCATTTCCAAGGGCTACAGGGAAATACAAAATACATGCTTCACCATGGTTGTCTCCACAGGCTGCAGGGTAGCCTCTGTGCCTGGAGGCCACCCACACCCTCATTCTTCTCTCACCTTGGTGTCTGCAGGGCTGTTTCTCTCACATCTTTTTTCCCATTCTTCTTGGACAGCTGCTGCACAATATTTTCACTCTTTTGTAAGGACATTTTCACAGAGGTGCCACCACCTTGTCTGAGGGGCTCAGCTGTGGCTTGTGGTAAGTTGGTTGCAGCCAGGTGGAACCAGCTGTGTCTGGCATGGGATTCCTCACAAAGGCCACCCCTGCAGCCCCCCTCCACTGCCAGCACCTGCACCCAATACATTAATATTGAACAGAAAATGCAGATGAAAAAACCCCAACAATTATTGTTTTTGCAAATCAAGAACAAAAGCCCTGTTCTGGACATCTCTGATCCTTTCAGTCATCTCTCAACATTCCTTTGCTTCATCTCACCCTGAATGCTACTTTCTTCATTTCACCTTCTCTCTCAGGCTTGCACACTTCTTNAAGAAAGCAATACAAAGAAAGGATCTCTATCTGTATGTCTGTGAAGCTACGTATGGATATTTCAGTTCCTTTGTGGTATGACATTGAGAAGAGCCATAGCAAGAGGTCTGGGTGAATCAGACAGCCACAGCTTCGCTGTTCCTTCCAGGCACCAGACATTCCTTCCAGCTACTGCCACCACTGATGTCCTTCCTCCTTGGCAGCAGTAGTAGCTGATGGCGCTCAAGATAATTTTTTCCCATTAGCCACCTATTCACTGGGATTTCTAAGGCAAATGTTCTTTTTGCCATGTGGTACTGTAGCTCTAATATGTCCAACAGAAATAACTGCTTCACAGCCTACATCACTTCAGTCTCCTCTCTATATCTCGCTTGAGTATTGTCAGAAAATCTTGCCTTTGACAGGCTGAGACTGACATTAGTTCTAAGAAAGACTAGAGGGCTCAAGCTTGAACAACAGTTAAATAAACAGTAAATCTCTGGACCATTTTGAGAATACTCCTGAGCAGCTATCATAGAATATTGTGCTATAAAAAGCTACTGCTCTGCATTTTTAATATAAAATATTATTCTTGAGTGTTCAGATTTATTTGGCACTAGCAAAGCAGTAGTGCTAAGCTCTGAGACCATTTTATTGTCACGTCTCTGTTTAATTCAGATCACCTCTAACAGGCAGAAGAGTTTTTACCCAGTTTTCACCATCTGATGGCAGAAAGTTGGCAGATGGTACTCAGCACACAAAGCCATGCGTACCTTTTCATACCTGCAAAGTTTACTCTCATCAGCTGGAATGAGAGGAGATTTTCTTAGTTTTTTCCAGTGCTTTGAGGTAAAAGGATGTCCAAGGCTTATCAGAGAACCCAGTCTGACATTATTATCTCTGGTTTATTTTTCGATTAGTCTAGGTCAGCATTTTCTTATCAGTGTAAAAGCAACTAAGGATGCTTCAGGCTGGGATCTCTAAGCTGGTGCAAGTGCACTAAACTAGTCTACTGCAAGCCCTTTCCTTCACCTGTGGTTTGCCAGTCCTTGCAGTCCTACTGCATCTGATCTCCAGACTAGAACTGTTAATCCTTATTTGCAGGATTAATTGATTGTGGCAGGTTGACCTTGGCTGGCTGCCAGATGTCCACTCAGCTGCTCTCTCGCCCCCCTTCCTCAACAGGACAGGGGGAGAAAATATGATGAAAAAAGCTTTTGGGTCAAGATACAGATAGGTAGATTGCTCACCAGTTACTGTCATAGGCAAAACAGACTTGACCTGGGGAAAAATAATTTATTACGAATTAAAATAGAGCAGGATGGCAAGAAACAAAGACAAAACTAAAAAGATCTTCCCCTCACCCTCCCCTTCTTCCCAGGCTAAACTTAATTCTTTATTCCTGGCTCCTCTGTGTCCTCTGTCCTGCAGCAGGAAGGGGAATGGGGGTTGTGGTTGGTCCATAACAGTTCCTCCTGCTGTTCCTTCCTCCTCATACTTTTTTTCTGTTCCAGCAAGGGTCCTCTCCATGGGCTGCTGCCCTTCAGGGTAAACCTGCTCCAGCGTGGGCTCTCCACAGCTTGCAGTTCCCTCAGGAAATCTGCTCCAGCATGGGGACCTCCATAGACTGCAGTGTGAATAGCTTCTTTGGCATGGTCATTTCCAAGGGCTACAGGGAAATACAAAATACATGCTTCACCATGGTTGTCTCCACAGGCTGCAGGGTAGCCTCTGTGCCTGGAGGCCACCCACACCCTCATTCTTCTCTCACCTTGGTGTCTGCAGGGCTGTTTCTCTCACATCTTTTTTCCCATTCTTCTTGGACAGCTGCTGCACAATATTTTCACTCTTTTGTAAGGACATTTTCACAGAGGTGCCACCACCTTGTCTGAGGGGCTCAGCTGTGGCTTGTGGTAAGTTGGTTGCAGCCAGGTGGAACCAGCTGTGTCTGGCATGGGATTCCTCACAAAGGCCACCCCTGCAGCCCCCCTCCACTGCCAGCACCTGCACCCAATACATTAATATTGAACAGAAAATGCAGATGAAAAAACCCCAACAATTATTGTTTTTGCAAATCAAGAACAAAAGCCCTGTTCTGGACATCTCTGATCCTTTCAGTCATCTCTCAACATTCCTTTGCTTCATCTCACCCTGAATGCTACTTTCTTCATTTCACCTTCTCTCTCAGGCTTGCACACTTCTTCCCAGCAGTGCAAGATGAGTATGTCCTCAACACCCATTACTTTCTCTGTTCGGCTTACTTCCATGCCATCCTACCCAATCCCAGAAATTACTTATTTCTCTCCTGCCCTCTTTCCTCCCAGCCTGACCCTCCCTGGTATTGCCGGCAACACCTGCCTGGGAGACCAGGCAACCCTCTGCCCCATGAGCTCTCTCATGCCCTGGTTAGTCACGAGCCACCCAGTCAAAGCCTTCGGTAAAGACCCTTATGTATAGAAAAAGGCTGAACAGTTGATTCAGCTCATTTAACACTGTTATTTTAAAAAACGGTTATTCTTCAGGGACCCTCTTCCTTGGGCCTGTTCCCAGACTTCTAACAAGCCCCGGTGCCGGCTCCTCTAATGGCAAACGCTGCCAGTCTCAACCCCTTATTAACCAGCCAGCACTCGCTTGCAAGCTGCGCTGCTTTCATCTGCCTGCTCATCCAGGAGCTGGCAGCCACCTTTTATCCAAATTCCCCCCGCTTCTTTCTGAGACTCTGCTGTGATCTGAGAGGGAGCTAAGAGCAGGCGAGAGGCCCGAGGCCGCCATCAGTTCTTCTTGGCGTGCCCTCTGACGTGGGCCGCTCCCCGACGGGCTGAAGCCTCTTTTTTCTCTCTTCCTTTTTTATTTTTTCCCCCTGGTTGTGCAGACTGGCAGTTAAGACAGATTTAGCTGTCACACCAGATGATGTGATTACCCAAACTGCTTCGCTGTGGCTTCATTTCTCAAGTAAATGAAAATGTAAGACTGGAGACTGTGAGACTGAAATGGTACATCAGTGAAGCCGACTTTGTGCATCGTTCTTTAAAATTCAAGTGAAAGCTCAAATGCGTATTTAGCATAGTGGGCAATATCATTAATTTTGAAAGTGAGTAGCTGCAGGAGCCGCTGGGGCTGGGAAGGTAGTTTTGAATTGGAAGAGACCTACCCTGGACTTTCAATGCCACCAAATACTGAGACCAAATTTAAATTGTCAGGAAGGGGCAATTAGCCAGAATAACTTAACGTGATAGGATTTTAAAGGGGCTGAAGATGTTTCTTGCTGGCTTTGGAGCCTGTATTAAGCTATGCAGTGTTATGCTGGCGCCGAGGCTCCCTGCAGAGCGGAATGCTCTTGTGCGGTGCCGCAGAGGCTCCTGTGTGGTTTCACACTCTCTGAAAGTGGCTTTTAACTGCCTCTTTGCAACTAACAGCTTAAAGTTGAGGCTCTGCGGGGGCCGGTGGCCATGGGGCTCCTCTGGGGTCCATCAGGGCAGGGCCTGGCAACCAGGGCTTGTTCCACTGCCCCAGAGAAGGAGCAGGGCAGCCCTAGCCCTGGACATCGGGCACCGCCCTGGGGTGGTGGGAAGCTGGGCCAGGAGGTGGGTCTGTGGGTGGCCTGGCTTCACGGTCCCATGGCTGGGTAGGGCAGGGCAGGGCTGTAGGGAGCTGGAGACCAGCCCTACTGTGGCATCGCTGGGACTGATGGCCCTGGAAGGCTGAAATAATAGAATTATAGAATCATTTAGATTGGAAAAGACCTTTAAGATCATCTAGTCCAACCATTGACTCTACCAGGTCCACCACTAAACCATGTCTCTAAGTACCACATCTACATGACTTTTAAGCACATGTAGGGATGGTGACTCAACCACCTCCCTGGGCAGCCTATTCCAATGTTTGATAACTCTTCCAGTAAAAAAATTTTTCCTAATGTCCAGCCTAAACCTCCCCTGGTGCAACTTGAACCCATTCCTCTTGTCCTGTTGCTTGTTACCTGGGAGAAGAGACCAGCACCCATGTTTCTACAACCTCCTTTCAGGTGGTTGTAGAGAGCAATAAGGTCTCCCCTCAACCTTCTCTTTTCCAGGCTAAACAACCCTAATTCCCTCAGCTGCTCCTCATAAGACATGTTTTCCAAAATCCTCACAGCTTTGTCACCCTTCTCTGGACACGCTCCAGCACCTCAATGTCCCTCCTGTACTGTGGTGCCCAAAACTGAACACAGTACTCAAGCTGCAGCCTTACCAGTGCTGAGTACAGGGGCACAATCACTTCCCTGCTCCTGCTGGCCACACTATTCTCTATAATGGCCATTGGCCTTCTTGGCTACCTGGGCACACTGCTGGCTCATGTTCAGCCCGCTGTCAACCAGGACTCCCAGATCCTTTTCTGCCAGGCAGATTTCCAGCCACTCCTCCCCAAGCCTGTAGCGTTGCCTGGGGTTGTTGTGACGGATGTACAGGACCCAGCACTTGGACTTGTTGAACCTCATAGAATTGGCTTCAGCCCCTCAATCCAGTCTGTCCAGGTCTCTCTGTGGAGCCTTCCTACCCTCAAGCAGATCAATACTCCCTCTTGATTTGCTGTCATCTGCAAACTGGGTGCACTCAATCCCCTCATCCAGATCATCAATAAAGATATTAAGCAACACTGGCCCCAAAACTAAGCCCTGAGGAACGCCACTTGAGATGGGGTCCTGGTCCATGAGGAAGGTTGGGGGTGCCCTGGGGGTGGGCAGGAACAGGCAGGGCTGGCAGTGACATGACACTGAAATGAGTTGTTGACCTGTCAAGCTGCATACAGTGCAGCCTGCCTTTTTGTTCTGGAAATCTTTCTACACAGCAATACCTATAAGGGGCCTGTTTGGGTATCCACGTAAATCATGCATCTGACTTGCTACAGCTGAATTGTCAATACAAATATCCAACCAGGCCAAGTGCTCCATCTCCTCCAGCCTTGGTGGGGTTGTCAGAGCGTGTGAAGCTGCTGGTGGAGTAATTTCTCTCCGTAGCAAATGGTTTTTGGCTAGCTCTACCTTTATTCAGATAGTTCACCTGGAGTTTAGGTGTAGCTGTTGAAGGACTGCAGTTGTAATAAAGGGTAGTATAAAGGTGCCACTGAAGCTGCGGAATGTGGAGTAATGAACCCATCTCATGGTCTTAATGTAAAAACAAAATAAAAATTGAAAGCAATAAATAATTTTAGTTACTCGTTAGGCATTTGTACTCCAGCTGGGTTATCCAGAATTACTTGGTAGCTAATGGTTACTCATTAAACTATGTGTGACAGTTCAGCAGTATGATTTTTATGCTATAGCAGTAATATGAGGGGATTTGCAGACATAAGAAAGCTACTTTCAAGTGGACATGAGGAGTGTTCTTAAATGGTCACACTCATTTCTCCAGAACAGTACTGTAAGTCATACTCTTTGAATCAGAAGCACACAACGGCATTGTGTCTTCTGTAAAAGTGACACTTCAAACGAAGCCATATCAAAGCGCTATCGAATGATGAACACACGATATCTTCACAGACGGCCATCTGCTGTAATTACCTTGAGAGAATTAAAACACAGACTCTGTGCCTACTTGGGGAATAGATTATGTTTGAATAAGTGTATCATTTGAAGACTTTAGTTCAAATCTGACTAAAAAAAGATTTTTTTAAAAAGGTATTGGCTTGAAGTGTAGATGTTTAGTACTGAAACAAAAGTACTGAAAGTTCCAAGCCTCCAAGGCTAGACCAAATCCAAAAAATCAACTAAATAGGTAAGGTTGTGAACGTAATTGCAATTCAGAACTATTACAAGCAGCATTAAGTCTCATGATAGATACTTTAAGATCCTTTTATTGTTTTCCTTGCCTGTAATTTTAGCTGACACTATATGAAGTATCTTGCTTGAGATTTTTAAAACTATAAAGCTTACATTTGCCACAATTCATATTATAAACAAATATTATAAATAAGTATTGTTTACCTTTGATGGTGCTTAGTGCTTCAAGTCAAATTTATTTTTCAGTTACTTAAATATTGTTTGAAAACCTGAAATTTTGTTCAGCTAATAGGAGTCCAAGACATGTATTTTTCTGAAAGACTTGGCCAGAACCATAATTCATGGAAACAAGATTTTTCTCACATAAATAAACCCTAAACTATATTTTTTCACAAATAAACTGTAATTGTCTTGCTATTTTGTGAACATAATCAAACTGCTCTGCAAGCCTGTCCCTCAGTGGCACACCGACTGCTTCAGTGGAATTAATTCCCCTGTGTGCCTTTATCAGATTTGCTCACTTTGTTCCTGAACTTGAAGTTCAGTTCAAATCAACAGAAACAGAGGAGGAGCTTTTCTTCTTTGGTTTTGCAGTAAGTGACTAGGAAATGTTTTGTTGCCGCAGGCATGTGAAGTTCTGTGGGCCCTTCCAAACGAAACATCAATTGTAGCATTGCCTGTGATTTTCCAGGGACTGGATTTTCCTTCCAGGATTATTAGCTTTTGGCAGGATCCAAGATGAACTTATTTCTCTCAAAGCTAAGATACAGTTCTGCCTCCCAAACACTTGTAACTTAAACCCGGGCAGATGAAGGGAAGTCCCAAAATCTGAGAAAAGTGTTCACTATTATACATTCATATATGATAGTAGAGTGTCAAGAGTGAGTTCATTATAATACAATGAAGGCTTCACAAATCATGGCTTAAAGAATCTGTTCAAACAGCAATATAGGGAAATATATGGAGACATTAATACGTGAAACAGAAAAACTTATTTGCTTAGAGTCTGCACAGCAGCTAAAATGCAAGCTAAATTTACAGCCACTTAGGAGATAACATATGGAGATTTACCCATCCGCTGACATGCAACAAATGCTGGCAGATTTAAAAATTTAAATCTTCCTAGAGGCTTTTTTATTCAAGAATATTTTGTGCTCTTCCTGAATCTGCTTCCCCAGGAAGGAAATATTTTCCAAAGAAAGCTCCATTTAATTGTTACTAGGGCAAAATTAAAAAAAAAAAAAAAAGTATTTATGTGTCTTTTGAATTTTATATTGACTCTTTTACATAACCCTTAGGCTCAGCTTGAGATCTAATATTGCGGTGCAGATTTCAGCGGTACTGCCAATGCATAGGATCTGCATTTCTTACAAATTTACACAGAGAGCATGGCAAGTTCTGGTGTCCTGAGCGCATCAAAAATGGAGAAAACCAGGCAGCTCTCTTAGGTCAAGGGTGAGGCTGAGGCATGCGTAATGAAATGGAGGGAGTGAGCCCAGCTGCTGGGCGAGCACTTTGTGTCCCACATGGGTCCTCTGAGGGATCCTGGGGTAGGTCTGGGACCATGGCAGTAGTTAACTCCCAGTTATTTCTTGAGGCTGCAGCACAGGGAAACCTGGGGAAACCCATAAGACAGGCTGGATGTCTGGTGGGAATGGTGCCTCGTCCAATGCCCTTGCACGGTCTGGGGGCCAAGTATCATGGCGAGGTGGGAACTAAGGTTCTTCTTGCGAAGAAAAGTGCTAGGCAGTGCAGGCAAAGCTGGCCTCTGGCTCCTAGGGTCTGTGCATGACTAATCCCCCTCCTCTTTCCTCTGGGCCGAGGGATGCTGCGAGGAAGGTTGGCATCAGCCAGTTCCTGGAAGTCTTGTGTAGGTGAGGGCAGTCAGATGAGGGCTGAAGGCAGCCAGGTTCAAGTTGTCCTGCTTCCTCCAGTCCAAGCCACACTTGTCTTGGGACTACCCTGAGCTGCCACATGCTGGTGTGGTGTAAGAAAGCAATAGCTGGTGGCCCCATCTGGGTGCTGCTGTAGCAATGGCCATGCCCACCCCCAGCCTGGGCACTCACGTTTGTCCCTCTCCTAGCCCTAACTGCCAGTGTCTCCACGAGACGTGGAGTTCTTTGCAAAGAACTTTTTACAGAATGTCAATGATACCTTTTACTGCCGAATTTTGGATTTTGACGTGAGTCTGTCTTGAATGTTCCTCTTTGCAGTGCTAAATGTACAGTGTTTTCTTTAATGATTGCTTCTCCCTGTTTAGAAGTTACAAGATTAATTTTTTATTGTATCTATGTTATTAAAATTTACATTTGGAGAGCTCAGTCTGCACGTGGAGGCTTTGCATCTGTAGAATTAGTCTGGACTTTCTTACAAGATGCAGTGACTTCTAACGTGGTAGAGGCTGCTTAGCTCTCTTAACTATGTCTGGTTTAGGGAAGTGAATGGAAAATAAGCTTTTGAGGGAATGTGCATTTAGTAGATATTTCATGTGTTGCAGTGTTAACATAAGGGCTGCCTAAATCAAATTTTTTTGTCCAATATTTCTTAATAGTTTTGAAGCTAATCAACTGTGCGCACAGTGTATTATGGTACTGTAGATCTTTTGTTTTGCCTTGGCTTTAATATTGTGTAATTACTTTTTTTCCAGTTCTAACAGTCATTTCTTGTTGAGCAGCTTTAAATTTGTTCCGCTTTTGATGGAAATGAAAAAGTTCTCATTAAACTAAAATGTGTGATTATATCTGAACTCCCTTCTGAACTTGTGTTTCACAGATAACCCCTTTTTTGTAATCCATATATAGATTTGTAAAATTTTCATTTTAGTATCTCTTTTCTCATTTATTTTCTTTGCTTAGTTCTATAGAGGCTTTCAGGTTTATTGTACCTTTCTTATATCTTTATCTGTAAGCCTAAGTCCACCTGAATATGCATGGTTTGGTACATATTCCATATATCTTGAAAGCCCTTTTTGTCTTAGTGTTCCATCAAAGTAAATTCTTCTATTTATCTATGAATTCTAATAGATTTAATCTTTTTCTCTCCTTGTTCTAGCCATGCCTTTGTTTTCTCAGTTTCATGATTTTCTCTTACTAAATATTCTCCTTCTGGCACAGCTGGATAACTCCACTGAATTATTGTGAGGTTAGTTCCTCACCATATGCTCTGGACTGCTTCAGGATGTTTTGCTGTTGAAAATTATTCTGCCTTAAATTTCTGTGAGTTTTGTATTATTTTGGCAGGGACAATTCAAAATTTTCTCACTAGGGTTTTGTAAATTGCAACCTGCTTTGTATCATCCTTCCAGACAGGCTAGCTGATTCCTTATCCAGGTGGCTGACTTTTATGGAGGTCTTTGAATTTTCTCTCTGGTATTTTATTTTTGGAATTCTTTGTTGTAGCATGTTTAGAAAGTCATGTCTGAATTGAAGTTCTGTGAAGCTTCTTATTTTAATAAAGCAAACTGGCCCAGGGACTTCCAATGGGGAGCTGTCAATCTCAGCAATTCCGTTTGTTAGTCTGGACCTGTCTTTGGGGTTTAAAAATTCAAAACCTGTCTTTGCTGCCACAACAACTTTATGTTGGGAAAAAATATTCAGTCAGTAACAATAGCTTTTAAACCAAAAATATATTATTCTTTTGGACTCACACTCCAAAAGTTATATTTGAAAATTAGATAACACTAATTGCATGTTTTTAAGGAGACCAAGTGTTGAAGAAGTCATGAATTCACTTTTCCAGCAAAATCTGATTACATGTCCATATTTTCTACTTTACCATAAACTTTTATATAAATGTGCAGTTTAGTAACAAATGTCCAGTTCATTGCGATTTAAACAGCAGAATTTTAAAGTAGTATACACCCTGAATTGAAATTACTGATACAAAATGAGTTGGCATAAACTCATCCCTGGAGTAATGCAATACTTGCTGCAGAAGATGATATTTAAACTTTTATGAAATGACAAAAGATAGTTAAGATACAGTTATTTTTTTACTTGCATGAAAATTGTCAGCAGAATTAACTTAGCCTGTAATATTTATGGAGGTCTGTTTAGCAAAGATTTGTGTGCATACTTTTTTATGTTTTTATGCGTTCTTTGGTAGCCTCTGAAAATCACTGGCAGAATCCTACAAGCATAGTATTACTTTGGGCATAATTATTAGTATTTTTAACTCTGCAAAGTGACATTGCACAGCACCCCATCCGTGTGCTTCTATGATCTTCATTTTTCATGACGTGTTTACCAGTTCCAGTTTGACCTGGCACAGCAGAACATCTTCTTAAATGTGCTTCGCAATTCTGGGCTTCGGAATGCAAAAATCATCGGGTCGATGATCGCATTGCACATTATGAGGGTCCCATTCACATGGAAAATGGACATGTAGCAGGCACAATAAGGGTTATGGGGGCAAAACCTTGCTAACAGGATGTGAAGGACAAAGGGGGCCCAACAGCAAAGGAAAACTCCAAGGAAAATAGTCAGTGTAATGGCTCCTTTCATGTTAGTTCTCTGATGGACTGTGCTGGTTGGCAGTGAAGCGATCTTTTTAGCATGAGATCGAGCCAGGAGGAACATATGGACATAGAGGCACAGTATAAAAAACATCATTAAAGGGAACAGGATGGTGAAGGGAATGACTGTTGCTGCCTCATAGGAGAAGAGGGCAATGGCAATGCTACTGCCAGCACAGAATGTCCAAATGATTGCCAAGATAACCAAGGCCCTTCTTAGTGTCATGATATTATGATATCGTAAGGCGTAGAAGATAGTGATGTATCTGTCTGCCGCAATAGCTAACAAGCTGAAAATTGACCCCAGCAAAGACAGAATGAACATGGAATCCATGGCATCATCCAGCTTTTTCTCAAAGTCCCCACGACGTGTCAGGTACCCCATTTTGCACAAGATGATAAAGATGTTTTCCAGAGTTTTGTACAAGCTGCCTAACATGTCTGAAATGGCTAAACTGCAAATGAAGAAGTACATGGGCAGGTGCAAATTCTTATTTCTAATGACGGCAACAAGGACAAGCAGATTTTCCAGTATTCCAGCAGCAGCAACAGTGAAAAAAACTTCCTCTGGCACTACGACCTGGGTGCAGTCAGTGACGTTTAAGGAGAAATCACTTATATTTTCAAGAGAAGGAATGTTTGTCTGCTCTGGGTGTTTGATTAGGTTGGAAGGTCTCTCAGTGCTCATTTCTTCTGATCGTGGAAAGATTCTGGATTGTTGATTCTCAGGCTTGGCTTTACTCTGAAGCTGACCTGTCAGTCAGACCATTCTTCTTTTGATGAGGGTTTTCTCCTTCATCTGGAGCAATTTTAAGACTCAACTGAAATGTTTTGAGTTTCTCCTACAATAAAATATGTAGAAACATAAATATGAAGAAGAAATTTACCACACGGGGCAAAAACAGGCATTTGAAATATCACCTATTGCAATGGAATGGACATATCGTCAAAAAGAAGCAAGGTTTGTTTGAATAAAATAAGAGCTCCTCCAGGCTCTGCTGAACCTTAGAGGAAAACAAACTGTAAATTCTCTTCTAACTTCAAAGCAGTTTTAAAAAATATATGTAGTTTTCTTTACTAATGAGCATTCCATGTTTACTGAAACTGATCTGACAGACTTCAAGAGTTTGGCAATCTTTACTGGCCCAGCTGTTTGCTTTGAGAAAGTCTGGCATTTCTCACAAGATTTGCAGTATTATTAGACACAGATGAGAGCAATGCCAAGATAAACTGTTGTCCAGGACAGTAACGTGTTTACCACCACACTGTTGATGGTGAAATAAAATGTCTTCAATTTAGATGTGAACATTTCTAAATACCGATACTTTTCTGAGGCATGTTAGATATTAGTGAGAAGCTTCCTTTTCATGTAAACTGAAACTGTCTTTTGATTTGATGAACATATTTCTACTGCAGATTAAGATCTAAAGTAGAATATTTTCTTGGCTGTATTTTACAACTATCTAAAAGATTAAATGTTTATTTCAGCATCAAGATGATGTTTTTCTTCCTCCATAATGATCCTGATCTAAACTACATTAAAGCATATACGAGTCTTTTCAAAGAATTAGTTGTTTTAGGCTTTTCATTAATGTATAAATAGATGTGATATTAATTTAGCTTGGATGTTACCCATAAACAATAAGGCACACTTTTTCTTGTAGTTTTTATAGCCCCATTTGTGAAGCAGATGCAGTTGCTATTTGAAATGTCCCCATTTTTAATGACCTGATGTATTCTCCCTCAGTTTTTAAATTCAAAACAGCTTTTAATTGTTTGGCACTTTTATACTGGTAAGTCTTGAAATTCCTTTAGACATTTGTTCATAGTCAGGCTTGCTGACGTTAACTCTTTCAAAGAGAGAAGTCAAAAGTTGTAATTATTTTGTATACAAACAATGCCCTCTGCAAGTGTCAGTGGGTATCGATAATCAGGACAGCTGAACTGCTGCTTGAATATGTTTAGCCTTAATGCAGATGAATGTGTTTGGCCACTTTTCAACAGAAAACAGTTTTCTGAGCTGGATTTTCTAATATTATCTGCTGAGATTGCAAATAAGGTGCTGCTTCTCGTGAAGAATGCTGAGACCAGCCATTGTGAATTCAACTGAAACAAGCTCACTTAAGAGAAAGCATTCAAGAGAGTATCCATACTTACCTGAAAACAAACATAAGGAGGACCAAGAGGCAGGAGGGGAGCAGTGCAGGCCCTTTAGGGACTAATGAGCTGTTCTGGGGACTAATGAGACAGCTAATTAACCTGGACAGATTAATTAGCAGATGGCTGCAGAGGGGCTGCCCTAGAGGAGGAACTCCAGTGAGGCACAGGGAAGGTGGGGGGCAGCTGCTGTGGAGTTTGTTAACACCTGGCTTTGCTCATTAGCCAGGGCAAGGCAGGGCTGGGGGAGCCTTTTTGGGTGCAGGGGGACACTAGTGGGGTGCTGCCCCTCCCCTGCTCATCTGCTCCTTTGTTTGCAGCACAGATCCCAGCCAGGAGCTCCTCAGCTGTGTAGTGGAATAAATGGACTGCATTGCACTGCAGCATGCGTATAGACGTTCCCAAAGACAGACATCGTCTGTCAGAATGTGAAGGAAGGAGTTACTAACAAGAATAAGAGCCCCAGCAATGTCTTTGTAAAGGTATGTTTTTCCTGTTCTCACCTAGAGCTATGGTCACAGTTGAGATTTATGGTTTCTAATCTAGCAATCTGTTTAACAACCCAATTTTCACTCTTAATAGAAGGTTAACACAGACGCTTCAGACAAAGCCTCATTTCAATGGGATTTAAACAGGACAATCAGTTAGCAAAAATGCATTTGTTAAGTCACTGTTCTCTCAGGACTGTTTTTCAATAATGCTTCTTTGCTGATATAGTCATATTGCCGAGCTAATCTGCCTGAAAAACGTGAAAGTTTCTTCACTGAAAACATATAGTATTATGAATGGCATGATATATTACATTTGCTGTTTATAATTTTACAGTAACTTCATATTAAGTACAGCGTTTGATTAGAGCAGAGGGCTTTTGAGTACTTACAATAAACTGAATGATGACATTATACCACTTAATGTCGTTTTCAAACAACTAATAGAAAGCCAGAAAAAGACATTCTTATTTCAGGGATTCTCATTTTAGCATGTATACATGGCTATTGCACACTATTTTATTAGGGTTCCATCAAGGATGTTGCCAGTTATCTCCTTTTCTGATGTTTCAGTGTGGTGCACAGGCATATTTCTATCTCAGACCTCCCAGACAGAAATATCTATGTATGCAGTGCTGTATGCAGGTGGTAAATCCAATGTTTGATCTATGCCATACACATTATATCATACATCTGCATTAAGTCCCACATTTACAGGATTCTTTCACTGCTACACATCTAACAGGTACTGTGCATGAAGCAGTTGAACGCTTCTAAGCAGCGTAGGACAGGTAGACTACCCATGGGATGTAAAGCTCTTGTGAAAGTGACAAGTAACCTCAGTGTCTCCTTAAAGCTAGTGGAAAAAGATGACGCCTTGGAGCCTGGATGCGTATTTCCACTGGCTACAGAAAATAGAGCCGAGGTCATTTCACACAAAGCTATACATAATCATCAGGTGGAAAAAAAAGTTTACCCTCCTGTGTTGTTTGCAGTACCAGAGACAGCTTAGATGCAACAGATTTCCCCTCCACTGTCAATACCTTGCCAGTTTGTTTCATCACTGTATTGTCCAGATAAAGGGTTCGTGCTACTTGCCAACACCACCTTCTGAAAGACCTCAGATTTATATTTTGCAGGTATCTGCAAAGTCGATCTCTCACAGCTTGTTCTTATCTGTCAGAACTGTTAAAAATAGAGCGCAACAATTTAAGAATAAAGAAGTGCCTTATACTGCAATAATTTTTTTCCTGTCAATGGCTGAGCTATTTGAATTTTACGTTTCTTGAGGTCATTCACAGTCTAAGAATAAGTTTGCCTGTTTGTAGCAAGAAATGTAAAACAGTCAAAAAGCAATAAACAATAAAAGAGGCCCCTTAAGTTTCAAGCACATTTGCAAATGTGGATGTATCACAAAAACTGCAAAATTCTCAACCCATTCTTTTTCATGTTTAAATTAGGTCCTGGAGGGAGAAAGCAACAGCTCAGTAACATTGGATATTCAGAATCATTATTTACCTAGAAAGAGACAGTCTCCTGAGCTGGTATAATGGGCAATGAGCTGATGGCAATACTGAAGTTACTAAAAATGCATAAATTTGTAATTTTATCAGCAATTTGTATCTGATTTGTAGTCATCTAAAACAAGATGAAGCAGAAAACTGTGAAACTAGAAGCCAGGACCAGAAACTATACTGACAATATTGTACAAACTTAGGAAATGAATAGAATTCAGGTTACCTGTCAACTGTATTCATTTGCCATGATTGTGGTTTGTCTCTTTACAGCACTCAGACACTTGCAAAGCATGTTTGTACGGGTATATATTACACAGTTAAAATCCAGCCCAGTACTTCAGCTTGTGACAAGGCTGAGAATGCCTCCGTGGCTGCTGGGAGCTCCCAGCACTGTGCAGGATTAGCCTTGGACAAAAAGTATGACTCTCTCCCATGTGCCCAAGGCCCACTGATTACAAAAATTCGATTTTCTCTACAGTAGAAATGCAATGACTTAGCACCTGAAAGGTCTGGGATTAATAGGTCTGCACTTGATTTTTTTTTTTTTTAAATTGGATGAAAACTTACTCATAAAATAAATAAATAAACACACTTCCCTCAATCCCAAAATGTAATAGCAACAAAAGTAATTTAAGCTGTAAACTATAATGATAAGATATAGTAAAGGAATTATATACCTTAAACACTATAGTTTCCCAGAGTTTTTTTTCATGTATTAATTTTTTACTGAAAACCATACTTCCCTTTATTGGAGAGACCTCCAGCTATATTTGCTCTCTAAACTGCTTGCAGTAAGCAAAAGCTGAAAAGTAATTCAGCAGTCTCTTCTGCTTTTGGACTGCACAAAACAGCTGAGATAACTAGCCAATTATGTAGATGTAATGATTGGTTTCTAGAATAATGAAATGTATTGATTCTTTGTCCTTCTATGTGTATATATATATATATGTTTAAAAAAGTAATTTATTAGGAATGAAAAAGAACAAATGTTTTGTGTTTGAGACAGGCCATAGAGTATACTTCACAATCCATTCAGTATACACAGAGCCACTTATTTGTCACTTAAAATACCATGACCTTTTCTCAGTCCAAAAAAGTCTCCAATGTGTTAACAAATGCCTTCTGATGTCATTATCTCTAGCATTTCACCCCCAGAGCTATCCAGTGTATAAACTTTCAGTGGTTTAAATAAATGTATCTTGTGCATCAGAGCACCTGGTGGTCCATTCAGCTTGGTTCTCTTTCTAAAACTTGGTCATAGTGGAACGTTAGTCCCTTGTGGAGGTGGTTGGACAAGCTATGTGTAACTGGTTACACTGCCTGGTGCTGCTTAGGACGCCCTTCTTTTTCTGAAAATGACAGCAAATGTCCCAGGCACAGGAGTATGTATTTTTTCAGTCACTTCCATTCAAGTTGTTAGAATTTTGTCTCAAAATACATTTGATACAAAACTATGGACAATTACCTTTTCTCTTGTTTCCGGCTTTTCCAGGTGTACCAGGTGTTTAAGAAGGAAGCAAGCCACTTAAAAACATTGACGTGGAGACTTTTTTAAAGTCGTAAAGCAAGCTAAAGTCCAACCTTTTTTCTTTCTTTTTTCTTTTTCTTTTTTCCCTTCTTTTTCTTTTTCTTCAGTAGGTAAGCAATGGCTTTCATGGAGACAAATGGGACTGGACTTGTTATAGGAAGGTAAGCCATGAGGGTAGGATGTTCCGTACACTTTCTAATGGGCATTTCTTTTTGCCTACCAGCTGGGCTTAGCCCTGAACCAGCAAGTAAGTGAAAAAGGACATGCAGAGCCCGATCCTGCCCTGTCCTGCACATAGTATAGTTCTTCACAGATGATAAAAATAAGTGAGTCAGAGGAATTACCCTGCAATATTTACAGACTCCTAAGGGCTCTGTTAGCTTGCAAGTTGCCTGCTCCACCTCCCCTAGCTTTTCTGACCATAACTAAAGTGAAGATCACTGGCTGTCTCAGAGTACTTAAAATATCTCATTGACTTCCAGGCTGGCTGTGAATAAGGTACCTCTACACGGCCTGTATAAAAAAACCCCAAACAAATATGTCTGCTTGATGAATAGTAGCAGATGCTGTGTGAAACATCCTCAGCTGCAATTGTTAAACTCTTGGAGGAAATCGTTTCCTCAGATGGCCTGGATTTTAAATCCCTTATCATTTATTAAACAGACCCAAATAGTGCAGGAAGCATCTGGGAAGTTGCTACTTAACTTTAGTGGCAGCATAGTTGTTCAAGAACGTATAGATACTGCTTCAAGTTGTGAAGTGAAACTTGGAGCATTCTTTTTTTCCTGTGCGGAGGCGAGCTGACCGGTAACTTTGTGAGAGGTTACGGTTTCACGGCAAGCCCTGAGCCAGCTTTGCAGCTCACCGTGCTGAAAGGCAAATTTCCAGCTCTCCCTTCCCATGTGTGCTCCTCTCTGCTCCTGCCTTCTCACTCCTGTCATCTCCCTTGAGCCTATCCAACCCTTTTCTTCCCTAAGTAGCAATAGCAGTTATTAGTGTGTATATATCACATTTTCTCCTTACACCATGGTGTGCACTGTAGATGGGGTATGCTGGGGGTGCTGACTGGTGCAGGGGCTGCAGCACACTGTAGTGGTGTGTGAGGTAGCAGCAAGCTACCATGCATAGCAGTTTACTCAGAGTAAACTAACCCTGCCTTTGTGAGCTCTTTGTCAATAGCTACCTATCCACCAGTGCCAACATCATGCTGCTTCCATCCAGTTCAGGCATCCCTTCTAGTGTAACAATCTCTGTACAAACTGCAGCATGAGTAGTTCCTTGGTTGTGAAATGCGGGATGCCAGGGTTCCATCTCTGCTAGGGCTGATAAACCAGGTCCTCTTAGGAAACTATTGAAGGCCCTAAGGTCCTTTCCTTTGGGAATTCTGCTGAAAGTATTGGTATTTCCCAGCAGTAACTGAGAGGGCAAAAAAGTGTGAATTTGATAACTTTTTTTTTTTCACGCAAAACTGAAAAATGTCTATATTTTAAAATAGACATTTGATGTTACCAAAGTTGTTCAGCAAACACTGAACAGAACAGCAGTAGTGATGTCAAAATAGTGACAACATTAATTTCCATCCTGTTTTGAATGTGAATGAAAGTTGGTTGCCTTTAGGTCTAAACGAAAGATCTCTTTCCAGGACAGGTGTCTGAGAAACGCAAGTTTCCCCTGCTTACTGCCTGTAGGTACATGCTAGAAAAAAGTACTGCGTGTTCAGAGAACAGTGAGATAGCTGGAGTCTGTGCTTGTATTTCATTGTTCAATTGCTAAAACTTCTATCTCCTCATCGAAGTACATGTGTCATATGAAAAACTAACAGTCCTTTTCCTACTTTTTTTTTTTCTTTTTCCTTTCTCTAAAATTACATTCTAGGTAAAACAACATTAAGTAAGACCATGTGAAAACTATAATGAAAAAGGAAGCTGCTATAATACCTGGTGTTTCATCTTACCGTCAGTGGAAATTTTATGACTGCCACCAGTTAGTATTCATACTCTATTAGATCATCTATTCTTTTGCTTTGATCTCCCTCTAGTGTTCAACAAAATAGGGTTAGCCGGGTATTAATTACTGATTACAGCTATTGTGGCTCCTCATGTGTGCCCAAGCCACATGTTATGTAGCCTAATTTCAATTTCATGAACTGGTATCAGACCTAAATAAATGTTTGTCATACAAGAGTGTTCACTGCCACTTGTGTTGGTGATTTACTGCATCAGAAAATTGAATATATGCCCCACATGATTTCAGTGTCTAGTACTTTTGTAAGAACTAACTTCACGTTGATAGACAAAGAGACTTTTTCAGAGACAGAGAGTACTTTTTCAAAAAAAACCCAGCAAAGACAACAAAAGGAACCGTATACATATACAAGCAAAATACAAAAAAGATATTGTTGTATCTAAAGCCACACATGTACCAACAGGGCTAATTACTAGCAAAATGTTACTCACATGATTAATGCTGTGGCTTCCGTATATGTAACAGTTCTAGAGTGAAATTAGGCTGCAAATCACACTTGCTGAAATTTTAAATGGCATATATATACACATTGAAGAGAATTTTATATACTAATTTTTTTTCCTGACTTTGGAAACTGTAAAAAGAATTTTCTGACTGGATCAGAAACTGGACAGACTAGAGGTCTTGCGAATAATACAGATGAAGAAAATGTGAAAGATGGGCTTAGTTCTTATGGGTATTTCTTTTTCTTTTCCCCTTAAGATCAACTTTGAAGTAACACAATTATGTGTTTGTTTTATGAATTAGGAAAAACGTCACCTTCACGAAAGATTTCCTATTTCTTATCTAAGGTTAGGTATATTCAATATGCTGTGATTTTGTTGCCAAGAACAAAAAATGCAATAAAGCACCTAAGCTATACAGAAACTTATTGGCTGAGACTCTCTCTCTCTATACAATGGCAGTGGAGTTTCATTCAAAACATGCACAGCCCTGGGTATTTCAGCAAAGATACTGAAAGCAAGAAAAGTAAAAATGATTAAGAAAAGGTGGACTGAGTTCTCAATATACTTAGAAAAAGTCTTTGCAATAGCAGAGAGGAAAATGAATTACTTAGGTTGTTTATGAATGAAATGACAAGGGCCATTAAAATGACAATGAGAAAAATAAAGTAAAGCTGAACAGTCAGGAAACATTTCCTAATCGATTAACTCCTTGAGGCAGTATCATTTTTCATATAAAATTGCTGAGACTGAAAGCTTTCCTCTTATCTCAAGTATCTGGAATGAAAGTAATTGCATAAATTGTTAGAGGTTATATAAAAACACTCATCTTGTCATAAGACACAAACACAGAATGTCCACAAAGTCATTAATGAAATAACCCTCTTCATATCAAGTGTGTGGACAATTTATTGGAAATGAGCAATCTATAGAGAGAAAAAACTGGAACTTGTAGAAAGTCAAGGGCTGTAAATGCACGAATGACTGGTGTTTTGCTTCCTTATCCAGTACTTGCACTTTGCAGCGGCCTTCCCACTGGTGCAGACAGAGCTGTGCCCTGGGGAGGAGGAACTTTTATAAGTCATTTAAAACACAGCTGTCAGGGAAGGGAATGAAATTCAGTGAAGGTTTCCGTTGTCTTTGCAGCTGGACAGTATATGAGAGTTGCGGTTTGGGTTTTTTTTGTTTTGGGTTCAGTTTTTTTTTTGAAACACTTAGAGTGTCACTCTCCTTAAAGCTGCTGCTGCTTTGTAAAGCTGTGACACATTAGGAAATATAATTATTAGTGTGTTGTAATTTGTAACAACATAATCACCTAAAAAAACCCCCCAAACAAAATCCCTGCAACAGGTAACTTGGAAGTGATGTACTTACACCCTTTGGCCACATCTTTCAGTCTGGTAGATCAGACTCAATCCATTGGAGTGACTTGGTGAAAAGCTGCAATGATTAATGTCTACTGAATATAGTTTTCTTTATTAAGATGGTAGTAGACTGATTCATGTTTTTTTGAAACATTAGTTACTGTGCTCTGCACTTCATATTCTACTTTTATTACACTCTTCTTTGTTATTTGCTTCCAGAATAAATTTCTACAGCTGTAAATTTCTATGAGGAATGAAATATAATAGTGAATTTGAATACAGGACAAATAGTTCTCTGGGACCATCGTAAAAATCAGTCAAGAGGCCTTCAAGTGACATTTCTGAGGCCACCGCTCTGTTCTTATTCTTTCCAGTAAATCATCAGGTTTGCCAGTAATACTGCCATCACAGAAATGTTATCAACAAGCATCAAGGAAATCTCCTGTACAGAAAAGTGTTAACCATTTCTTGAAAAAGAAATTCTGTGTTTCTGCTCTAAAGAAAGCAGACCTCTTAGGTGTTTTTTTAGGAGCCACCCATCTTTTTCTCTGGCTGTGATTGCTCCAGTAGTTGCAAACAAAGCAATAGTTGAAGGAGACAGAACCATTAGAAAAATATTTTATATTTTTAAATTACAGTACATGAGGGTTTGGATTTATAGCGCAACCCCTGCTGTTTAAGTACGCTATCTTGTAAGCCCAGGTATGTCTTATTGGGGAAAAAAAAAAGCATGAAAGATATAGGATCTTCTTTCCTGAGAGCTACTTAAAAATACTATTGTGCTTTTTATTTTGTCACTGAGCTAAGATATTTACATCTCTTTATGCTAAAACATAAAAATATTGAAAAGACAATGATTAAAAAATTAATTCAACAGATAGTTACTTTCTCTGGGAAACCTATGGGATGGGGGCAGGGTGAAGAAAACACCTCTTTGAGATGCCTATTTTCGGAGCCATCTTCATGCTTATCTCTCTGGGAGGGAGAAATAACAAATAGGAAAACAAGTGTGGGAAGAATCAAACCTAAATTCTGCAAGGCCATAAAAATCTGCTTGCATTTGGAGTAGTGGCCACATAAAACTTTAGTCTGGTTGTGTGTCACCATTCAGTGCTGGCAGAGCTTCTGCTATAGGTAGAAACAGCCAAAGTCTCACTGACAAAGGTGTGCTGTCACCTCTGGAGAGGTGTGGGAGGTTTATGAAGATGTTCCAGACTAGGTCGTTCTAGCTTGTTATTTCCATGGATTAAGATCTGGAGACCCACGGCAATGGTGCTGTGGTAGAACAGGTTACTTCCATTTCTGCACAGGTATCAGAGAACTACGTGCACATACGCGTGTGTGTGTTTGCTATCATTTGGCTTCTGCTTCTGGTCTAAAAAAAGTGACAAGGAGAGTTGGAGGATAAATGTTAGTTGAAGTGTCTACAAAAATATGTGCCGTTGTTTCCATTTACTGTGCCCCAATTTTTGTTGTGGTCATTTCCTTCAAGAGCACAGACCTCTGCTGTCCTCTGTCTTCCTTTGCTGTGTGCTGCAGACTGACACAGGACTGAGTATCTAAGATAGGGTGCACCCAACCACACAGTCTTCTGTCAGTTATACTCCTGAAAATCTATAATATCAAGCAGACCAATGGAATTGCTCAACATTTACACTAAAGTAAATCAGGATGGCGTTCAGTCTCCCTGCAGCAGAGTGGATGCCACAAAGCTGTACCTGGCAGGAGCAGCCCTCCTTGCATGATTCCCAGCCCAGACCCAGAAGACGACTCATTGATGACCAGTTAGAAAGTCTCTGAGAGATATGTGACCTCTGGCTGATGCAGTGAAAAAACTGAGATGAAGCAGGCCAAACAGTATCCAAAAGATAAGAAACATTTCATCAGAAGCTTTCTTACTGTATAGCTTAACTTCTTCAGGTGGTAAAGAAGAAAACCTTTCTCAAACATCGTAAAAGAGACATAAACCCCCTGCCAAAATTTTGCTTTGGAGAAGAATGATTGTAAGATGAAAGCTTTTAGGGAACATTAGAAATATGGCACTTCATTCCACAAATAACATTGCATCTTCCACTACTTTCTCCAAGCAGGCTTTCTGAGTTTTAGATAGATTTAATAAATCCCCACTTACCTGCTAGTGAAACAAGTTGTAAGTCAGAGTGCTGGCAACTCTGGGAGCAAGATTACTTATAAAGGAAATGAAGCCAACATAGTCTTTGCGTAAAGGAAAGATTGGAACATCTAAATCAAAGAGAAAGACAGTTGTCCCGTTGGCATAACCTTGAATTAGGGCCATTTCAAAATAAATTATCCACTGTCTCTGAAAATGTTTATAAGAAAAAAAAAATAAGAAAAGATGCCCCGTCAAAGGAAAAATATTCTATGTTTCAACAGGATTACCCTTTTGGCTACTCCTGACCTTTATAGACTCCCCTCCTAACATCTGGCAGACTGTAAATCAAGAAGTCTATTTACAGAAAGACCATGGTCTGTATTATAAATAGTGTTTAAACAAACAGGTAGATGGTTGGCATGTCATAGGATGTTCATTACCCATCAAGATGTCACTGTGTTTGTTTTTCAATCTAAGACCTCTACTAAAGACAAACTGCTAGCTGAACTGGGAAGTTAATGAACTAGAGAGAACTCAGCAGCACCAAAGTTCGACTACACCAGTCTAGCTAAATTTAAGTGAGCATTACAGAGAACTGTAATTCAGGTCATGAAGGTAAAAAATGTGTTGAGCTTTAACAATATTTCTTGAAGAGGTGGTAGTCCCTGTTACTGAAACAAATATGGGGGAATAGCACAATTTAATTGCCCTAGGGAAAGACTTCATGTTTAGATCTATTAAATAGTCGTTAAATAGCAATGCCCAAAAGCAGAATCATATTCTTAACAGAATCAACTGAGAACATTTGTTTGCTTCCAGGGAACCGAACAAAAGCTCAAGCCTACTACAGAAAGGGTGAATTTGGGCTTGGGAACTGAGGATTTAATTCATCTGTGTGTAAAAGGATTGGTAAAAACACAAACCCTCTGCCACTAGCAGTTTGAGAGACTCTCAAGTGAGAGTCATTTGGGTCCCTGGCACAGAGTAATTTGAGGTGAAATGGTGTAGCAACACATTCGAGGGGAGGGGACCTGAAGAAGAAAAAAACTTTAGCAAATGGAAGATATGTTCATCATATTCAAGTGTCGTTCAGATTTCGAAGGAGGAAAAAAGTGCCTCACACTCACTCTCCATCCTCAAATGCACACCGGTTTCACCTTTGCTTTTTAACTTCCTTTTCTTTAGACCACTTGGACCCACCAAGTGCACAAAGATAATTAATAATAGAAGCGTGCATGGCGTGGTAGGATAGGACAGTAGTCAAGACAACTGATATCACAGGAGTGCATAATGTTTTTTTGCTATTTATTTTCAACTGCCTTGTCCATCACTTGAATAACCTCCTTCGAATATACCTGGTCATGGTCCCTGCTCTTGAGTGCCAGCTTTAAGGGCACTCATTCTATATCATGTCAGGCAGAACTCATCTCCTTATGAATTCAGGTTCTTTGCACAGCTTTGGATGTGAAAACGCTCATTAGGTGCTTCAGAAGTTAATTGTGGAGGGCTTTCACTTGTGCTGTGAATTTCTAGACTAAGAGTACAATACACAGCCTAGCAGTGTATTGCATGCGCAAAAAAGTTCTGAACCGTAAGATGTAATAAATAACTAATAAGAAAGAAGTCTGAAATTGTGCTTATATTTTATTTCGGTTGTGGAGAAAATAAACACACTGGAGGCACAGAGGCCTCTTCACTCAGCCTAAGGCAACAAATAAGTTTGGATCGAGTCTGAATTGAGAATGAAGTAAAGAGTCAGAATTCATAATAACAATGTTTAGGGTCATGTACAAGATAAAAATTCAACTTTTAGTTTCATTTAAGTCTAGACAGTCAGAACGCACTTGCTGTCAACAAAAGAGTGGTATATTGATTTAATTGAACTCTGGTGATTTACCAGGTTGTTAAAAAGAATTGGGACCATGATTTGCCGTATGATCATGTTATCATCTTAAAACTCTTGAGCGGAAGAGCGGGAGGCCCTCAGAGCAGTCTTTTTCTTCTAACATTAGCCTGACACTCTAAAAGTCTCCACTAATATTTCAAATATCTGTGTTCAGACATAATGTGAATATTACTCCTACAAGCCCAACAGAGCTGGGGCTGTAGGTGTGTGAGGGACAACATCGTGGCCTTTTGTTCTAAGTGCAGCCAACAAAACTTTCCACCTCCAGGAGGCACATTAAGTGCAAAGCTGCAGCAATAATAGAGCTTGAGCTGCATTCCCTGTACTTTTGACCTGGCTATAGAGGCCCTCTGCTGCTCAGCTGAGATGTTTGATACTATGATTACCTGCACGGTGAATGTTTGAGGAAGCACAATGGTAAGAAATAGGAAGGCTTTTATTCAGAGATTTATTCTGAAAGGTTCTATGAGCATTTAGAGAGGAGATCAGAGGTGATTAATAAACTAAAATGCCCCTTAACAAACTACCTACCTAAGCACAAAATGCTATACTTTTAGGCGGACTGGTTTTTCTAATATTAATGCATTGATTTCCTGTTTTGTTGTGTGAAGGGAAGGTATGTAAACAAATGTCAGAGAGGGGCCAAGAGTTATTAAATATTTTTTGAATTAAATGTTACAGTGTAGAATAGATGCACTATGATAAGTTACAATGAAAAAACAGCTAGAATTGCATGCCGTAAATAAAAAAAATGAAACCCTGTTATCACATTGGAGAAAATTTATTTCTATTTATTGAGCCATGAAATCAGTAGACAAGTCTAATTTGAAGGCTGAAAATGCAAAGTAATTAGAAAAGGATATTATCCCCTGACAAACTTCTTACAATGATTTTACCAGTTCTGTGCTTACAAAACTATTGCTCATTTAATACATATTGTATCTTTTCATCCTGCTGTGTTTCAATTCTGAAGACCACACCAGGAAATAAATAGTATTTTCACAATATGTGAAGAGAGAAAGAGATCTACAAATTGTAGCAGTAAAGACCTCTATACATAGTTCGGGTTTCCAAGGAGGAGCCACGATGAATAAAGTGGACTGAAGTCATGAGTGCATGAAAATTGGGACCTCAGATGGGCCAAGAAAAACACAAACGCTATTTCTACAGTATACAAAATTTTTCCATCCAGTAGACAGGGAATACATCAACTGTAGTTTATTAGCTATATTAAACACTTATTAAAGGAAGTATTACTCAGATTCTGTAGCCATTACCTATAGCAAAATAAGCAAGCAAAAGTCAACTGCATTCATCAGTGTGTTTAGCCTGCCATGTGATTCTTGCTTAAAGTTAGACCTGTTAGGTCAGATTTTCATTCCATGCCATTCTCAGCATGCTATGCAAACTTAGAGCTGTGCAGAAAAGTCAACTATTAGGCTACTGTGTCATCAGAAAGCGAACAATAATCCTTTGGGGACAGATGGATAGAGAAGACATTAGCATGAGAAGAGGTTTTTCTTAAGCAGAAGACAGCCTAGTTGTGATTGTCTGGTAAATCAAGAATATGTGAATATTTGCAATTTTATTACTAATAACCCAGTATTTGCACAAAGATGCTACTTGTTCTTTTTAAGTGACTTGGCAAATATGGAGTATGATAGAAAATTAAATTTTAGGGAATTTCTGGAGGCACACTGGTAATGAATTCATCCCTGGGGCAGTGCCATATGGTAAACCAAAGCTCCAACAAGAAGCAATTCAGCCAACTTTTTCAGATGTTAGTATGTTTTATCTTGCACACTGAAGTATAGCAAGTATGACGATAACAGCTGGTATTAAAATGCCAGTAGAGAACTTTTTGGATAAATTTGGGATAGATAGAGAAGCCCAAGGTGCAAAGCTGTCTCTAGCCAACACCTCTTGCTTGGTTTCCACACCTCACAGCTGAACATTGATGAGCATAAATGTATGGTTATGGTGCCAAGCCCCTGGGAAGCTTGATTTGTCATTAACCAAAAATAATTGCAGTAATATCAAAGGTAGTGCAGTTATTTTCTTGCACTAAGTAGTTGTATCTAGTGTACTGGAATAAGGGGGAAAGAAGGCTGAGAGCTGGAGACTTCCCAGCTGGTGTGCCCTTGCTTGATGAGGCATGGGAAAGGGCAAAGTCAGGAACCAGCAGCCTGCAGGGAGAGATGGCATGACACCCTTACCAGGGCAGGCTGGAAAGAGTAATAAAAGAAGGTGGGAGGAGGTAAGGATGGCTCTGTGACCATGGTTTCCTTCACAATGGAGACCTAGTTTCCTGATCCTCCTATGTTCCTCTGAGGTTAAGAGCAGTCGGTCTCTGGTGTCAGCCCATGTGGAGACCTGCAGCTAATTTTGTCAGACCAAATGTCACAAAAATGCACTATTGATCTAAATGGCTTTTCACTTCAGGCACCTTAAATGTGTATTAATGCAAATTATTGCAACAGAACTTTTTTGTCCACTTCACTTTTTCTAATTTCTATACGAAATTTTGTTAAAGCCTTCAATAGCATAATTGAGGAGTGCATTAGACTCAGTACACAAAAGGATTAATTGCAGTTGCATGGTGTACTTTAATGTTAATATTTACTAATTTTAAGTGCTTGGATTTGCTGGTTTTGTGTTATGTTATTGCAAATGCTTTATATATAACATTGCTATTCAATATGAAAGATTAGAGAAGTTTTAAAAGGAAAAGCTGGCATTGCTTTTGCCCTGAGAGATGGTTTTCATGCCCGTAGTGTAGTGGTCAGGCACTAATGCTCAGATACTGGTATTCAAGGTGACTGACACATTTTCTACAAATGTTCAGTACATTCAATCAATAGTATGTCAAGAAAATTTATTCATCCTGTAAAAAGTACAGTAATTTCTTCAAAAGTGGCAATGAGAACCACCAAAAGAAGTATATATTTTACTAAGTGTGATTGGCTGCCTAGGATCATCCTCCTTTTTTTCTTTCCTAATTACTTTCCTAATTACTGTTTATCTTCCCCATGATTCCTCTTTATGGAGCTTTCAGGGGATGTTGTAACCAAAGAAAATCTTTGGCATTTGTTAAGTATTCTCCACATGATTATCCATTATCAAAATTACTATATAATTATTTTCACCTTCAAAAAACAAGTCCTGTGACACATAGCAACAGGCTTCTCAATTCATAATTTATTGCTATCAAGAACTCTATTTCCATGATTCTGTTCCATTTCTTTAAATTTCTGAACTTTATTTTTGCTTTTCTTAGTAATTTTGCTTTCGGAATACTGGCAACAAAATAATTGATCTTGATGTAGTTTTCAATGAAAGCTATTTTCATTGATACAGCTGCCTTTAAAAAATAAACGTATCCTTAATTTTACATTACACTTACATAAATGACAACATTTGTGTGTAGGTTGGGATCATTCTACTTGTTAGAAAGTATCTGTAAAAATGGTAAATATCTTAAAGATACTCAGTACTAAATGAACTTAAAACCAATAAAGCCTTCGAGATATGTACAGTTTAGGGTTTTTTCACAGGTCTAGTCTTTCAAAGTCCAGGAGGAGCCAATACCTTAGAAGGAAAGTATCTAGGACTTTGCATTCTCCTCTTCCAGAACCTCCTACAAGGTAGGAGTATTTTCCCCTTCTCCTTCTAGCCTTGTTTATGATAAGCATCGCTAATGACAGACTGTGACACAGGTCAGGTAGCTTTTGACCTGGAGTCTTCTTTGGGATAGCTTGCTTCTCTTGTCATTCACTGTCTGATGGGGAAGCTGTCTTTTATTGCTTAATTGTAAAACATGCATCATATTAAGGACAGCAAAACAACGTTTTACATAAGGGGTTAATCTGTTGAGTGGGTCTTCTAGTTTGCTATTGACAAGCAGAAATTTCATGTTTAGTTAGTGCAGTTAATTTTCAAAAAAAACCTCATAAACTTCCAAATAATTTGCATAGGATTGCCATGGGTGCAAGATGGGAAGTTTATAATATTATATTTGTCTTTATATTTCTTATTTAGAAAAATGAGAATTTATTTCTCATTTACACCTTCATGCTCTTGCTCTAGGTAGGAGAAGAAATATTAAGGCCTTTTACACCAATTAAAGCTAACAAAAATATGCAAAGGAATAAGGGTAACGACAGGGATAAGTATCACTGAAGGACGCTGCGCTTTCAAGACAGTAAAAGGATTTGTCACTTTATTGAAATCTCTAGCTGATGATTCAGAGATTGAAGAGTTACTTCTTTCTCATCTTGCTCTCAGAAAAATCTTGAGCCCAGGGCCCTCAGTGGGACTGCCCAAGGCAAATGCAGCAAAATGACATTTGTACTGAGCAGGAGGCAGGAATGGGGAAGAGTGTAATCCTTTGATAACGCAGGTTGAAGTTCTCCTTTTATTTTTCTGGCTTCCTTTTCCTTTTGTGCAGAGAGCTGGTGATGAAGTCATGTCAGGCTGAGGCAGCATCCCTACAATCCTGCAGTTAATCTGACCAACTGTAGTACCTTTTGTTCTATAAAATGATGATTTATCTCTATACTGGAAGCTTTGACAATAGAGTGAAGCTGAATGGGAGGGACAATATTAGAGAAATGAATACTGCAGTTTAAAGTATGAAACTCTTAGTGTTAAAACACCTCTAATGCAGTGACTGAGTATGCAGAGGAGGGTTCACTGGAATGTCAAAGATGCAATTTTTATATCACTTAAACCCCAAAAGACAGAAAGGTGAAGGTTCTGTTACTGCTGAAATGTTTTCATTACTTTTTCTGATGGTTATTACATATCACTACGTGATAAAAACAAAAACATTGTCCAAATGGATTTTTAAGAACAATTTGTCCGGGTAGTCTCTAAATGCATTGATATCTGTTAGGTATCTTTTTTTAACTTGGAATTTTAGCATTAGAAAATCATAAAATCATGTAGGTTGGAAAAGACATTTAATATAATTGAATACATCTATAAACCTAGCGCTGCCAAATCCACTGCTAAACCATGTCCCCACATCTATACCAACACTTGACAACCCTTTCGGTGAAGAAATTTTTCCTAATATCCAATCTAAAACTCTCCCAGTGCAACTTGAGGCCATTTGCTCTTGTCCTATTGCTTATTACTTGGGAGAAGAGACCGACCCCCACCTCACTAAAACCTCCTCTCAGGTAGTTGTAGAGAGTGATAAGGTCTCCCTTCTGCCTCCTTTTCTCCAAGCTAAACAACCCCAGTTCCCTCAGCTGCTCCTCACAGGACTTTTTCTCTAGACACTTAACCAGCTCCATTATTTTTCTTTGGATGCATTCCAGCACCTCAATGTCTTTCTTGTAGTGAGGGTCTCAAAACTGAACACAGCATTTGAGGTGGGGCCTCACCAGTGCTGAGTATGGGGGGACAATCATTTCCCTGCTCCTGCTGGCCACACTGTTCCTAATACAGGCCAGGATTTTGTTGGCCTTCTTGGCCACCTGGGCACACTGCTGGCTCATATTCAGCTGGCTGTCTACGAACATCCCCAGGTCCTTTTCCACCAGGCAGCTTTTCAGCCACTCTTCCCCAAGCCTGTAGCACTGCATGGGGTTGTTGTGACCCAAGTGCAGGACCCAGCCCTTGGCCTTCTCGAACTGCATACCATTGGCCTTGGCCCATCAATCCAGCCCCCTACAGATCCCTCTGTAGAGCCTTTCCACACTCAAGCAGATCAACACTCCCGCTTAATTTTGTGCCATCTGCAAACTTACTGAGGGTGCACTTGATGCTCTTCAGGTCGTTGATAAAGATATTAAAGAGAACAGGCCCCAGTCTTGAGCCCTGGGGAACACCACTTGTCACCAGCTGACAACTAGAATTAACTGCATTCGCCACCATTCTTTGGGTCCAGCCATCCAGCCAATTTTTACACAGCAATGAGCATACCCATCCGAGCCATGAGCAGACAGTTTCTCCAGGAGAATGCTGTGGGAAATGGTGTCAAAGGCTTTACTAAAGTTTAGGTATACAACACCCACAACCTTTCCCTCATCCACTAAGCTGGTGACCTTGTCATGGAAGGAGATCACGTTATTCAAGCAGGACCTGCCTTTCATAAGGCCATGTTGACTGATCACCTGGTTGTCCTGGATGTGTTGTGTGATGGCACTCAAGACGATCTGCTCCATAATCTTCCTGCCATGGAGGTCAGACTGACAGGCCTGCAGTTCCCCAGAGCCTCCTTCTGGCCCTTTTTGTAGATGGGAGTCACATTTGCTAGCCTCCAGTCAACTAGGAGCTCCCCAGTTATACTGGAGTGCTGATAAATGATGGAAAGTGGCTCAGTGAGCACTTCTTTTATCTCCCTCAGTACCCTTGGGTGCATCCCGTCTGGCCCCATAGACTTGTGTGTGTCTAAGTGATGTAACAAGTTGCTAACAATTTCCCCTTGAATTATGGTAAAAAATTTTAATTGACATATTTTTGTCATTACATTTCATTTTTAGCTTTAGGAATCAGGTGATTTTTTAAAGTGCTATTTGTGTGCTTTTTATATTTTGTTCTGTGTGAAATCATTATGGTCTGAAAGAACATGCTTATCAGTTTTGACACACAAAGAACAGAGATAACCAATGTAACAGCTTTGTCTATTGCTTTTTCTCTTTCAAGACATCAATATTCAGCTTTTGTTTTAGGTTCATGATAGAAACTGAAGGAAAAGAACATTTCTTCAGGCATTTGTAGTTTCTTTTGCTTTTGACTATTAATTAGTCTTTAGCATGCTCTTATTGAATGCTTCATTAGTTTAGTGTGACAGAAAATCATCAAAGTCTTGCATTTTGTTCTCTGTCAAGGTTGTATCTACCTGCCTATTACTCCAGCTAAAGACATTTTCCATAAACAATATTTGGTTATCTGTTATGTATAATTGAAAAGCCTCTTATATTGTTCATTTGTCATTCTCAGCCATGCATGGGTATTGAGACTTGAAGCAGAAATTTGAGTGTGTCTGCATCTGTAAATTAAATTTTTTGTAATTGTACTAATGTTCACAAGTGGCATTTGGGCACGGTAGGCAATAAAAGAAAGAAAAAGGGAGAAACTCCCTTTTTTGTCCCTTTTTAAAAAATCTTAATTTAATTCCAAAGCCAGAAGGTAGTTGCCTTGGTAGAAGGTGGGGGCAGTGGAACTAGCGGAAGCTTGACTTTTACTGTTTGATACTGGCTGTTTAATTTCTGTAATATTTTCACATACCAAAACAAATCCTGTAATGAAGGTATATAAAACCTTATATATTCATCACAAAGCTTTGTCAAGATAAGAAGGTAATGTAAGAAGACAATGGAAAGCAAATGAAGGAGACATTAGCTTGGTCTCTGTTCCTCCAGTGTCTGAGCACACACCCCATCATCTTCAATAAGTTTATCTGCACAGTGGCCTTCAGGTAAAAAACAGTCTTACCTAATTTTTGCTAGTTGCTTCTGCCAATGGGTAATTGAGTCACGGGAAAGCTGAAAAGGGCCTATTCCCAGGAAGATAAAAGCTCCTCAGTGCTCGTTTTAGACCAGCTATCAGCATTAGCTCAGCTGTTGCAAACGGCAAAGGCTGCGCTTAACTGTCCTGGAAATTGGGTTTGCTGGGCAGCTGAACCCTCAGACCACGTCACTGTAACCTGCTCTTGCTCACTTACTGATTGCTTGCATGAGACTGTACTGGCTTCAGCATTGGCCCTCCCCCTGCTGCAAAGTCCCAGAGCAGAGCCACAGCAACAGCACTTCTTTCTGGAATTTATTTGGCTGCTTTGCTGTTTAAGACTACAACAGGGAGCACTGCAGGAAGAAGATGGGAGGATGACGATGAAAGAGAAATTTTCAGTACTAATTACAGGTTCTTCTGGTGGGGGCCAACAACTGGTAAGGCAGAGAGTGGTCACCTCAATGGTGGCCCTGAGCTCCATGAGGGGATGTAAGGATATACGTACAGTGAGCTCAGATAAAACCAAAGGTCCAGCTAATGAAGTATTTTGTTTACAGTGGTAACCATTGGTGGATGCCTGAAGAACAACCCTCCAACTGTTTCAGTTCACTGGATTTTGCTTCTGGGTATTTAGTAAGCTCAAGAGGTTTATTTTGTTTGTTCAATTTTTTTTTAAAGGTGGTTTTCTGGCCTCCTTTCATGCTTATGTAAACTTTCAACCTTCAAAGCATCCTTGTGCAATGAGTTCCTCAGTTTAATGACCTGTAGGATTTTCTTCTCTGGGAACGACATCCTGCTTTTATTGTTTAGAATATGGCTTGTATTTTCATTTTATGAGAACATGTTGAGTTTTGGTGGGGAAGGAAGACAGGGATAACGGTATATTGAAACATATAGCTATGCTGTTCCTATTGGATGATGTCTCAGATCAGGTCAATTCTCTTCCTCTACTGACCAATGAGGTTTTTTTTTTTTGGGTTTTTTTTTTTTGTGGGTTTTTTTTTTGTTTGGTTGGGGGTTTTTTTTGTTTGGTTTTTTTTTTTTTCTTTTCTTTTCTTTCCCCAAGAGCTGAGGGGCTGTGCCTTTCTTCTGATTTGGGATTTCTGCCCAGGAATATCTTCTTCTCTAACTTCATAATCTTTCCGAGTGTTTCCGAGTTGCTTAAGCCTCCAGGAATTGTGTCATGTTTAATCCTCCATAAATAAATAAAACTGAAGCTTAAACAAATATAGAGCTTATAAATGGTTTCTAACCCAAATATCCTTATAGACTGATGGTATGAAAGGCAATGCGCATATCTACACTATACATTTAAAAATGTGGGCAACATTCTGTGGCCTCTTCTCCCTACCAAAAGGTCTTTGAACTTCTGTCACACTTAGTTACGGAGTGCTGGATCTTTATATATCTGTGCGTGGTTTATTTTTGACATCTCTAACTCTCCCTCTCCTGAAAAAAGCTCATTGGTTTTGGCATTAACTCCTCTTTGCCAAATTACCTCCTTGTTGTGTAGTTTTCTGTATCGTTTGTGAAGGGATTCACCTTCCTACCTTGTAGCCTTATAAATAGTAGGCACTTTTCTTTGATGTGATTTGGTGGTGTCGGTGTGGTTTTTTGCCCAAGGGGTTGCTTCCATTTAAATGCAAGATTGTCAAGGTTTAATGAATATTGTTGTTTATGGTCTCTCACCAGCCCTTGGAACTACATCCTAAATGCAATAAAAAAGCCACAAAGAAAGCAAACATTGGAAATGTGGGCATTCTTGATTTTTAATCTGGCCGTTACGTATAATGACTTGTCAATACTAAGCAATTTATAGGTGGCAAATGGAAAAATTTCCCAGATCATTACAGATGTTTAACTGTTTTTAGTTAAAAACTATAAGTAGGTTTGGTTTTTTTTTTCCATTTCACTAACTACAGTGAAGTGAAGTGAAGATCCTGTAACAGTAAAGACCTTGCGAGAAGATCTCAAGGAATGATTTTTAAACAAAGCAGCCATTGAACCAGGCCATGGCAGCATGCACTATTCCTGTTAATTGCCTCTTGGGGTCCTAGGCAGCCTGCAAGGCTGGGTCAGAAAGATAAACTGCCCTGACAGACCTGCCCTGAAACCTGCTCCAGCCAAACTCCACATACACTGATACCTCACGGTATTTCCAGAAACAACAGCTCTGGAGATGGAATTCCATCTGGAGATGGAATTTCTTTTGGCTTTTTTCTTTTACCCCAACCTTCCTGAAATTTCCATGAATCACGAAGCCAGCTGTCATGTTTTCAGCTGGGATAGAATTGACTTTCTAACTAGCAGCTGGTATACCGCTATGTTTTGGATTTGGGATGAAAATAGTGTTGGTAAAACACTAATGTTTTTAGTTGTTGCTAAACTGTCAAGACCCTTTCTGCTCCTCTCATTCCCCGCCAGTGAGTAGGCTGGGAGTGCACAAATAGGTGGGAGGAGACACAGCTGGGACAGGTGACCCCAACTAACCAAAGGAATATTCCATGCCATATGACGTCATGCTCAGTATAGAAAACTGGGGAAAGAAGAAGGAAGGGGAGAACATCCAGAGTTACGGTGTTTTGTCTTCCCAAGTAGCCATTACGTGTGATAGAGCCCTGTTTTCCTGGAGATGGCTAACCACCTGCCAGCTGATGGGAAGTAGTGACTAAATTCCTTGTTTTGCTTTACTTGTGTGCATAGCTTTTGCTTTACTTATTAAGCTATCTTTATTGCAACCCATGAGTTTTCTCACTTTTACTCTTCTGATTGTCTTCCCCCATCCCACCAGGGTGACAGTGAGTGAATGGCTGCGTAGTCCTAGTTGCTGACTGGGGTTAAACCATGACAGTCCTTTTTGGTGCCCAACATGGGGGATGAAAAGCTCAAGGTAATGACAGATTTGATTGAAATGTGCTAGATTGAATTTATAGCTGTTATGGCTGTTTAAGTCTTAATTGGCAGGTTCCTGTGCTTGCCATGGTGCTTGCTTGCCTTACTGTAAATTGAAGTCTTGTGCTCGTTAGTGGCTACATTTTGCTTTCACTGCTTGCTGTATTGCTGTACGGATTTTTGTCTTACTCTGCTGTGCCTGGGAACGTTTCAACACCAGCAATGGCGATGAGCCTGGACTGGCACATGGTCCATGCTGCTGTACTGGACAGGCTGAAACTCCAGTGGGAACTCGAGTTGAAACAACTCTGCAGACACTAAGGCTAGTGAAGAAGGAGGAGGAGGAGGTGCTTTAGGCACTGGAGCAGAGGTTTTCTCACAGTCCGTGGTGAAAACTATGGTGAAGCAGGCTGTCCCCCTGCAGCACGTGGAGGTTAACGGTGGATGACCAAAGAACTAACAACCCTGTGGAAGCGAGCCATGCTGGAGCAGTTCGTGAAGAAATACAGTCCATGGGAATGACACATGTCGGAGAACTTCATGGAGAACTGTCTCCTGTGGGAGGGACCCCACACTGGAGCAGGGGAAGAGTGTGAGGAGTCCTCCCCCTGAGGAGGAAGGAGTAGTAGAAACGTGATAAACTGACCGCAACTCTCATTCCCCATCCCCCTGTGCTGCTCAGGAGGAAGAGGTAGAGAAACTGGGAGTAAAGTTAAACCCATGATTTGAGTTGCATGGTAGAGGAATTTCCATAGCAGGAACCACCTGAACCAGTGGAGAACAAGTCTTACAAGAGGCAGCGCAAGTGCAGCAGTTAGTTGACCTTGCCTGGCTTTGGTGCCCAATAACTTCACATAACACAGCATCTCTCCTGTCCTGGGTTATTACTGTGGCAGATGGAACCCAGGGTCATGGACTGGATGAACTCAATGGACCTTTTCTGGATATTTATGGACATTTATGGACACTTACGGATGTTTCACAGATGTTTTATGGACATTCCATAGGGGTGGTCTGTGGATTAAAGGAATGACATGTGTGTATTATAACAAAAGGTGGGAAGGGGGTGGTGGTTAATGAGGTTGCATTGGATAGTGTGAGACCCAGGCTTGGTGTAAATGGTATGGAATAAGGGGTTTTGAAGACACCTTGCTCCACAGAACAATCTTTCATACCCAATCTCCTAGAGACAAGACCTGAAGGCTTCCTGCAGCCACACCTGGGACAGTTCCTGATCATAAAGAGTTTTACTTTTTAACTTCTAATGTATTTTGACTGGCCTACCACTCATATGTAATAGAAGAAGGGATGAGGACTTCATATTTCTCAGCAGGACACCATTACTGCTGCAGTCCTCTTCTTCTCAGACTCTTTCTGTGTATTCAGCCACCAAGTTGAATACATGGGCCAGAAGGGACACCAGACTGTTCTCAGCCTCCCTCTCTCTTCCACCAATGGGCAGTGCGACCAAATAACCCTAAAGGAACAAAAGTAGTTGGGGTTTTCCTCATAGTTCATTTGTTGCAGTACAATTTGTAGGCAGTGTGAACACAGAATGTGTCTGAGATGGGTCCACCACAGTCACGATCTAGTTAGGAAAGCATTGGCACAAGCTGGCTGTGATCTTATAGTTGTTGAATCAAATGCTTTTTAAAAAAAATCAGTTGAAAAAAGATTTTTTCCCCCAGGATTATTATGTGCAATAGCTAAAATAGAAATAGTTTGAAATACTTCCAAGAAGCAGAAGAATGATGACATTGATCTGGACAACTAACACAGAATTCCTGTACTTTGACTGTAATGCTTGATCTTTCATATTTTGTATTATAGTTAAAGAACGCTACCTCCTTCACCATTTTAATCAGAAAATGTTTTTCTTCAGCAACCTGTGTGTGCTTTAATTTTTCACTTTATCCTGTCCCAGCAGAGCCCAAAATAGCTTCCCTTTTATTCTGAAAGAAGGTGCATAATTACATTAAGCCTGAAAGATGGAATAGTTCAGAAAGTGAAATAAAAAAAAGGATTTGTACAGTTTGACACATCCAGTGTACAGATTATGAAAATGATTTCTATTTAGAGTTATTAACAATAATTCAGTCATACTAATTTGCTTATGGAATACAAGGCTAATGAGAAAAAATTCAAAATATGGCAATAATGAACAGTCCATAATTAATCAAAATGTTATTTAACTATGAACTTTGAAATAATTATAATTATCACCTTTTAGGATAATGATATGGCAAAACGGAGAGTGCATTTTGCCATCTGTGAGAGATTCATGTTCCTGCAAATGCTTATGCAGAGCTATAAATACATCTGTGTGTAACTGTGGTACTGGAGCCTTGCTACCTACTGGAGTTGAAGGAGTTATTTTATTTTTCCACTAATAGGAGTCTGTGCTAGATGAGGAAATACAGGATGCTTAGCAAGAAAGAGCTCGAAAAAATAAGTAAAATAAGCAGTCGTTATACTAACAAAATGATGAGTCTGAAAAAAAGAGATTCCTGTAGATTATGCCCATTTTCTTTTCTATTTATAAACCCCTCTATTTTGTAAAAGCAGCATTGCAAGGGGCATGCTTGTGCATGCAGAATATTGAATAAACACCAAAATTTTCATCAGCTGTCTGTGCTTTATGGATTTTTTTTTAATAAAAACTGCTGCATGACAACTCTAAGGCATCACCACTACTAAACTGAAAAACAGGGAGATAAGTCTTGTCACACCTGCAGACTATCTTCTAGGCACAGGTACGTTCTTGCATAAAAGCAGTTGCATGTTCAGAACACTTGCTGTCCCTGGATTAGACACCCACTAAGCAGTGGTGTGGGGCTTGCTCAAGAAGCCTGAAAACCCATAGTTTGCAAATATAATTGTTTGAAAATTTGGCACACGGTGCTACAAATAACCACAGCTTTCCAAAGTGTCCTATGTGTCTAGTATTTGCTGAGATATGCAATTTCTAAAGATACACGGAAAATATTTTTCAACTTTAGGCTACTTACAAACAGTTGAGTCTACAGCACAAGGTAACACCAGATTCTAGTTAATTTATTCAGACTACAGGAGAGAGAGTTCAGGGATGATTTGAATACAGCTTACAGATCCCCAAGTAGAAACTTCAAAATACAGAATTTTAAATACCTGACCAAAGTACAAAGGCCCCAAGTTGAAGGTGGATATATTCAGACTCTTATTTTTTTGTAGTTAACAATAGGGACAATGTGTGAAGGGTAAAGGAGTGATAATTCAAATCAAGATGGGCCACAAAGAAGATCAGAAGACTGGAACACCTCATCTATGAGAACAGGCTGAGAGAGTTGGGGTAGCCTGGAGGAGAGAAGGCTCTGGGGACACCACTCGGTACTTAAAGGGGGCTTGTAGGAAAGAAGGGGACAAAGTTTTTAGCAGGGCCTGTTGTGATAGCACAAGAGGTAATGGCTTTAAGCTAAAAGAGGGCAGATTTAGACTAGATTTAAGGAAGACATTTTTTCCAATGAGGATGGTAAAACACTGGAACAAGTTGCCCAGTGAGTTGGTAGATGGCCCATTCCTGGAAACATTCAAGGTCAGGTTGGATGGGGCTCTGAGCAACCTGATCTAGCTGAAGATGTCCCTGCTCACTGCAGGGGGGTTGGACTATATGACCTTTAAAGGTTGCTTCCAACCCAAACTATTCTATGATTCTATTGTATGGTTCTAAGATGCTGTTCTAAAACAAAAATTCTTGTTCAAACACAAACACTAGACTTGAAACAACAGTTAATGCATAGCATGTCTATGGGCTGTACTGTGCCGCTTGGCAGAACGTGCGGCCATTGCAACACAGCTTAATTACTAGCTATTGCTCCAGTCAGTGATATCAACCTTAACCCCCGTACTCACAGAGGTATTTAGGCACTGATTTCAATGGAAATGAGAGCCTGGCTGCATCCCACTCGACACACAGTCCAGCGTCAGAATGCTCTGCGGGCACAGCTTGAAAAGGCCATTTCTCCAAGAGCAACCACTTACACAATATACAGAACTAGCAAGGTATTGCTCTGCAGCAGTAGCATCTAGGAACCACACACTGTCTCACAGTATTTTAAAAATATGTTTTCCAAACCAGCTGGCAATCTTTCACATGATATAGCAAAACAGATACTTTACAGGTGGAGTTTATAACGGGCACATGCTCGGATGAATCTTTTGGCTTTTCTCAGGGGAATTCTATTTGTACAGCAATTCTGAGTAGGTTTTTTGGGGGGGGTTTTTTGCTTGTTTGTTTGTTTTCGTTTTTGTTTTGTTTTTTTCCTCTTCAAGTGCAGGAAAAAGGCTAGTTCACATGAACAATGTTTGCAATGGACCCTTTATGTGAAATAAATATTTCAGTTGTGTACTTCTACGGCTATAGTCAGTTTTGCTTTAATTACTAAGAAAAGATTAATTATTACTTTCCTTATTCCCTAAATCTCTGCCTTAGGTAGAGGTTACCAAGTTATATTAATATTCACTTTACAAATATTCTAAATGTTTCCAATCCAGTGGAATTTGAAGTTTGGTTTTTTTTCTTGTTATCCATCTATCTAAAAAAAATAGCTTTTTATAGACCTTTAAAGATAGATTTCTGAGGGATATTTTTCATGTTATGTTAATGTCAGCTTTTACAAAAATTGCAGTTCCCCAATGTACTAGTTTGCAGATATGTAATAATTTTAGGATTTTGAGATTATTACTTTGATGAACACTTGTACACCAATTTTACACTAAATGTCTTATTTTTACTTAGCTGGTGTCTAAACTGTTTCTTGAGCAATTTGGTAACATTTTTGAGCAGAGGCAAGGCTGGATCGCAACTGATAGTGAAGTGCAATGACTTTGTTTTGACACAAATTGAGATGCGTGTATGTAGCACGATGTGTGAAAAGAGTTTTTTAAGCTTTCTCGTACTTAAGCATTTCTACTGCAGGTGAACTACCTCCAGCCCTTCTTGGGCTTGATTATTAATTACTTTATGGGACAAAGTCACAGTATTATTAATGGGAGACTGCACAGGTTAACGCTGGAAGATTCAGCAAGAAAAGAGGATTGTACTTCACATATTAGTTCTTATGCAGATCTGGAGAGCTGGGGAATTTTTGTGTGCTGCAGTAAATGAGAACAACTAAATTACTACATGGGGGGTGGTTACTGATAATACCAGTTTTCTTCCCCCTGCACTACACTCTTGCTTCTTTGCCAACCAGACTTTTATTACAGATGTCAGATTTTCCCTGCTGGGTTGTGTCTTTGAACTGCAATATTTGTTTAATCAAACTCTTGTGTCTAAATGGATTTGTGTACTGATTAAAGAGACAACCCCTTTGATTAACTTTTGTTGTTACAAGGGGAGGCATACAACAATATGACTAGGCAATGTTGTGGGTAATATGAACAAAGCAGCTGTCTTTTCTTTTTCAGATGTCTTTTTAGTGTTCAGTGCAGATATTGTTTTCTGTTTTGCATCCCTTTTGCCCTCTATTCCTTTTTTCCCTTCAAAACCTGAAATCCACAATGGTCCGTCCTCCTGTATCAGGCTGTAGCTGGTACGTGAGATGTGATCACAGGCAGAGACAGGCTCACCCTCTCTCTGCGTTCGGATTTGGTGACTGGAAGCAATAGGGCTACTTTAGCTGGATGCTGAATCTAAGGTGATAGCCTCAGTTTGGAATTGAGTTGCATCTCATCGAATGGAAGAACAGGCAGAACTGGCCTGTCTCTGTATGCAAGAGACTGTGCAGACATATTCACTATGATTCTTGCATCAAGATTCATTCCTTCTTGATAGGTTAAAGCCTATCTTTTAAAAAAGATGTCCAGGCCTGATTAAAAAAAACAAAACAAAACACAACAACCCAAGTCTCTAAGTAATGGAGACTTTCTGACTCTTTTCTAGTTTTATGCTTTTTATATATGCAATTATACACATAGCAGGATCCTGCTGAAGTCAAAGAAGTTAGAGCCGTGGCCCACAAATAAAATCAAAGTGGAATGTACAAACGGAAAAATGTTGCTGCTTCTTTTTGTTTCTCCTGCCTGCTGAAACCTATTGCCCCTTATTAGATTCTGGTGAATTCATTGCCTTTAATCAATATCGTAGGCTGTTACTTTGTATATAGAATCTTTTTTTTAAGGTGTAATTGTGGCAATGCAATTCAGAATGGCTGAGATGCACAGGGAGTGAAAAAGCCTCCCCTTTTTTTTTAATCTTTCTCAGATCTGGTAGTCAAAGTGTGATATTTCATAGGTGCCATTGTAAACATATATAAAGAGTTCAAAAAGCAGAAAAAACCTCTTTGAAGTAGCGTCACAATAGCTAAGTATGACAAATACTGAACCTTTAGAAAATTAATGTAATTAGATAATTATTGACTTTCTGGTTTGCATAAGTCCTCTGTCATTTGCCCAAACACTGCATTCATTTTGTATTGTTTTATAAGAGGGCGACAGATTATAAATCTTTTCTTACAACACTTATAACCTTAGGCCTTTCATAGATATCTTTTGTGGATTCTGCTCTATTAAGTCTAGGATAATTACTACTTAGTCACGTTGACAGTTGGTTTGGTTAGCTCCAGTAAAACTACAGAAAATAGTTAGAAAATAGGGCTGAACTAATCTATTCCATGGCCTCAAGGCAGAAACACCTATACCTATTCTGATTTACATAGGTTGCTTTTCTAACCTCTTACATTAAAACTTCTGCATATGTCACAACCTCACTAAGTGTTGTTTTTCACTATTGCTAGTAGGAGAAACTGTTTCCTCATATGTAAATAAAATTTCCCTTATTGCAATTAAAGTCAGAGTGATATGGAAAATAGCATGAGTTGAAAATTTCTGTTGAAATTGCATTTTGGTAGATTTGATTTCTAACAGAATATTTTTTGGTTTTCGTATTAATTGTCTACTTTTCTCTTTCATAAAAGAAAAACAAAACAAAACAAAACAAAGTAAGGACAAACAATGAACTGTGAACTATTTTGATTTGGAGAGACTTGCAGCATCCTGTGAGAGTTTTAGGTCAGCCTTTCCCTGATCCTGTTTTTTGTATCGGACAGCCTCTTCTGACATACAATATTTTTTTAATTATGGATGACTAACACAATACCATACACTTTTTCCACCCAATTTACTCCTGCAAATCTGTTAATATAATTATCCAGGGATAATGGAAGCTGTCTAGAAACACAGAACCAAAGAAAACCACTTATGTCAAGTTCAGTCCCCTACAGTAGCAGGAAATCAAGCAGGAGAGTGCATCAGAAGTTACATGTCAAGTCATTCTTCTTCACAGATCACAGAACACATGACTTACCTCAAACATAGGGGATTTTAACACAATGACTGAAAACCGGAACACTGAAAAATGTACCATGGAAGAGAGGAGAGAGCAAAAGGGACATTGCCATCTATCCGGACTTTCTCTCTAAATTGGAGAGCTATGGATTTGATGGGTGGACTGTTCAGTGGAGGAGGAATTGGTTGGATGTTCACATCCAGAGGGTAGGGGTCAACGGCTCAATATCCAGATGGAAAACAGTGACAAGTGGTGTCCGTCAGGAGTCTGTATTGGGATCAGTACCATTCATTATCTGCATCAATGACATAGATGGTGGGATCAAGTGTATGCTCAGCAAGTTTGCAGACAACACTGCTGAGTGGTGTAGCCGACACGCCTGAGGGACAGGATGCCATCCAGAGGGACCTGGAAAAGCTCAAGAAGTGGGCCTATGTGAACCTCATGAAGTTTAACAAAGTCAAGTGCAGGGTCCTGCACCTGGGTTGAGGCAACTGTGAGAGACCGGAAGGTCAAGTCTCAAAGCTTGCTCTGCAGCTTGCAAGAGACCTTGTGCAAACAACAGACCATTCATTTTGCTTATCAGGTAAGAAACTTATGCAGACTTGCTTTAACATCAGACCATTCTTGTCACTCATCAAACACCTCCAAAACCGACCCCTATCCAGGCTGGGCTGGCAGCCCCCAAGGATGCAAAGACCACACGATAAACGAGACTTGAGGTGCTTGAACAGCTTGTGAGATGTATGCACATGTGTGTCCTGGTTTGAGCAACACAGGACTGGTTTCTCTTCTGATGCTTGTAAAAACTGTATTTTTGGAGGACTCCGGTGTCTGAATTTGTGAAAATATTTACTTTATAGGCAGCTATGGTGTGGGGGTCTCAAGGTCTCTGTATTTTCAAGCTTGCCAGGTGCAGGGATGAGGAGGAGTGAGACCCGGGCACTTGAACCAAGCTGGCCAGCAGGAATATTTCATACCGTGAACATCTCATTCAGTATAAATTAGAAGTTTGCTGAAAAGTTTGATCTCGCTTGATGGCGGTGATCCAGAGGACTTCTTGCCCTGGTACCAGATCCCTGAGGCTTTCCCTTCCTCCTGAAGCTGTAGCACTCTCAGTACCTGACATTTACTGTCCACCACTGGGAGTGCACAGCTTCCTGCTGATATACTTGGCCGAGTATAATCCTTGTATAGTATATCTGGGTATTGGGATCACTATGGGTTTTTTGGTATTAGTACTGTTAACTATCTAGTTCTATCCTACTAAATCTGTCTATCTTTCAACCCCAGGTTTCCTTGTTTTCTTCCAGATTCCCCTTCCTGGGTGGGGAGGGGTCATTGGGTGAGACAATAGTTGTCTAAACGACAATAAATTGTTATGGGCTTCTCAAACCATAACAGTATGCCTAACTGAGAATAAAAGGACCATAGAAACAAGCCGTGGTGTGCACCCACCACTGAAGAGTTGATGACTGAGGACCAATGGGACACCACTGGATCCATGGTGGTGACTATCCTTTGCTTATCTTTCTGAATGCTTGCTTAGTTTCCTTCTAATATTTCCTGCCTTTCCTATTGCTCCATTCCTTTGTACTTTCTCAATAAAAATGGCCTGATTAGCAGCATTTGACCTCGTTTGTGTCTTAGTCTCACTCTCGGGATCACTGCAAACCTTGCGCGAGCCCGAAGTCAGACTGCTACTTTTCAGCAACTGCCAATACCAATATGGGCTGGGGAATGAAGGGATTGAGAATAGTCCTGCTGAGAAGGACCTTGTGTTACTGGTGGATGAAAACCTGGACACCAGCTGGCAGCGCGCACTCGCAGCCTGGAAGGCCAACCGTATCCTGACCTGCATCAACTCCACAGCCTCCCTGGGAAACCTGTACCAGCGCTTGGTCACCCTCACAGCAAACACTTTCCTGATGTTCAGAGGGAATCTTGTGTGTTTCAGTGTGTGCTCACTGCCTCTGGCCCTGTCACTGGGCACCACTGAAAAGAGCCTGGCTCCGTCCTCTTTGCACCCACCCTTCAGGCATTTATATACATTGATGAGATCCCCCTGAGCCTTCTCTTCTCCAGGCTGAAGAGCTGCAGCTCTCTCAACCTTTCCTCATAGGAGAGATGCTCCAGCCTCTTCTTCATCATTTTCCTGGCCCTTTGCTGGAGTCTTTCCAGCACGTCCCTGTCTCTCTTGTACTGGGGAGCCTGGAACTGGATGCAGTAGTCCAGTTATGACTTCATCAGAGCTGAGTAGAGGGGACAGATCACCTCCCTTGACCTGCTGGCAACACTCCTCCTGCTGCAGCCCATGATGCCATTGACCTTCTTTGCAGAAAGGGACATTGCTGTCTCATGCTCAACGTGGTGTCCACCAAGACCTTTTTGGGGTCATACCCTTTGCAGGGTCTTTTCTGCAAAGCTGTTTTCCAGCTGGTCAGCTGCCAGCATATATTGGTGCCTGGGGTTGTTCCTCCCAAAATACAGGACTTGACACTTCCTCTAAACCATGCTTGTCCCAATCTTTAGATACTTCCAAATTGTCTCTTATTTGGTGCTGGATTGGGTTTATGTGGCAAGATTTTGGTAGCAGTGTGGATGTGAATGTGTGTGCCAGGGGTGTTTTCTGTGAGATCAGGAGCTGCCTCTGTGTCAGACAGACAATTCCAGCCAAATTAGACCCACCACTGGCCAAAGCTGAGTCCATCAGTGATGCTCATGGCAGTCATCCTTGGGCAAACAGATGAGGGGGAGGTTTGTGAAACTAGGACAGCTCAGCTCAGCTTTTCCCACGTATGGCCTGGTGACTCCAAAGAGCTTCCAGATCTTGATAAAGTCAGAAAAATACTGACAGCTCAAATAAATCATCAGGGAGACTTATGAAACTGATGGTAAGAGCAGATGGTCATCTACTCCTCAGAAATGCAGAAGAAAGGTGCAGGCCAGCATACTGCATGCCACACTGCCTGCACTGTAATGAACTTCTGCATGTGTTGGGGGTGGGAGGTATGGACTTCCAGGGGCTGTGCGCTCTTCTGAAATCACAGTGACATTTGTACATACTTTGTCTGGCTGAAAGCATACATACAAAACTGGCCTAACACCAATCATGGATAACATCCTGTACAGGCAACTGATTTTGAGAGATGAAAACCAGCAGGTTGCTTTGGATTTTGTTTATTTTTCTGTGTGTGGTTTCCCCTCCTGTGAAGTGGTGATGGCTCATGCATAACTTTTCTCAAGTCACCTAGTAGTAGCTCCAAAATCTCCAGGATTAAGCATTACCCAATCACTGATTCTGAGAATATTGGTGTTGTCTGAACCATGACACAGTAAGAAGGACCTTTGAAAGAGTGACAGGTGGCATATAATTTATCTGCCAGTTGATATTGCAAAGGCTTAAATTGAGCCTACTAATTTCAGTCTGTGAATGGACTTGTATCAGTCATGAGTTTATATTGGGGTAAAGAGAAAAGAAATATAGTTTCATCTTCTGCCTGATATGTAGTATGATGATAAAATATTTCCTCAAATGACAGTGATTGCTAAATGTGCCACAGTAAATTATATTCTTGCTTATATAAGCCAGGCTTCACTTAAGTTTTTTGTTAAGTTGGTTGACTTCTGACCAATGTTCAGGCACCTGACAGCTAGTGGTATAGATTTTGGTTTTAGCCATTTTGTTTATTGCCACCAAATCATAGTGAAGAATATGGATACATTAACTTATTTAGTAACATTACCTTCTCATGTAAAAAGATGGTGACATTTTTTAGGGTTTATATTTTGTTGTGAGTGGGTATGAAAGTATGTTAGGCACATACACACTTATTCCTTTAGCAAGATATAATCCTGACCATGAAATATTCTGAGACTTACCATTTCAATTCATTTTACATGTTGTAGGAGGCAGCTGAAATAATTATTTTTGTATATGTAGCCCTGCAGAAAACTAGTTCGAGATAAGCAGAAACAATAGCAGAGTTCTGAAATTACAAAACTGTATTCACTTCAATAATGTATTAGCTTTGAAGTTAAACTTGTTTAAACACTAACACTTCAAAAATTAATAAATTGAGGAGAGGAAAGTATTGCAAGCTTCTTTACTGCTTTTAATCCCATATGCAACCTAAAAGTGATTTTAAATAAGGCATAAAAGTACAGATTGCAAAGCTAGGTGTCTTGTAATGAAGCCATAAACCTTTGGCTCATCAATTGGAGACATGAGAGGCAGTGAGTGATCTGGTGGCAGTTGTTTCCAAAGAGTGAAGATGAGCTGCCAGTGGGATACAGCAGTGGGTAAACAGTGACTGAGATATCTTGTGCTCACAGATGGATGGCCAGCCACTTGGCTGTGTGACTTTCTCTGGATGTGTGTGATTTACTTGCACAAAGTGGAACGAGGATGCTGACAGGAGAGGCTTAGAGAAAATCCACCACAGAATATAAAACAATTCTAACCTGTTGCCAAATCGTTATTCATATGTGGAAGAGGGTCTCCTGTGTCCTACCTGAACAATGTCTGCCTTTGTTGTGTCAGTTAATCTCTGCCATTTCCCTTGAACTTTGTTGCTGGCTAGCTAGCTGAGCTGCTAACTCCTGCTCCACGAGTTGTTGAAGATCCCTGCTGTAAGCAGTTATCACTGCACTGAAGGCTGGGTGAGGCAACTGAATCGGTAGAAACAAATAGAATAGAATAGAAACTAATAGAACAGAAACTATTAGAAACTATTAGAAATGAACAGAACACAACAGAAGAGAACAGAATAGTTCAGTTGGAAAGGACCTACAATGGTCATCTAGTCCAACTGCCTGACCAAAACTTAAAGTATGCAATTAAGGGCATTGTCCAAATGCCTCTTAAACGCTGACAGGCCTGGGACATCTGAACACCTCTCTAGGAAGCCTGTTCCAGTGTATGACCACCCTTTTGGTGAAGAAATGCTTCCTAATGTTAAGTCTGAACCTCCTCTGACACAGCTGTGAGCCATTTCAACAGATCCTGGCACTAGAGACACCAGTCACTCACCCCAGGGAGCAGAGACCAGAACCTTCCTCTCCACAGCCCCTCCTCAGGACGCTGTAGGCGTCAATGAGGTCACCCCTCAGACTCCTTTTCTCCAAACTAGAATAACCCAGAGTTAACCCACAGGACAGTCTTCCACCCCTTTCACCAGCTTTGTTGCCCTCCTCTGGATGCATTCAAGTACCTTCGCATCCTTCTTAAATTGCGAGGCCCAGAACTGCACACAATACTAATCTAATCATATTGGATCCTGTCCCTGAAAACGTTATAATAATTTCTGAATTTATTATTAATTCCTCAAATTGCTGATTAAAGGCTCTGGGAATTAGTGCAGTGATACCAACTGCCTGGCCAGAAATGACAAACTAAACAAGATCTTTTGATATGATTTAAAATGTGCTGGTTTAGCTTTTTGTTTCAAATGACAATGTTATCCACGCAAGTCATCAGGTACAAAAAGTCAAAAAAGAGTGGATTAATATGCTAGCCCAAGTCCCTAGATGCTGTTTTCCTTCCCTTAGGAATAAACCTTAGCTTTGATATCACTGCCTTTATTATAAGGTCTAGCTGGTTGTCATTCTCCAGCTGTTCCCAGCTTGAGGAGTTAGAAGCTGTCGATTAACTGTAAGATTTTTTCTTTGAGACCTGTTATTCTGCTTCAAGTCTGAAAGACAGCTTTAAATTTTCAATATTCTCCTACCAGGCAGAGGTAGCTGTAAGAAAGGGGAAAACATGTTTGTAAAAGAGGGGCCATTGTGCTTTATTTTTTTTGAAGATATTCCTACTGAGCAATCATTAGAAATGAATGACTAGCATGTATCCTAACCCTATGAACTATTAATTCCAGTGGTATCTCTTTTCAGAGTAGCCATTGAAACATGATAGCCCAAGTCTAGCAACAGTCATTCTAAATCTCAGGCTGGGGAAGGGGAAAAGTTGCCTAAACAGAGATGCCTAGTGGTGTTCTAGGTGGTGGTGTAAGGTCCCTTCAGGTCCCCAGTAGCAACAAAAGGAAGCAACTTGTTGTAGGTCTTCTGTCATATCCACTAGTCCATCCATCACATGTTGGGTGTAACTGACAAGGTCTTGGGTGACAGCAAGCACCCATGTTTAGGCAGCTGAATCCCGCACTAAATCGCTTAAGATCACTTAGTAGGATCTAGAGATATTTAGCTCATCCCAACAAACCTTTGGTCAGCTGAACATCACTCTAGGGTACACTAGCCTAACCACTGACTGTAGCGGAAATTCAGGCACACTTTCCATATGTGAATACCAATCTCATAAACACCTAAATTGAAATATCTGAATCTGGAGCTAAAGCCCACCTACGGTGAGTACATATGCGGAGTGCCTCCCTGCCTCCTGTTGTAATCAATTTGGCTGGGTGGCCTGTTCCCCACCCCATGGGTAGTTTCGCACACATCTTATTCCTGCTTTCACTGCTGACCGTGTCAACATGTACACATAGAGCCTCAGCAGAATTCTATGCCTGACCTAGTCTGTTACTTCCACTTTTGCTGGTTCAACAGCTGAGAATCCTATTATTCCTGAGACAACTTGAAGTGGCCTTTGGGATCTAAAGAACCCGTTCTGCTAGTAATAACAGAAGAAATGGCTTGAGAGCAGCTTAGTAAAGCAAATGAGCTTACTTTATTTCCATATTCATGGCATGTTGATGCATTTTCAGGGGCTGATTTTTCTGAAATGACAGTAGTTTTGCATGAATAAGTTCTGCACAGTGCACTTAGGAGTGAAGTAATACCTCCAGCCTTGTCAGCCCTCTATACCTCCTACTGGTTCTGATGCTCATCTGCTGTACCAAACTGGTTCAGCTAGCTATACTGTCAGAAAATGAACATAGCAATTAAAAATTAGTATATTTATGCTAAGTTAAGGAGCTGACTATGCTGAGAAAAATGTCCACTTGGCACCTGAGCCAGTGCTGTGCGAGGAGGAGAGTGGGGTCCTGAGACTGGTGTTGAGGAAGGGCAAGGAGAAGGTGAAGTGGGATGTCAGGTGGACTGGTATGTGCTACTTCTTGTGGGGACTCCACTGTATTCATCTTATTCTAGTTAATTTTAGTCAGGTACTAATGAGAATAGCTAACATGCAATCTGTGGTTTTTCAGGTTAAAATTACTCATTTTTTATTCCAGCACTAAGATTTTTGTTATGATTCCATTTGCTGTCAAGCTGTTCCTTAGACAATCTGTCCCTAATTGCGTGCAATTAGTGGAAGTGATAAAGTGGAAATGTACGGGAGAAATGAAATGCCAATATTTTAAATGTCATAGTCAATGCCATTTCATGTGGAGAGAGTGAAGGAATAGGATGGCCATTATCTGTACAATGAGAAAAGGGATTATATCTATGAGCAGGGAATAAATGTAAGAACACAGAAAGAAGTAATTTTTCTTTTAACATTTTGTACTTGTCTAATTTATTTCTATGTAAGTGAGAATATAATTAGGCCTTTTTTTTTTATTTAAAATGTGAACAAAATGGGGAAAAATACTTCCCCATATCTTCACTGCACCCCCAAAAAACACAGTAGCTTCCATAGAAAGGAGGAAGGTTCAGCTGCATATGTAGGTGGTGCTGAAGCTCTTATTCCATAGGAAAAAAATTTCAGAATGATATTAGCTAAGTTAACTAAGAATTAAATGTGAAGATATTAACTAAAAAGGACTCAGGAGAGGTGTTTTGAAACATAAAATCTCTTCATTTTGTTAAAAATTACACATACAGAATTTTTTTTAAATGAGTAAAATTATTTTCCATTAGTCTCTCTGACTCCTCTTTGATTTACTTATTTTCTTATTTTAAATATTATCACTTAAGAACCCAGCTCAGAGCTTATTATGTTATAAAATCTCTGATTGTATAGTTACACTGAAATTATTTCACTTCTAATACAGCAGATGTTTGCCGCCTTTAAAGGAGTTCTTTCTACAGGATAATTGAATTCCCTAACAGAATGACATAACCTGTCAGGTGGAGATTGTGTCTAGAAAAGATGGTTCCTCCCTGATGTACATTCACATAGCTATAACAGCAGAACTTTGTAGTTTAAATTGGTGTTATTCAAATGAACAGTGCCTTATTCAATCAGAAATCTTGCGGGGTAGGGTATTGGTATAATTTTTCACAGTGTATAGTACAGCAGTGAAAGCAGTTTCTTACTCTTTAAAAGACAGAGTTACAGACTGCTCTTATTAATATTGAATCAAACATGTTCATCGAACTTATTTTCTCCTCAGCAACACAAAATGAGCACATTCATTTCATAGAAAGATTTTGTGATTTAAACTGAGCAATCTACATCACATTAACACTCTCTGCATAATTTCTGCTAAAATTACATCTGAACTGATTTCACACATAGAAGAGAAAGTCTGTACCTATTATTAAAAAAAACCCCAACAAAACAAAACCAACAAAAAACATCCCCTAGAGAGCCAATTCTGTTCTGTGTTTTAGCTGTGACAGAAATGTAAATCAGCATCTTCCAGGGGATCATTTTTGGGTATACTCTTTTTAGCTAGGACTAGCAGAAAATTCTGTTTATCTTCTCTGCGAGTATTTTTCAAAGATGCAACTAGAAATGCTGTGCTAATAGGAGATGAAACCAGAATATATTGCTGGTCTTTTTATCCTTACAGTGATTTTAAATGAAACAGGTGTTAATCATAGTGAAGTAGTATTTTACAAAGATGTTTTAGTTTTTCTGAGAAACTGCTTTCCTTCTCAGTTATGTTGCAAGTCTCTGGCATTGGCATCAATAGCAATTGTAGAAGTGTTACTGGAAAAAATAAGTGTGTGTTGCATAGCAATGGAGATAAGGAAAAGGCTGAAGATTTTTTTTTTTTAATGAATATAAAGGAATTGTGAAGAGTTGTTTGATCTCAGTGGAAAAGAAACATATAAACACATTCCAGAATATGGGAGAACAAAACTTTACAGACTGACCAAGTTGTGTCTATGCAGAGCAGGACCTACTGTGGTGATGGCAGTATTGTGTGATGCCTATTCTGATATCTACAGCTTGTTCCTGTAGTACTGGTGAGGGTGTTGGGTGCTTCTGCTCTGAGCAAGTGTGGGCTTAACAAGTCTTTCCAACGCAGCATGTCCTGTGAAACTTGATTCTGCAGGTAGTCTCAAATCCTGTTTTCACTTGAATCTAGCCACGTCCCCTGCTCTGAAAGTAAATGGAAACATTCTGGGTTGGTTTTTTTTGTTTGTTTGTTTGTTGTTGTTTTGTGTGTTTTTTTCTTTTGCCAAACATCCCCATAACATCACAGCACTGAAGACATCAGCCTTGAAGAGTTTTTGTCACCTCATTTACATCAAATTTGTGTAAATGTGCTACTGAAATTATCTATGTGTACTAACTCACAGCCTGTGGTTTGTAGGCTGTTCACAAAGTGGAATAAAAACTACTGAAATTGTAATAAGACATCTTTTTATGTAAAACAGAATGGTTCAATCTCATAGGATTTCCCTGGGATGTTATTTCGTCAGTTTCAAATGCTTCCCACTTTTACTGTGATTAACTACAGAATAAAATTTAAAAAGTTTACCTGTTCAAAGAAAGATCCTGTGACCTATGTGACACGTAATGAGGCTGTTCGGACACGGGTGTTTGTTTTCAGGACGATGTGGTGGTGCAACTCTCCCCCCTGCCTTAGGCCACGCGGTACTTGGTGTGATTCCTCATCTCCAGGCCACATAACAACCTAGGAGATGTCAGGCATAAATTGCAAAAGGCGAAAGACCAGATGCTCTTAATCCTTGCTCCCCTGACTGGAAATACCATTCACTGATAATATAATGCATCTGTACTTGGATTGTGATCCAAAGGGAGAAGGTACCGGCCCCTGATTGCTTGGAAATACCTTCCTCAGATAACAAGTACACCTGCACTTGGATTGTGATCCAGAGGGACATAATACCAGACTCTGCAAATTTAGCAAATTCTGGACTTGCACAAGGGGTGGAAGGCACCAGAACATTCCACCCTCCGAGCTGTGACAGAGTGGAAAAGTAACAGATTAAAGTAAATTATCTCAGATCCTATAAGTAACGATTCTAGCAAGACCCTTTGAGCTTTTCTGGATAGCAGCGGGCTACAGCCAGTACCTCCCCTGAGCTGGGATGCTGTCTCAGGCGACCACCTCGAGGACTGGAAGACCAGGGCAAGACAATNATTGTGTGATGCCTATTCTGATATCTACAGCTTGTTCCTGTAGTACTGGTGAGGGTGTTGGGTGCTTCTGCTCTGAGCAAGTGTGGGCTTAACAAGTCTTTCCAACGCAGCATGTCCTGTGAAACTTGATTCTGCAGGTAGTCTCAAATCCTGTTTTCACTTGAATCTAGCCACGTCCCCTGCTCTGAAAGTAAATGGAAACATTCTGGGTTGGTTTTTTTTGTTTGTTTGTTTGTTGTTGTTTTGTGTGTTTTTTTCTTTTGCCAAACATCCCCATAACATCACAGCACTGAAGACATCAGCCTTGAAGAGTTTTTGTCACCTCATTTACATCAAATTTGTGTAAATGTGCTACTGAAATTATCTATGTGTACTAACTCACAGCCTGTGGTTTGTAGGCTGTTCACAAAGTGGAATAAAAACTACTGAAATTGTAATAAGACATCTTTTTATGTAAAACAGAATGGTTCAATCTCATAGGATTTCCCTGGGATGTTATTTCGTCAGTTTCAAATGCTTCCCACTTTTACTGTGATTAACTACAGAATAAAATTTAAAAAGTTTACCTGTTCAAAGAAAGATCCTGTGACCTATGTGACACGTAATGAGGCTGTTCGGACACGGGTGTTTGTTTTCAGGACGATGTGGTGGTGCAACTCTCCCCCCTGCCTTAGGCCACGCGGTACTTGGTGTGATTCCTCATCTCCAGGCCACATAACAACCTAGGAGATGTCAGGCATAAATTGCAAAAGGCGAAAGACCAGATGCTCTTAATCCTTGCTCCCCTGACTGGAAATACCATTCACTGATAATATAATGCATCTGTACTTGGATTGTGATCCAAAGGGAGAAGGTACCGGCCCCTGATTGCTTGGAAATACCTTCCTCAGATAACAAGTACACCTGCACTTGGATTGTGATCCAGAGGGACATAATACCAGACTCTGCAAATTTAGCAAATTCTGGACTTGCACAAGGGGTGGAAGGCACCAGAACATTCCACCCTCCGAGCTGTGACAGAGTGGAAAAGTAACAGATTAAAGTAAATTATCTCAGATCCTATAAGTAACGATTCTAGCAAGACCCTTTGAGCTTTTCTGGATAGCAGCGGGCTACAGCCAGTACCTCCCCTGAGCTGGGATGCTGTCTCAGGCGACCACCTCGAGGACTGGAAGACCAGGGCAAGACAATCCCTCTGGAGCCTCAATTACTGCACTTTGAGAAATGCTGATGCATTGTGAGTATTTGCTCTAACCCGAAAAAGGGAAATTTTAACTATAGGCTAGCCTCTCTTTCATCCACCTCTCCATTTATATGTTTGTATACATTTGCTTTATGGATGTGGATATTCTTCCATTTTCTGTGCATGTGTAGGAGCTAAAAGGTACCTGCTGACTCAATAAAGTTGTGCGATATTAAGAGATCCTTGATCTCAGCCGTCAAAACTGTGGTGTGTGTGTGTGCGTGCTTATATGCTTTGTATATATATACATACATATATATTTTACTCTGAAATCTTTGCTTTATTCTGATATGCATATGTATTAGTTTGGGATACCGTGTAGTGAGTTAGTGTGAATCGTGTCATCTTCGAATGTGTAATCAAGTCACTGTTCATTTATTTAGTTGCATCACTGTAAATCTTTAAATCAGTTAATGATTATGTGCTGCAAAAACTCAATATCTTGATATACCTCAAATCACTAATAAAACTGAACTATTGCTAAATCATTGCTGTCTCAAATACATCCATCCCACGACAGATGATTATAAGTATGTTTGAGTATCAGCCAAGCTAAGTACTTCTAGCCTCTCAGGGATTTACTTAAGCAATTTTTTCCAAACAGCTTGTTGCTATTTTAATTATATGACATATTTTACAGAAGTACATAGCAATTTTTATTATGTCCTATGTTTCGCTTGATGCATATTTTGATTTCATGAGTAAATGTGACAGGGAACCTGAAGTTTCCAAGAAAATCACATTCCATTTAAAAAAAACCAACCCTATAGAAATGTAGCAGCCAGTAAATCTGAGTAATAGAACGGAAACAGATGTGGGAAGCAAGCTCATATTTACTGTTCTGCCAAAGACTAAATCTGAGAGATACAGTTTCTTTTCCATTGTTTATTTATTTTTTCATTCCCTCGGCCCACTGCTCTCCCAGAGCTTCTGCTGCTGATTGCTGATATTGAATGAATCCACATTCTACTTGGGATGATCAAGCCTAGTCCTTCTCCAATGAATTCACTGTTCCAGCATTGTGTTTAGCTCCAAACATTTTGCTAATTCCTTTTTGCCCTTCATTTGCTCCAAAGTCCCCATGCCAATGTCTCCTCCTCTCTGCTGGAGAAAAGGGGAAGATTTTATACCTATTTGCTGCACGCAGTGCATGAGTAATGACATGTGGAAGCAAAGCAAATTTCACATGACAGTAGCTTGGTGATACCGAGAACATAATTAGTGTTGCAGATGACCGTGAAGATTAAGACTGCTCAGCTCCTTTCCTGCAACTAATACCCTGTAGTGTTACTGATTATATCTGCTTCTTGCATTTTGTTTACTTGAGCTGGAAGACAGAGAAGTAGCTGTAAATTAAAGCATTGAAGATAAGAGGGAGATGGATGTAGGCTAATTTATATGGCAATTTATGTTCAATCTATATTTTCTGAAGAAGTGTATATTATCTGAAGTAAAAGCCAGTTTTAGCCCTGATTTCAGTGGATTTGGAGATGCAGCATCAAGGAAGATGACAAAAAAATCACATTATAGTAAAGCACATCATAGTAAGGCTCTTTTGTCCCAAGGCTACTCAGTGGTTATTGTGAATGAATGGTTTGGCTCTGAATGAATCCAGAAGCTGCCTATGCTACAAAATCACCATATATAGACATTCTAGCACCGAAAGTAGATATATCATGGTAGAAACAGAGAAAGATAACAGAGAATGAGGAGATAATGAAGAGAGATAATGAAGATCAGAACCAGGAAATTTTTGATCATCTTGCTGTGCAGTGCGGACAGTGCAGCACAACTGTGGAGGACCAGTCTGCAGAAGAGAGGTGGCCTGGGGATAGTTGTGATTCCTGTTTATGAGAGAGTGGAGCTTTACATATCCTTACACAATGAGCCTGGCTGGCCCCTTCTGGTAGAAGTGCTAAGGCCCGTTCATTTCACCCCACTTGAATCTCCTCTACTATTTTTCAGGGGATATAACCATCACTCAGACCTCTTCTTCTGGACTCAAGCATCTAGTCTGATAACACCAAACCTGTCATAGTCAGCCCTTTGTCCCTCTGTCAAGCTGTCCCTCAAAATACTTGTGTTGCTTTAAGAAACACTATATACATGCCTAGAAATTATGCCTCTGTAAAGAGGGTACGAATGAAGAGGCTGGTGTTTTTAGCTAACTGTGACTTTGCTATGTGATATATGTGTAGGTACATCACTTTTAAAGAAGTGATTAATTGTCAACTCTATATGAGTTCCTGCTAGCAGCACAACTGGATTAAAACCCACCTCAGAAGCCAGAAGGATACTTTGACATGAGAAGATGATCAAAAGTTTTTTCCTGTGTGGCTCTGTGGAATATCCCTGTGCAGAAGCTTTTCTCTTACAGTGTCTAGAAACATGGGTTATTCTGGGAGTCTTGTCCTCTTAGAGTTATAATGAGAAAGACAAATCTCTTTCCATGTCTCAGGGCTCTTACAGATTATTCATGACTAAGAGTCACTTAATGCTATTCTGCTCAGATGTTGGATGGATGTAGGGTAATTGCTTCTTGTTTGCTTCAGTAACGTAAAGGTTAAAGGCTTGACTTTACAAGATTTGCCTTTCATGATATAACAAAACATCAGAAAAATAAGTGTAGGATCTACAACTTGTGATTACACTGAAGAAAATTTACCTTTGCTTATCAGCAACAGTGTGATATTGATTGCATAACGTAAATCCACAAATTAGGTTCTAAATTGCAAACTCTGAGGGAAAGAAGTTGTTTCTAATATAAGTTGTTTCTAAAATATAAGATACCCAGTCTAATGGAGGAACAGATTTTTAATACAGTTCCTAGATACTCCCACAATACAAATAACAACAGTAATGTCTTCATAATAGACAACACAAAAGCATTGCAAGAGATAAGAAGGGTTTTAAATAAAATCTAGTCTAGCCTCAATTATGTTTCACCAGGTATCAGCATTTGTCTTCTCTGTAGCACACTTGGTACTTTATGAATACTGAAAAAAGAACATCCCACTTTCATCTACCTAGTAGCTATGAGTGTCATTTTGCAAACTTATTTTTCCTGAATAGACTCAATTTTATACTCACTAACCCAACCATGAAGGGAAAGTTAATCATGAAAGCACTTTTACTTCTTAAAAAAAAAGAAAAAGGCAGCCAATATAGCTCTGAAATAACTAGAAGTATTTGCTTATGTCGCTTTGACTCCCTTTTATCTTTTGAAATAGCAGCCAACATATGCTAAAGCAAATCTTTCTATCTATCTACCTACCTATCCATCCATGTAAGAATTTATGTCTAGCTAATCGGAACTTTGAATTACTACATTCAATGGTATTACTGCCAATAGTATCTTTCCCAAAACTGTATTCTGTGGTACCACAGTCTGATTTGAACTTTTTTGCTTTAGTGACACAAATATAGTTTGACATCCCGTTTTGTTTGATACAGTTATAAGAGGTAAAGGTGTGGCTATTAGCTAATGGGGTGATGCCTCAGGTGTGAAGGACAGTACAACTGAATCACAGAGTGATTGTTGTAAGGGACCTCAAGAGGTCATCTGCTCCAACTCCCCGGCTCAAGCAGGGTCACCTGCAGGCAGTTGCCCAGGATTGTGCGCAGAGGGCTTTTGAATAGCTCCAAGGATGTAGACTCCACAACCTCCCTGAGCAACCTGTACCAGCGCTTGGTCACCCTCACAGCAAACAAACTGTTGCCTGATGTTCAGAGGGAATCTTGTGTGTTTCAGTGTGTGCTCACTGCCTCTGGCCCTGTCACTGGGCACCACTGAAAAGAGCCTGGCTCCGTCCTCTTTGCACCCACCCTTCAGGCATTTATATACATTGATGAGATCCCCCTGAGCCTTCTCTTCTCCAGGCTGAAGAGCTGCAGCTCTCTCAACCTTTCCTCATAGGAGAGATGCTCCAGCCTCTTCTTCATCATTTTCCTGGCCCTTTGCTGGAGTCTTTCCAGCACGTCCCTGTCTCTCTTGTACTGGGGAGCCTGGAACTGGATGCAGTAGTCCAGTTATGACTTCATCAGAGCTGAGTAGAGGGGACAGATCACCTCCCTTGACCTGCTGGCAACACTCCTCCTGCTGCAGCCCATGATGCCATTGACCTTCTTTGCAGAAAGGGACATTGCTGTCTCATGCTCAACGTGGTGTCCACCAAGACCTTTTTGGGGTCATACCCTTTGCAGGGTCTTTTCTGCAAAGCTGTTTTCCAGCTGGTCAGCTGCCAGCATATATTTGTGCCTGGGGTTGTTCCTCCCGAAGTACAGGACTTTGCAATTCCCTTTGTTGAACTGTTTGAAGTTCCTGTCAATCTGTTTCTCCAGTATGTTGAAGTTCCTCTGGATGTCAGCATGACCCTCTGTGATCCCAGCCCTGTACAGATCTTTCTTCGTCCTTTCCCAGTTCTTAGACTAGTGGTGAATACTGATTATTTGCAGTGATGACAGTCATTGCATTTTATTTGGACTTCATAATGTTGTTTTTTCTACACAGCCCTGAGTTGGAAGGATAGTGCCTTCCTTGCATAGCAAGATAATTCTTCCTCTGTGATGCAGGCTTATAGTTCTATGCAAACATAGCCCTGTAATCCTGAATGACTTGGAAAATGACCAGAGGGCATGCAGAAGTTCTGAATTTGAGCTTCATCTCAGGGAATTAACAACTTATTCTTTGATGAAGGAGATATTTTGTCATCCAGAGTAAAGATGACAGTAAATGAATGACCTCTTTAATACTCTTCGGACTTTCTTGCATTAAAGACCTTAGTTTCATACAGCACTTGTGCGCTGGTAATTATTGAGTTAAATTTGTTTGCTTCAACTGAGTGTATGCTTGCAGTCTTTTAAGTATGAAAGTCATCTGTCTTGTGATAAATCCAGTGTAACACAGAATAAGGGAAGACATTTACCTTGAAGGGGCTGGAGGGGAAGCCAAGCACTGCAAAGGAGCACCGTGTCTCTCAGCAGATTCGTGGCAAAGCTAGGGGCAGGACACACACTTGTAAGTCCCAGACTTGGAACCAAAATGATGCTTCTGAAGTTGCTAGCTGGGAATACTCTACAGAAATTGTCTGAAATAATCCCTTTTAAATTGTTGCAAAATTTCCCAAGCTTTTTAGCAGTAGTGCAGTGCTAAGTTCTCTTGAAAGGAGTGCTGATCCCAAAAGAATGAAATCGACTTAAAAGCTAGAAATCGTGAGAAGTAGGACAAAGGTAATGTTTTTGTGCATGAATTTGAAGAAGAATAGCATGTTTTGTAGTATACTCTAAAATACTGCAGAGATTCAAGTGAAGGCTGAAAAGTATTCACTTAAATAAAATACTTAAAAAAAATTTAACTCAGGAATCCAACAACACTGTTGAGTGACATTATAATGATTTTTCTATTCATTGAGAAATGGCTGCTGGAAAATATTCAGTACTTGAGCTTGAAATAAAATTCAGAATAACTATTGCCTGCTACATTCTCTTATGAAGGATAACAATTAAGAGATTTGTAGCATTCTTTCTCAGGAAAAATAGCTTTTCAGAAATGTACACTTATTTACAGAGAAAATAAAATGTTTTCAAGATTTTATGTTTTTCTGGTTTTCTTTTTCCAGCTTTCTCTTTTTTTTCTTTTCCTACTGAAAATGGATGAAAAAACTGTGTAGAATGGTGTTCAGCAAAGAGTGGGTTAAAATGATCTTTAAACCGATGAGTGAAACAATCAGTCTGATGCTCCTCCACCAGCTATTAGATGGACAACCTCTGTGGAAATTTATGAATGAAATAAAAACATTTAAAAATTCCTCTCTAAGAAAGGAGAATGCAGCCCAAATCCATTAGCCAGTGCACCCATGTGGGCCAAATCTATGGCCTTGCTCTGTCTTGCTTTGTCCCCAAACTTGTGGATTTGATAATACAATCTAGGAGGATTCTTTTGACTGTTGGCAGTTCCTACTTTTCAGGGTATGTCTAAAAACAATGTTCCAGGGCCATAAAAAGAAATCTGAGGAAGATCTCAACACAGAAGCCTGGAATTGGGCAGACAGTGCCTTTGTAGCTGCGTTACTCTTTAGATGGAGAGATTGACAGTCTATGGCATTGACTTCACTTGTCTTCGGAAATTTTTGGATCACCCATAGGAGTACAAGGATTACGACCATGTGTGATCTTTACAACATATCATAGAGTGTGGAAAAAGCTTCTTGTACTCTTTTGTTTCCACATCATCCTTTCAAATTTAAGTAGGCAGAATGTAAACACTGGTTCCTTTTTTTTTTTTTTAATTTAAATTAATGTACTGTTTTCCTCTTTTTGTTCATTGGTTAAAATGTCAAATAAAACTTAATTTATCCATAGTCACTAAGACATTTCCAGATAAATGATCCACTGATTCACTGAATAATCAGTATGTGTTTGCAGTTACAAACTGGCATTCAGTCCATCTGGCAGACTTCATAGAAGAACCATTTAAAAATAAATTTTCTAGATAAATAGAATGAGTCAATCTATTTCGTAGTTTACTGGTTTTACGATACTGTGCGCCAAATTCAGTCATCAGCATTGCTGATAAAATGGGGAAAATATATCTGTTGCGTTTGGTGAATTTTTCAATCGTTACACTATTTCACATAAGAACAGTTTACCTTGTCAATTATATAACCTCTAACCTTTCTTTGTAGAAATGCACACCCAAAAGTGTTAATTTTTTTCCATTATTTTGTCTTTTTCATGAACATGACCTGGTTATCACTTTGATGTTTATGCATACCATCCAATTGTCTCCTAGCACTTTACTGAAAACTGGTGGGTTATATATACCATAATTAAATTATCTCTTTTTAAGCTCTTTTTAGTGTATATTTTTCTCATTTTTCCCTGTCAATCTCATAGCCCCTGTAACTTTCCAAAACCAGCTCTCAGGTTTCAGGACGCTTCCCTCATTTTTGAAGACAGCAATTATGGTACTCTTGATTCTTCTGTTCTTGTCATCTGAGTAGCAGTGTAGGTTTTTTTGTACGTAAAATATCGGTCGCAAGGTAGCAGCACACAGAAAGGTGAAATTTAGTTGACAATTTTCGTCTTTTTTTGGACAGCATTAATCTTACACCTCACATATTTATTCCCAATAAATTACATTTTGCTCTGTGTGTAATTGCACATCACTCACTTCTCAGGGGGTGTTTTATGAAAAGCCTACTTCTGTTGTTAAAAGCATTCCTGTTTACAATTCCTTGTCTGTGCTAATTGCAATCAAATAGGAAAACTGCTAGGAATTGAATGCCTCATTATGTGTGGGGTATTTAAGTTGCAGTATGGCATGAAATTCAGTTCTGCCTAAAAAAATATAATTATAAATGTTAAAAGGTGAAATGTATGTTAATAATAACAATTATACTCGGTATGCATCTTAGCTGAAAGTAAAGAGTTTGTTTTGAAGCTGCTAGTCCTAAGGCTGCTTCCACAGGCTTCTGTCCTCTCCCCAGATTTCCGAGATTGTGGGTAGAGAAAGGCTAGCATTAGTCTTTGCTACATTATTTCATTTTAGTAGCGAAATTCATCTATATGACAATTTTTTATTCAGTCGGTACTAGCTGTATCAATTATATTTTGGACAAATTGAAATCTTGAAAGATTTCAGTTTTGAAAGCCACCCCTAAAAACAGCTAAAAGGAAGTCAAATAAGAGCGATACAACAGACATCTCGAAAGGATTTAGCTTTAACACAGAAAATGGAGGTCTTGGGTAAGGTACTCTGCAGCAACCTGAATGTCCTGGTGACAGAAGTAGGAAAGGAATTTTTGAGACATGGGTTTCAACAGATCTCAGAGTTCCTTTGACATGGAAGGTTTTCCTTTCCCTCTCATCATTTTCCTTTCAGTAAGAACTGAATCCAGCCCTCCTACATGAACATCAAAAGGAGTTCTGCAATTGTGTTCAATGGAACATAATCTTCTAAAGTTTGGTCAGCCCCTTGGAGACAGAGATTGCACCAATCTGTATGGTGAAAAGACGCCTAGGCAATGAATGGAAAATGAGTATTTTCTTGGCTGCCTTTTTAAAGCGGTACCCCACTTTCATTACTGCTGTAACCTTCTTCGATGTAAGGCCAAGTACTGTGTAGTTCTTAGTCTCCATAATCTAGTCCTGTCTAGTGAGTGACATTTTGTATTCTGATAGGATTTATTTGGTGAGTAACAAGTGAAATATTCTATATTGAAATGTGGTGAAGTAAAAATGTAGATAAAAGACGTATACTTAGGCTTATATCCATTGGTTTTTTTTTTTCCCCCTTACAATTGAGGATACACTTTTAGGAAAACAGGAATTGTCTTTTAAGCCAGACTGATCTGTTGTATTCTGTCCCTGAGAGGGGCCTATGCTAAAGATCTCAGTGTAAGACACAAAAATCCAAATGTCCAGTTCTATGAAATCTTACTGCCAAGAAGGTTTGTCACTGGTTTTGAAAAGGTAGCAATTTTTGCTTGCTTTCTGACAGAGGAGAAGAATTAAGAACAAGTGAAGGGAGACAGGGTTTCAAAACTTGACAAATAACTCTTAAACTCAGAGGTTTTTAATCACTTTGGCAAGTTGAACTAAACCCATGGACTACGCAATTTCACATTCTTATTTTACCTCTACGTGTCTAATTTTTCATGTTTAACTAAACTGTACAGTGCACAAAAATATATCCACCTATGTAGTATAATTTTTTTCTTGGTCCTCTATTAAGTGAAGAAAGCTCTGACTTACCTTTCTGGTTCTACTGCTTATTCTGTATAACTTTAGCATTGCTTCCTTTTATGCCTCCTCTGTAATCTAAACAATACTAAGCTTTTCTATTTTATACTACACAGAAATTCTGACAGTCTTTTTTTCTCTGGTAGATATAGACTGAATATTACATGAATTATTTTTTTGAATATCTGACTTTGTACTTCAGAATAACCACAGACGTCAGACACCCTCCTGACTTTGCAAAATGTCATTAGGTAAAAATGATTGGGATTTCCTTCTTAGGTATCACCTTCTTAGACAACACATGTATTGTGACACTTCTTGAATCTGTACCAGACAACCACAAATCTCACAATTTTAACAGAAAAATAAAGACATGCAAGGAGATGGGTTAAGGAGTAAAATAAGCTGTGTACAGAACAATAACAGGAGACATATAGGTGGAACCTTAAGTATTTAAAAAGCAAGTGAACTCTTTTGGTTTTAGCCTTATGAAACTTCTTAATAAAGAATATGCCAAAGATGACAGAAACCCTTTACAGCTAAAATCTCTAACAGTTTAATTTCCAAGGAAACGCCAAATTTGGCCCAAGAGGGCCAAATTCTTTAACTGATCTTAGGAAGGCATTGAATAAACCAGTTAGCTTGTGGAAATGGAATTTAAGAGCACATGTTCAGAAAAATAAAGGAAGGAAATACCTGACTAGTGCTTACAAAATCATAAATGCCTAAAGCTTTGTGCAGAGAGTTTCCAGGATATCTACAGTCCTGTTATTGGACCTGTTGAACCTGTAAAGCCTCCTCAGTAGGGCTTCTTCAGACTAAGCTAACTGGTTTGGCATCTTTCTTTGCCTGATTCCTTCAACCTGAGAAATAAGGTCACTTGGATGAGGACATAAGGCCTCTGGATTATTTCTGTTTTCTCACTGATACTGTCCAAGGTAAAAGATATGCATTATCTATGTGTGAGCTTTAAGCTTTAGTTTTGCAAGCACTTGCCTGGGGTTAGCAGATTGTGCAAGGAACTTTAGCAGAAAATGGCTTACTTTTGACATTTCCTGTGGGCATAGTTTGGTGGTGTAGAGCACTGTTATCCCGAATCCCTAACTGCCTCTTGTACAATATAAAGGGAATTTCAGCATCTAACTGTACTGCCCAGTGTCTGGGCATGACACTTCTAGCTGCTGACAATGTACTCCCTTCACTGAATGCTGGCCTTGATGTGTTTACAGAAAGTCAGCAGAGAACTGGTCTTTACCAGTGTCCCTTTGTAGACTTTAATTGCTGTGATAAAATGAGATGAAAAAAATTTGGCACAGTGACCAAGTAGGTAGAAGCCAGGATAAAGAGATGAGCGTATCGCTCCTTGCTTACCAAAACCCTTGATGTTTCAGTTGTCAGAGTGCTTGAATAATTTTTTATGCTCTTCAGGAGAATATTTATTTGAATTTAAAACTATTACTTCCTTTACAATGCTTACCATCCTATTTGTCCTGCTCTTTACTCCTGTGCTGGCCTCCTTGTGTATTTCGTTGCTACAAGGTATTTAAGAAATCAATGAATTTGGAAAATTGTATCTAATTATTCTATCACGTTGCAACACTTTTGGCTACCAGAGAGCAGAATTTAGGTACTCTAGATTTTGACGAATTTATTTTGGAAGAGTTAGAAATTCTGCATCCAACAAAATAACTGTTTCAATGTAAAAAAAATTGCATATTGATTTTGACAATTTTTTTTTCTTTTGCCGTTCTTTTCCTATATCTCTCTCTCATCACTTTCATGGGAGTTATTATCATTTCATGCACTGTGTACTGCCATTGTGCTAGCCACTAACATAACCACTAATCAGGAAGCCCATCCTTCTACATTTATTAATTCACCTACAGAATAGTATAAAAGACACTTCCATCAGCATACCTGGTCTACTGTCACACAATCCTGCAGGATATGGAGAAGCCAACAGCATGGAGTTGCAGCATTGCAGGCTGTGTAGACTATTAGAATTGACCATCCTAATTTGTATGCAAGGGTGGCAAGGCACAAGGAAAAGGAGTTTGTTCCTTGCAGATGCAGCTTGCTTTTAACAGCAGAGCATGCTTCTCTGTCACTTCTTCACTTCATAGATCAAAAGTGGCATTAACGTGCACCACAATGAATCATTTGGAGCTAAATGGATTTATCCAGGTGTAGAGCAGCATTTGACTTGGTGCTTTTATCATGTGTATGGTCTCCTACGATATGGAAAAGAGAGAAGATTTACTGCCACTAGTTTTAGAGTTCATTTTGAAAGTTTGGCCCATATACTATGTTTATAACTGTCAAGTAAAAAATTTCAAAACTATCAGCTCCTTGCTATGAATATTTTAAAGAAATTAAGTAACTGCACTATTTTATGCAGTTCCTAATGCTGAGTTAATTAAATCTTAAAAGAATTTTGTGGGCTTAACTGGTTCCTCTGGAGGCTGAAACCAGATTTAGCATAGAAATATTCCTGAAAATAGAGGCGGTAGAATATTTGAGGCTTCACTTAGAGAAGTGCTCCTATACAAGCAGGTAGCACCCCTATACTCTTCCCAGGATACCTGTCCTTGCTTCCACTGCTTTTACATCTCATTCTTGCCCTTTAGTTTGACCAGCGGGTCTCATCTCAGCCATCCCGGTCTCTTGACTTCCTTTCCTGGTTTCTTACATCTGGGGATCAAGAGTTCTTGCACTTTATGGAAAATGTCCTTAAAGATCTGCCAGATCTATTCTCCCTTGCCCCTGAGGGCAATTTGCCAGGGGGCCTTATTGGCTGGCCCCTTGAAGAGCTGGAATTTTGCTTTCCTAAAATTCAGGGTCCTGACTTTACTCTTTGCTTGACCCATATCCCTCAGGACTGAGAACTCCACTAGATCATGATCACTGTATCCCAGGCTCCCTCCAGTCTTGATGTCAATGATAAGCTCATCTGTGTTAGTGACCATCATGTCCAGTATCGCATCCCCTCTGGTGGAGTTGTCTACTACCTGCTTAAGGAGTTACCTTCAATGCACTCCGGGAGTCTCCTGGATTGCCTACAGCTCACTGTGTTACTTTTCCAGCAGATGTTGTAGTGATTGAAGTCCCCCAGCAGGATGAGAGCCTGCAAGCACGATGCCTCCTGACGGGGTAGGAAGGGTTCAACAACAGGCTCGCCTTGACCTGGCAGCCTGTACTAGACACCAACTACAGGGTTCCCTTTGTTGCTTCAGTCTCTAATTCTTACCCATAGGCTTTCAACCTGCTCATGGTTATTCTTCAGTGACAGGTCTTCACACTCTGTCCGTTTCTTGATGTAGAGGGCACCACCTCTGCCCTTCCTTCCTTTCCGGCCCCTTCTTAACAACCTGTAGCCATCAGTAGCTGCACTCAAGTCATGGGATTTGTCCCACCATGTTTCAGTAATAGCAACTAGGTCATAGCTTTATAACAGCACACAATACAGTAGCACTGGTGGTCCAGGCATGCAAGTAAAATATGGGAGTTCTTAATTTTGCTCCCTTATTTCCATGAACTAGTCACAAGTTACTCCAATTCCCTACAGTAGATTTCAAAAGGCAGATTAAGACAAACTGTATTGGAATATCACCCAAACAAATGCAAATAAAAGAGAGGAGATGAAAACAATAGCCAATGTTGATAGAAAGTTATTCAATGCATTGATTAAAAAAGAAGTCGGTCTTATGAGGCAAGAAACTGTGATGAGAACAGGAATATTGCAGGTATATTATAAAAGAAAAATATTTATAAAGTATATATGTGAAACCATACATCACTAAAAAGGAATATTCAAAGTAGCTTTTCATAATGATGTGATTTTCATCTAACAAGGAACACACCTGAATGAAAAACATTAAATTCAACCTGTGAATAAGGATACCAGCTCTGTTCCTGATTCTTCAGGTCCACCAAGAAGCAGTAGTAACTTGGCTCCACTATCAACTTAATCCTAAACCTGAATTCAACCTGGGGGATCTTTTCTAATATGAAAATAGAATATACAGTTGCTGAAAAGTGTGTTTGTACAGTAACATTAGCTTGGTTTGTAGTTCTTGCCAACATTTGTAATTATAGCACTGTCTTACTGTTATATTTCCAATTTTCCTTTTTATTTTCCTCTTCACAGTGAGCCAACCCTACCCCAAAGATTTTTGGCTTTGTTTTTGCTTTTGAAAGTAAGAAAAAAAATCCTCCCTCCTGTGATGTCCACAATTATCTTTTCCCCATTCTTCAAGTGCATAATAAAGAATATTTATGCAAGGCAAATATTCAGTGTTCAAGAACAAGCTAATTGGATTCTTTTTATAATTGGTAGTTTATTGCACATTTGTATTCAAAACCATTCCCACTGTACCAGAACCTCCTGAGTTGTGAAAAAGAGATTCAGTGCTTTTATATTATATCCTTTTCTTAGCTGTTAAACCTAAATGAAGAATCCCTTACTTTTATTTAGAAAAGACCTTCACAATACCTCCAGCAACCAGTAATAGGTTTTTAAAAGTTAGTGCATGAACTGGTGCGGTATCCATATTATTGTCCCATAGTGAGTGCAAGAGCCTCCCAGGCTTTACGCTCATCTCTTCCAATAGAGTATCCCACTGGAAAAGTATGGCTTGGAGCGAAACCTTTTTAGGTTAGTAGCCTACTCCTCACCGTGTGTCTTCCCACAGTCTTCGTTTTTTAGATCCCTTAGGCTGTACTGCAAGAGCAGGGTCAGAGTGATTTTTTTCCTCCTACTTTCAAGAATTGCATGTGTATCAGAGTACTATAAAAATACTCTTCTATTTCTGTGTAAAGATTGGGCACACTTTGGTCTTCAGTAAAATCCTTAATTCACATGCTCCCTGTCAATGGAGAGAAACAACCTTCAGCAACTCCTACGGTTATTCTGTTGGACATACTTGTATCCACAGACAGTTGGAAATAGGTTACAGTTGTCACAAGAGCTAATCTGTGCTGCTGGGTAATTTGGCCTTGGATATTTCCCAAGTTAGGTAGATGTAAAGGTTAAGTGAAAAGAGATCTATGTTGTTCACAGTTTTTCCTTCATGAAGCTAACAATGGAAACTGCTGAAACCTGGAACCCAGTTCTTCCCATTTAATGTATTCTATGTATTTAGCAAAAGTCCATAGACCTCTAGATATGAATACAATTTAAGATTAAAACTAACAAATTACGGCACCCAAAAGTTACTTTCTCTCCCTCCCACTTGCTCATCTCTACTCTCTAAATGGCATCTCTGTTATGTTCCTTCTTATGAATTAGTCTTCACAAGCTAAATTCCAATTAGCTGCTGTGTGGACAGAGCTTTTTGTTTTGCAAAATACCCTGGGTTTTGGCATCTTTTTTAGATGTAGCTGTGGGGCAAGAGTATCCATACTGCAGTTTACTCAGTAGGAGAAAACATATGTACAGGCTTTAATTAGAGATCCTGTGGGGAAACACATTATTAAATAGAAAATTATTGTTAACTGAGCCTTTGTTGCAGACAGAATTAAATCAAAGTGAATTTAACTATCAAACAGGTATTCATGCTTGCTGAATAAAGTCAACATTCTGAGTAGCTAAAATATATTTTTCAGATTCAATGGGTCTTAACAGAGAGATAGTTGCCTTCTCAGATGTATTATATAAAGAAATTAAACATTTCAGTAGCACAGGAACTGTGTTTCGATCCACAAAGTGTTTACAAAAGACAAAGTGGATTCCTTTCAGTTATACTTTCTTGATAAGCTGTAGTTTGGCAATTGTTTCCATCAATGTTATCTATCAGTCCTGGCTCTTCTTTAAATCCTTAGTTCTGTAAATTTTTGCACAGACCTCTGTCAGTCTGTTATTCCATCTTCCACCTTGTTTATGCGTGCCACAAACCCACCTCATGTTGGCCATCTCCAGATATCACAAGACCGTCATCTGGTGAAGATGTGGAGAAGCAGCAGGGTAGAGGGTATTGTGGATCGAATCTCTGCTGTATAGAAGGTTATAGGGAAATCTTCGTGTATGACTGTAATTCTTCTGGGTATGTTCTTCATTCTTCACAGAATCTCTGTTCTGTTGTATGTTTTGGTTTAGTTTGATGAGCACTGATAGTTCTGTTTTGTGACTTCAGTATCTCAAATACTACAACTGAAAAAAAAAGTAATTATAAAAGAATTTTTCCTGATCACAAATGGAATATTTTCTGCCTCTGGGTAATGCATCCACTAGAAAGACCCACGTATCCACCTTTTCTTTATGGACTCCTTAGTTCAACCTTACTGCTGTATATCACAAGAACACAAAGAAAACAGCCATTCATTACACTTTCCAGCAGCAATTTAAAAAAACAATTTTATACATCATCACACATAATACCAGGGGATTGGACTTGGTGATAGAAATCTTCTAGTCCTATAACCTACTTTTATTCACTCAAGAACCAAAAGGAGCTTCAGGAATAAAGTGAAGTCGAAAGGATACTGCAAAGCGTGGGCTCTGTGGAAAGGAGACACAGGCTGCGCAAGTTTTTCAGAATATCAGCTCAAATAACTTTGCCCAAAGAGCAAAACTGGCAATGCTACAGATGAAACACATGGAACTGGAGACTGTGCACAGAATAAGATACAATTCTGTGGTCTCTTCTTTATAAGGATGTCAAAATTTAGCCTTCTGTTGCAAAAAATGGCTAAGCAAACTGGGAACATCACGAAAGTGAAAGAATGTAGAAGAGTTTTGGGGCTAGCCCATTGTCATTTGTGTGTCTCACAGAGCTAATGATTTTAATGACTCTATCTGTGAGTAGTTTTCAGTCACATAACTTACAGAAAGAGAATAGTTTGGAAAAAAAAATATCTTATTTCCAGTACAATTACAGGTTATTTCAGTAGTTGCTATGCTAGAGAATGTCCTCTGGATGGGAAAGCTCGGTATTGCCTAGTGGATTAAACATTATTAGCATTTTTCAACTCAGAAAAACTGGTAGAGTTAATGAAAGAGAGAAAGAAACAAATGCATTGTGCTGTCAACCCTTATAGTGGGAAGAACATATGCGGTTTAATAAACTGAGGTTTTGAAGTGAAACTAGAAGAATGTCAAAAGACTGGCATCCTACAGAGATGAATAAGTGTGCAAAGCCGAAGGACTAAGTAAATTGCTTAGAAATACAGCAGTGCACATGCTTGGTGAGAAGAAAAGAAGGTACAAATAGGGTCACAAATGTGCATTGAAATAAATACACTCTGAAGTAAGCCTGGGTCTTGAGCCTATTTTCACACTGAGCCATCTCTGATCCACATCGTTTATCCTCGGGTGGTTCAAAGGAGTTTTAAACCTCTTTTGGAATAGTTTGGCACAAACAGATCTAAGTTGCTTATAACCCAGGTAACAAGCTGATGGCCTAGCTTGATTCTTTCTGAGCAAAATCTACGTGATGTGACCCTGGGCACTAGCCAGCCTAGCAGTCAGCAAGGTGGCTGGAAACATGCATCCTAGTAGGTAAGCTTAGGAAATGTGGGTTAGATGAATGGACAGTGGGGTGGATGTGAAAACCTGCTAGCAGGTAGATCTCAGAGGGCTGTGATCAGTGGGGCAGAGTCTAGTTGGAGGCCTGTTACTAGTGGTGTTTCTCAGGGGTCAGTATTGGGTCCAGTCCTTTTCAATGTATTCATCAATGACCTGGATAAAGGAATGGAGTCTACCATCAGCAAGTTTGATGATGACACAAAACTGGAAGGAGTGGCTGACATACCAGAAGGCCGTGCTGCCACTCAGCGTGACCTGGACAGGCTGGAGAGTTGGGCAGAGAGAAACCGTATGAAATTCAACAAAGGCAAGTGTAGGGTCCTGCACCTGGGGAGGAATAATCCCATGTACCAGTACAGGTTAGGGGCTGACCTACTGGAAAACAGCTCTGTGTAAAGGGACCTGGAAGTCCTGGTGGACAACGGGATGACCATGCACCAGCAATGTGCCCTTGTGGCCAAGAAGGCCAATGGCATCCTGGAGTGTATCAAGAGGAGTGTGGCAAGCAGGTTGAGGGAGGTCATCCTCCCCCTTTACTCTGCCCTGGTGAGGCCGCATCTGGAGTACTGTGTCCAGTTCTGGGCTCCCCAGTTTAAGAAGGACAGGGAACTGCTGGAGAGGGTACAGCAAAGGGCCACAAAGATGATTAGAGGGCTGGAGCATCTTTCCTATGAGGAAAGGCTGAGGGAGTTGGGTCTTTTTAGCCTGGAGAAGAGAAGACTGAAGGGGGATCTGATTAATGCTTACAAATACTTCAAGGGACGGTGCCAGGAGGAGAGGGACAGGCTTTTTTCAGTGGTACCCAGTGACAGGACAAGAGGTAATGGGCACAAAACTTGAATATAGGAAGTTCCATCTGAAGATGAGGAGGAACTTCTTTCTTTGGAGGGTGGCAGAGCACTGGAACAGGCTGCCCAGAGAGGTGGTGGAGTCTCCGACACTGGAGACATTAAAAACCTGCCTGGACGCCATTCTGTGCAAACTGCAGTGGGTGGACCTGCTCTGGCAGTGTGATTGGACCAGATGATCTCCAGAGGTCTCTTCCAACCCCTAACATTCTGTGATTCTGTGATGTACGACCTCTGAGCACAATGTAGGTTTTCAGCAAGCTCCCCACTTTGCAATCTCAATCTAGCCAGAATATAGTAGAGGTGAATTGAAAGCTCTAGTAAAGCAGTTTGGCTCCAGTGTCTGATATGTCTCCTTTCTAATTGTAGCAGGGAGAGAGACGCAGAGTAGAGGAACACTCAAATCTCCATGTTGTTGTTCATGTATGACTAAAAAATTATTGACATTTAACCCTGTCAACACAGATGTTTTGATCTTTGTAAAAAAGTTTAAATTTCCACATGGAATAATGAGGATTTGAACTCAATTATTGATTCCAACTACAGGAACTTGATTTATACCTTGACAGTAAAGTAGTCAAATACTTCAGAAATGAAAAAATGTAGTAGCCTCCTTCTTTTAAAAATTTGAAAGGTAGCTTCAAGATGGATTTAACAAAGTAAACTAATTAAAGTATAGGAAAAACAGCATATCTCTTCTGACACCAAGTCTGTGCATGGAATGCTTGCCGATACTGTTTTTTGGTGTAAGGATATGAGAACCGGCTGTGCAGTGGCTTGTCAGGAGATATCAGCATTGATTTAAACTCTGTGTGTGCAGGATACGTAGGACAACTTTCAGTGACTGCTAATGGGATGTGTAGCTCTTCCATTTTTCTCAGTCTGTAAGTGCCTCTCCTACATTACTTGAATTTAAAAATGGCAAATGCAATCTGGAACATTTTCAAATGTAAAAACCTAAGTGAAAGTCATCAATTTCTCAAGATTTTCTGAATCTTGAGCAGGAAGTATGTTTTGATACCAGATTGGCTTTACTGTTGGAATTCTGCCCTTTTCTCTGTGTTCTTTGTCAGTGTTCATTCTGTCTGCTGCAATCACTGTCTTCTGCTATGAGCTATCAGGCCACTGCACTTTTGCATGCACAAGCCCTTACTTCCAAAGAGAAGCCAGACTGTGTTTTACATTGTTAATAAATGAGAAATGTAATTGCTACAGGAGATGTCTTGACAAAGGCAATACTGGTGTTAAGTTGAAGTGTTCTGCATTTACTCCCCCTGCATGTTTTCACAGTCAAGCGTGCTGAATCTGAGTCTGGACTAACCAGCTCTTACTCTCTGTACTGTTGTTGCTACAGTCCCTGTAGAGTGCCCTTGCCATCTAGTTCATCCACATCTTTCATAAACATTAGCCTTAGTCTTAATTTTCAGATACACTGTCTTCTTTATGTTACTGCCATTCTCTTTTTCTCTACAAATATATAATCTGGTTTCATTGAAAAAATTATCAATTAGACAATTTTCTAATGGCATTATATGTGTCTTTTACCAATAATTATAAGTAGCTGTCTCTCACTCAGTATGACAGCAACAGAGACTCATTGAGTCTAAACCCAGGAAATACACATTTTGAAATCGGAGTCTGATATCCAGTTATAAATTAAATTGTAAAAAAGCTTAGGATTTTCACATATGTTCTTGAGATTAATTTGTGTAGAAATACATTTAATTACCAGAAATACACTAAGTCAAATCTACATTTTCAGTTCAAGCTTGCCTTTAAATTGTGCAAATGAAAGTTTGCAGAACAAAATAACAGTGCAACAGGACATATCAATTATCTCCCATTATAGGACAGGCAGACAGCTGGCATGGTGCTGTTTGTTATGTGTGAAAAATGTGCTTGGGATCCTGTGGAGCACATATCTGAATTGTCCCTGTCCCTGAAAGCTTACAATGAAAGAAAACAAACAGAGAAAGCTGTATGTCAAAACATTTAGAATAAGAGGGTTAGTAAAAATGTCATTGTGGGGGAGGGAATAAGGAAAACCTAGCATGCTAGATTTACACTGCATTTTATAAATTCTCTTTTTTTTCTTTTGGAGGATATAGTACTGTGTTTCTGCCTCATTCAGGGTCCTGCTGAGATACAATTGAAACAGTGACAAGTCATTGTCATCTACTGTCTTGCTGCTTGGAAAAATCTGCATTCGCAGTAGAAAAGTGTTCTTTGAGAACTATTCTGGATATTTTACTTTCAACTATGCAATATCTGATATAACCACTGTCAGCAGAAATGTCCTGTCCTTTAGGAAAAAGAAAAATATAGTTCATTGATGATTGTACACAGTCACCAACTTGGCGTATTATATGGTATAACATTGTGTGGATAATAATTATGCTGGCTTTTACCCTATCCAGAGAGAGATTTTTCAGAAAAGACAAAGATTGTTATTAAATACAAACTATTAAATACAATTAAATAGCCATGGCTTTCATTAAAGTATGATTGAATAAGATACTTGTAATTTTCCTACCAGGAGGGCTTGTTTCCAACTCTAAATATAATTCAGCTCCAGAGGAAGACAGTTATTTTTTCTTCTTCTGAAAGTGAAAGAAACTTGAAGTTTGACAGCAATAGAATGTAAAAACTCTCTTCATAAAAGCTTCTAAAGGGATGTTTTGATCAGTATATTTTGACCCTGCCATGGTCATTCTCTGGGTACAGTGTCTCCTGTCCAGTCCTAACCAGCCGGGTCCGTGTTAATCTTCGGTGAAGCCTGCACAGTTCCTGTCTTAAGGAGCTGTGTTCAGATCAGCGATGAATTGTGTCTATTGGGCAGACACAGGTCTACATTTTCAGTCTATGTAGAACAAACATTTTCTCTAAATGTTTAATGTGCATTTTAAAAAGAGAAAAAAAAAATTTTTTGAGCGAAGTTAAGTGCAAGACTAAAGACTCTAGAGGGAGGCAAGATCTATTAAAAGCCAGCCCAAAAAATCCCACATGACTAACCGGTGACTGACAATGTGGTGCTAAGGTTGCCCCCCTAGCTTACTTTCCTGTTATTCTGAATCTTCATGCACTGCTGGGAAAGGTCACATCAGTCTTCCCCCATGTCAGTTTATGATACTCTACAAGTGTTAAGAAGTTGTACTAAAAGGAATGGTAGTTAGGATGGTATACTACCAAGCACACATGCATTACACATCTTCCAGTGTTAATGCTTAATTCAAAAGAAAAGAAAAATATAATAATAATTGTATGCAATTGTCCAATAAGTTAAAATTATGGTGTGTCTATTATTAATGCTAAAGAGATTTACTTGACATTTAGCACTTGAGGTCTTATGATAAGGAGATCTTCACATCAATAAAAAACCCCATGGTTTTACTGATTTAAAATTCTTATATATTCTTATGTATACATGAACACACCCATATATATACATTATTGCTGAAGCAGTCTTTTAAAGTTACCTTCATTATGACATCTTTCTGCAAGATCTTACTTTGGATTGCATCTTTTTTGAGATTTAATACATTTGCTACAAGCAAACTGCTAAGGAAGTAATTGAAGCACCACAGTGCCAGATGGCTGGATTTGCAATGGTTGCTGACTTTTCATAGCCAGAAAAATTCGGTTTGTTTTGTGAAAGCTCTATGAAACACCTGTTTCAGTTTTGTCAGAAGGTCAAATTATGCCCATATGAATGGTGTGGTCCCCTACCACAAAGAAATCAGGTAGTGGGTTTCCCTGCATGCTGTAATTTCTGAATTCCTTACTTACAATAGCCTAATAAGAATGCTTTTAATCAGAGTTCACTACAATTACTATATAAGAGGAAAAAAAAGGGAAAAAAAAGAACAAAACAAGCTTAAAATAGTTAATGTATGCTAACATAAGTTTTTCAGCTAGAAAAAAATCATGTTTATAAAATGCAATGAAGTAACAAATGATCTTTCAGACTTAACAGAAGGAGCAATTAAGCTCCTTGACTTAGTAAAGGCAATGGGAAAGATGCAAGGAGGGAAGGGCCTGAGGCATTTGGTGATATGACAAATAAGACCTAAATAATGCAGTGTTTTCTCAGCTGTAAGTGCAGCTGTTTGCAGAAGTGGCACAGATGCTCATCCTGTTGGATGTAGGATTCCCTGTAGTGACATATCTGAATAAAGATTCTTTTACCAGCTACTTATCTCTAATGTGCCCAGAGAAACAAGGCTTTCTATACATTTCCCCAATCCCCCCTGCCCCAACATGCAAGGATATTTAAAAATAAATCCTACTTTATCAGTTGTCTACAGTCTAACAGGGAAAATCTTCCAAAGGCAAAAAAGTTTTGTTTAAATTATACTCTTCATAACAGTGGCTATCTGTTTTTCACCTTGTTCAGGCTGTGTAAATTGGCATGCTAAAAATAAGACTCACTTCTCTACAGATGTGGATGAAATTATAGTGCATGTGTGCATACAGTGGGGAATATTTGATAACATCCATGGTAATATCACTGGTGAAGAATTTATTCCTGTCTTCACTCCTACTTTACTTTTTCCATTCTCTTCTCTGTTTGTCAGAGACGAAACGATATTGTGTACTGGCTACCCTCCTAGCTTTTATTTGTAATTGTCACCTGTCATGAAGAAAAATGGAGAAAGAAATTAAAAAAACAAACAAAAAACACCTCAAGAGTCTGAGGAAGCATTGTGTTGTCACAGTTGTATAGAAAAGCTTGAAAACATGACTAAAGGTAATGTTGATTTGGTAATGCTGCTCAAGGTCTGAAAATAGCTGGTTTGAGTCAGGTAAATTGACCTATGTAGTTTGTTCTGTAGTAGCTTTGACACCAGCAATGATACATTCAGTATCATCGTTGTTCCTGTTTTCCTGGTTACTAGAACGTTTAGGAAGAAAGGAGCAGCATTTTATTCTGACTAGCTGTTTTAGGTTAGTTCTTCCAGCACCTTGGTTTGCAAGACTATTGAGAGACCCTTTTCCCCAGTTTAAAGAATTAAAGTGAAAAGAGCCAGATGGTGCATGAGGGCTGCAAAGCATGGCAGCCCAGGAGGCTATACACATCAACACTAGCACCCTGTGTGGCGGTGTTTCAGAGATGATGTAGGACTTCCACAGGGCTCCAAACCACTAAAGGAGAAACAGCTGAATTAATTCCTCACATAAATATTCCAAACATGCAGAAAGCATAACAGGTGGTTGAGTCTTTTAGCTGCAATTAGAGTAGCACACAAAAACTTGTTAGGATATTTTCAGGGTAACACAACATTGTTGAAACACACTGTTCCAAAACAAGAACATTTTTCAGAGAAATGGCTTTGGAGTAAAATCTTCTTCAGGACTGAAGAGGAGCTTTGTACTCTATGGCGTGGGAGCTAGATGACTTTAGGACATTTGGGTTGTCTTGTTTTATAGAATGTAAAATAATTGAATGAACAGGGCTGAAAAGTTGTAGGCATCTACCCTGGGGGCTATGGGTACCCAGAAAGCAAAGGCACTTGCTAGCAACTCGCCACTATTCCAGCAGACACCTTTGGAAACCTGCTCACTGTCATAATTTCCTAATAGGTCACTTTGGATCCTGAAAGCTGAGTATATCATCTTCAAAGGAACTTAGGTCCTGTACAGGCTTGCTATTTTCAGTCTCCTTTTGAGAGAGCCTGTAACTTTTTCTTTCTAAAAATGGTGCTCCATACATCTTCTGGCATCCTGTGAAGGCATTGGCCTAAGAAGTATTAACTTGCAGTGAGAATTACATTATCAAATTATGGATGCAATGTGTTCTTTGCAACTACTTAGCATGAACGTTATTTGTTTGGATGGCAAGAACAAATGTCTGAAAGGCGGGACAAGACGGGATACACTTCTAGAAAATGGCAAAGCCATCTACCAGCCACTAGAAGAGGTAGTCCTGCTCCCAGCTCTTCCATTGCACTACATGTCTTACTCAGGGAGCTTCAGGAGTGTCCTGAGCTCAGAAAACTCAAAAGCATTACTCAAACCCCCTTCTAACCATTTAGTGAGCTGGTGGGTGCTCAACTGCTGCAGGGGAAGTAGTTGGATTAAACAGCAGAAACTGAGACAGAAGTTGAACTTTTGCATCATGGACTCCGCCATCAATAGTGAAAGTAAAGATCTTTACAGCCCTCTTCAGAAATGTTGCAGTTACATCGTGTTAAATTACCCATTTGCCTTTTGCAGTGTCAGCTGCAACCAGCAAGGCTGGTTTAAGGCAGTTTAAAGGACATTCTAATCCAGTATTGCTTTGGAAAGAAGATGTTGTCCCATCTGCCTATCACCTGTCTGTGAGGGACACCACTGTCCACCGTAGCTGTCCACCTTTCTTGCCTGGCTTCCTTCCTTGTCCAACTGGTGCACTAAAACTGCCTTTTTTGTTTGGTTGGTTGTTTTTTTGGGTTTGTTTTCTTTTTACCCCCTGAATCAGTTTAAACCAGATGTCTGTACCACCATCTGGTATGGTGCAAATGAAATGTGATGGAGTAGTATGGGTAGTAGGGGCGTGTGTAAGAATGGGGTCTATGTAGTAGAGGCTAATTAAGCTGTCTAGTTCAGTGGGGTTTCAGTGGGATTTCAGTAGTTTCAGTGGGATTTGACATCTACAAATGTCACTGATGAGGGCTTGCATATCTCAACAGCTTGAAAATCATGTGCCAATAGTCTCAATTTTTTAGTGATGCAACACCTTCCAGTGACCAGTGTCCTCCTTACCTATATCCTACAGTAGGGATTCAAACAAATGATCCCTACTGCAGATGTTAACATGGAGAAAATTCCAGACTACTAGCTACTTTACTCCTTTGGACAAAATCTTACACACCTCTTTTGTTTCTTCTTCAAATATTCTTTCTAATGAAGTGTCTTCTTACTTCATGGTATTGTTTCATCACTTCTTTTGTTCTGTTTCATGACTTTGGTGTGCTGATGGCAATTTCAATAATAATTTTTTTTTATATCTAAATATTCTTATTTTCCCATGTAGGTATTTTTTTAAATTTCTTTTTAAATTATATTTTTGTCTGCTGTTCTTTCCTGTATTTTCTTTGTTCATTTCCTGCCTTTTATTTCTCTTTATCTTCTATAATTGTCTAGTCCTTTAACAGTTTTTTTATTCTTTTCAGCATTTAAATGCAGAACAGAATTGTTCTGCAGAGTTCAAAGCTGTAAGATAAGCTCTGATTTTAAGATTCTTGTCCTGGGTACAAAGACTTGCTTACACAAGGGAATGACTCATTCTCCACTGCATTCAAAACTAACAAGTTTAAATTACACTGATAGCTGAGTTGGAGATCACCTATTCATAAAAGAGTCAGAAACAGCTCCCTAGTAGCTTTTCAGAATGACTTTCTGAGATCCTGTGCGTTTCTACTTCAGATCAGATCATATCTTCACAGAAAGTGCTATATCTAGTCCTGTACCGTGATTGATGCCTGAATCCCTGAAGTTTAATTGTGCTTGCCAATTACCTTGAAATCTGCAACTGTTAGTAAAACGGTCAAGCTTTATTGATTCCAGAGCTACCAGGCGTATAATGCATTTAGTGACGCACAGCTTTTTCCCCATCTTCTGTGCTCCCCACCACTGCCATCCTCCCACCCTTGATCAGTATTTATACATATTGATAAGATCTCCCTGAGCCTTCTTTTCTGAGGCTAAGCATCCCCACCTCTCTCAGCTTATCCTGATATAAGGGATTCTCCATGGTCTTATCTTACCCATCTTCATGATGCTTTACTGGACTGTCTCCAGTGAACTGGGCTCTCCCCGTGTTTCTCTTGTACTGGGGAGCCCAGAACTGGAGCTAGAACTCCAAATGTGTCTCGTCGGTGCTGAGCAGAGGGCAAGGATAGCCTCCCTTGACCTGCTAGCAATGCTCTTCCTGTTCAAGCCCAGGATGCTGTTGGCTTTCGCTGCCATAAAGGCGAATTGCTGTGTCATGGTCAGCTTGTTGTCCACCAGCGCCTTCTGGACTGTCTCTGCAAAGATGCTTTCTCTAAGATCACACTTTTCTTAATGTAGTCATCCAGCTAATCAAATGGAAGCTTACTGGGCATGAACACAACTCAGATGTTGTCTAAACAAGGTAGGAATAGTTTACCAGAATGTATTTATGGTCATTTTCAGGAATAAGGGTTCCACAGTAAAAACTTCCAACAAATAAATAGTCTTTAGCCATGTCTGGACTCTTGCAGCTGCAACAAAGCATATTTACATCAAATGATCTAGTGTCTATTATGTTGCCTATAAAAGTAAAATAATTTTTTATCAGTAGGGAAATAAAATGGACCCATTGGAGATCTGCTAAGTTTTATACTCTAAACTAATTAATTAATTTCAACAAATGATCCTGGAAATTTTATCTCTGGAAAAATCATACTGAATAATTTATTTAGTAAGTTGTTAATTTTTCATTATTTAATTAAACAAACCCATGCTGCAGGGAGTTTATTGTGTTATAAATTGCATCAAATTGGTCTTATTTCAGCTCCAGGCTGAGGTTAAGAAAATACTTTTAAAATTTGAATGGATAATTTTTCCCTTTGAGGATACCATTGTAATCTTTGTTTTTAGGACAACGAGGTGGCGGTTACATTTTTCTTTCTAGAACATTTATATAGATCAGATTTCAGTATCCACACTTACACCATTCGTGAAAAGTGGATACAGGGATCAGACCATTCTTATAAAATGTTCATCACTGAGAGTTGGTGAGTATGCTGACTACTCAGTTGGAAATATAAATGGTGACACACAAAAGATGTGTTCAGAGGGAAATCAATGAATGCAAGGTACACACATGACAAGGATGAAATTTCCTGCAGTCCTCCTCCCTTTCCATTCACCAGAGATTTCTTTCCCTCAGTGCCGCTCAGGACACAGTCTCATGAGCCTGGCAGGACCAGTTGGCCCATGCATCAGGTAAGGGAGTGTTGGAGAAGGCCAGACATGCTTTGGATGCTGAAGAATTGCTTGAGGCTCTGCTAGACTTTTGTAAGGAGTCAGCTCGTTTGTCTTTCACAGGACTGACTTTGATCCCTCTGTGTTGTCACGGTAACATGAGCCTCTGATCAAATGAGCCTTAATCGCTGGGTTAGAAGTCAACCTCTCTTCCTCATAGGAAATAACATTGGAGAAAAGTAGGATGCTTTTTCCATGCAGAAAAGTTCAGACAATTCTCTTGACTTCATGTCAATTTTCAAATCTCCTCTGTGCAGTTTGGCACTATAATATTACAAACGTATGTGTGTATGCAGGGGGAAAATATTGGAAGAGTATTTGCTATCCTGGAAAATGTATAGCAGTAAGCACATAAAAACCTCTAGTTGAACTGTGTAAACAGTACTATTGCATATGGATGGATGTTCTTTGGAGTGCAATGCTTATCAGATTTGCAAAGGGTTTAAGATGTTAAATTATTGTATAATAGTCAAATAGTCATGAGTACGCTATGTTCTTCTGGATACAAGGAGGTACCAAGGGCATATATTAAGCGCTGCTATAAAGAAAGCACTAACAGGGGGCTTTTTATAGTCTGAAACAGCCTTGCCACAGCAGACTGGAGTACCATGGTGTTTCTTGACATTATAAATTAGCTCACGCGGGGCCCTGTCCTGGGATGGCAAGCTATTCCGGTTTCTAAGCTATTATACTTGAAGATAGCTCTTGTATCCATAATAGCACAGCAGTGTGCATGTGAACATGCCTTCAAGGAGGAACTTCAGAAACAAGAAAATATTTAGTAACCACTGGAAATGAGTGAAAAAAAGAGTTTTCAGGAATAATTCTGGGTTATTATTCAATTTTTTTAAGACATAGTGGTAAAATGAATATGAGAGTGCAGAACAACCTGATGGAAAGCTAACTAAAGAATAAAATTTGGACATCACAGAGGTGAGTTAGCAGATGCCAGCCAAATCTGTGTGTGAGTTAAATATATAGATAGGTACTATACTAAGGAAGAGAGACAATTCCTCAGATTAAAAATGATGTCCCCACTATCTAAGAAATGGAAAGACAAAGGAAGAAGTAATCCAAGAGTCTAGGGATCCTCCAAAAGATAGTGAGCCTCTGCAGAAGAGACATGAAGGATTGAAGATTCAGAGAGGAAAACTTTTGCTTTTCAAGGTTAGAAATAAAGGAGAAATCACAGTAGATGTAGTCATGACTTGCTTATTTTAAAAATAAAAAAAAATGAAATAAAAAATCAATAGCACCTATACTTCTATCCAAGCTAAACAGTTTAGTAAGTCAAAACAAGGGCGGCTCTTTTTAATGCATTCTTGGTGGAAAATGTCACGCAATGGTGGAGCACAGGTCGTTGCCTGTAGAAAAATAGAATTTCTCTTTGGCAAATATGCCATCTCCTTTAATATATTTCTATCAGTTGTCATATAACATCAAAGACATTTCAGTCTCCAACAGCGCATGTTTGAATGGTGCATTGCAGCTAGAGACTTTTCTTTTTGGAAAAAAATCCATATGGCCTTTTCTTACAGAATAGAGGAGGGAAAGAGGCAAAATGTGATAAATGAAACATTTAGGAAACTAATATGACAGCTGTGAAATCAAGATTTTCTTGGTGTGGTTACAGTTGCTATTGTAATTCTTCAAGGAAATTGAATTAATACTTTAAATTGTTTTATTAAAATTATGGATAATTAAAATGTTAATATACTCCTTTTAGATACAATTTTTATGCAAGTTTGTTGATCTGTAATGTGAAGCTTATGTGTGAAAAGCTCTGCACCAACATGATCTTGCTGTAGATTCTTTCCTTTGATGTTTTTATCCTTATAATGAAGTGTGGGGAGGAAGATCTTAAAAGAAAAATTCCAGAAATGGAAACAACAAGCTTATTGCTTTATTTCTCAATGTATACCAGAAGATGGGGAGTTTCCATTTCTTTCTTATTTTTTCTATATTTTTTCGGTCCAGGATTATCCAAATATAACTCAATTAGCAGTGCTTCTTCCTTAGAATACTTATTACTTTTATGGCTAGGTAGTGGGTCAAGGATCAAGATTTTTTCCCAGGCTTAAATAATTTTCTATTGAATACCAATATCCCAATCTGTCCTGAAGAGCAAGAACGCAACTGCCTTTTTTCTAAGAATTTTGTTTACTTAATTTATTGTGTTTATAATTTACTATATTTGAGAAAGATGAGGAAATGTCACAACATTCATCAATCTCTCTCTGACTTCAGAAGCCAAATATTTTTCCCTAAAGTCTTCATCATGTTTCTACTCACTGTGAAGGTGTTATTTTCTTAGCACACTTTCCCTCAGGTAGAAAGCTATCTGCCAGTCAAGATAATTGTGTTCTCTGTTATGTATTTACAAAATTGAAATGGAGGCATTCTGTATAGTAAACATTTGGCAACAGTATTGCCTCTTTGGCTTGAAGTTCCAACACCAATTATTTTCTACAGATTAATATTTTAGTTCCGAGTGATTTTCCTTTGAAAAAGCATTGAAAAATATGTTGCCTCCTTAGTTTTAGGTGGCTACATGCAACATGAAACAAAATACAACAATGAAACAAAAAAGGAGTTAAAAAAGGGCAGAAAGGAGAAAAAAAAGAAAAGGTAGCTGTTTAGCTGGAGAGATTTGAAAGCCCTGAATGTGTCTTAGCATTAATTTAACAATGAATGTGTTGTGTGAGAATACGATGTTGACAGGATGTTTTTTATTATAATCATACAACAAATGTGCAAAGTTTTGCCTAGTTTTCATTTTCTCCCCCGCTGCCCCATTTTGCACATGTGTTTGCCTGGTTGGAGAACCACAAGATATGGAAGGGAAGGGAAAGGAATGTATGTATTGTGGGCTTTTTAAATATTCCTTTTTTTTTCCCCCTCAGATTGCTCAATACATTGTGGATTGTCTGTGGTCCATGCACTACAAATGGAGCAACATTGGTGTAGGGAGCATTGAGAGATGTTTTGAGAAAAGAAAAAACAAATGGAGGCTCCTGGAAGCCTTGGAGAGAGACTCAGAACTGGTTGGTTAAATCTAAAACAACAAACTAAAATAAAAGACAGAAAATCTAGTTAAAAGGTAACTTAACAGAGGAGAATGTGCAGAAAGACCATGTTAGGAACAAGGCCATCATTTCTGCTGTTTTCACAAGAGGTAAAGGATTATGAAAATATTTGTTTGATCTAACTGCCCATCCCAACAACCTGTGAGCACTGAGGTGGGAAATGTGACAATGGCCTTAATAACATGCCTTAACTTCTGGTCAGCCTCGAAGCAGTCAGGCAGTTGGACTACATGATCATTTTAGGTCCCTTCCAACTGAAATATCCCACCCTACCCTACCTTACCCTATCCTACCCATCCTAATCTTCAGCAAAGTAGGAGCTGAGTGGTGCTGGCAAAATTAACACGAAAGCAAGTTGTCCAAAGAGATCTGAGAATGGGAGATGGTTTGTGCACTGTAAGAACTGTCACTACATGTAAGTGTAGTGACCATACATGCAAATAATGGTCTGATATTGGCATTGTGTTAAGATTGTTTCGTTGTTTATGGGACATCCATGTCAGTAGAAACTGGTCAAAAGCCATTTGTTGTCATTGCAAATGGTGCTTACCCATACTTGCCTCCTAGAGTAGAGACCTTATTTTGCCTCTCTCCTGTTGCTAATGTCTGATTTTCAAACTGGAGGTAAACCAGAGATTTTTTCACAAGTGGTCTCAAGAACAATCTAGACCAGGCTGTTGTCTGACTCAAAAAAGAGAGACAACAAAAGCTTTGTCTGTTGTGAGAAAAAAAGTAGGTTTGCACTGTCGGCATTACTTCTGAAGGTGAGACCCAAGGTCCCCGTGGTTGCAGAGCATGCTTCCAAGAGTTGTTAAACACGACGAGTTAATTTAGTTGCAGCTCTCTGAAATACTGTATTCATCTAGCGGTGTTCATTGTTAGGGCTATTTGATTGAAAAGTAAGACACCTGTTACATTTAAGGGCATTTGCTCTAAGCTAGCTGGAGCCAGAGGTGCAGAGAAGGTGGTGTGCTGTAGTGCTCGTCTGTTTCAGCTCAGGTGCTGAAAGAGATGGACCTTTGGATACACGGTCACTAGCAGTGATGGCTGAACATGGGAAAGAATGGCCTTGACCTTAGTAAAGCCCAAACATTTAATCATAGTAAAACCAAACCAACTCAGAAGTCATTCTAGATACAATTTTAAGTCAAATACAACTCTTTGGTGCTTGAATGACTGAAAATGTGAAACACGTGGCATCTGCAAAATGTATCTGTTTTAGGAACTTAGTGTGGCCACTACAAAGCTTGAAAGACAAACAGGCTTTTTCAGTGTGCTCTAAAATATGTGAAACAAACATAATATATTCTTTTCATAAGTAATGTTATTAATATCTATATTAACATTGATACAATTATAGGGTTAAAAAAAGAGCTCAATTGTAACTTTCTTTGTAAACGTTTTGTTGTCTGCTTTGATATGTAACTCCTTAGGGGTGGAAACACTTTCCAGAGCAAGAGAAGCTTTATAACAACAACAAAAAAGAAACTAAAGGTCATGAAATTCTGTGTGCTATCTTTAATCATAAAATGATACATGATATTTAATTCCATAATTGCATACATGCAAATGTTATAGGTTACGTACATGGTTTTTTTTATTTCACACTGTTCCAATATAATTGTGCCATTATGAACAAACTTTCAGGGAAGGCTCTATTGCACTTGTCTGAAGCGGTGGTTTGTTGAGACACGGAGCCAGTCTAGCTGCTAGCTGCCTTGTACCAGCCTGTACTCTTTCCAAACCGGCTTGTTTGCTTGTACCTGGATGAGAACATGTGTGCAGGTTCACATTAATAGCAATATAAAGCCTCTTCTTTCTAGGGAGAGATATCTGCTCAAGGGACATGAAAACATTAAGATCAAGGAGTACTCTCCAATTCAAGATGTTATAAGACTCTTCCATAGCTTCCCTATAAAATTTAGACCTTTGAGCACAGAGATCTCAAAGATCTTGAACTTCCTTATGAGCCTTTCTTCTTGTGCACTGGTTAGGATGAACCTGAAGAGCTATAGTTCAAATCTTCCTGTGTATGGTAGGGTTCAAATTAAAGAAGAGAGGATTTGAAGACAATATCAGTTTCTTAATTATTGTTATCCTGGGAACTTACTACAATATATTTAAACAGGAATTCATATTTTTCCATTAGAAAGCTCTGGGGAGACCTTATAGCAGCCTTCCAGTATCTAAAGGGGCCTACAAGAAATCTGGAGAGGGACTTTTTACAAGGGCATGTAGTGACAGGAGGAGGGGTAATGGCTTTAAGCTGGAAAAAGGTAGATTTAGATTAGATCTCATGAAGAAATTTTTCACCATGAGGGTCTGAGGCACTGGAACAAGTTGCCCAGGGAAGTTGTGAACACACTATGCCTGGAAGTGTTCATGGCCAGGTTGGATGAGACTTTAAGCAATCTGGTCTGCTTGGAGATGTCCTTGCCCATGGCAGGGGGTTGGAACTAGATGATCTTTAAGGTCCCTTCTAACTCGAACCATTCTATGATTCTATGATTTCATACCAATTTTACAAATGCCAAAATTACAAATTATTGTAAATAACTGGAACTGTAATGCAAACCCCAATTTTCCTGATTTCCAGGTAAACACGATATCAAAGACTATCAAAAAATTGCGTACAAAAAGACTTGAATTCACAATATCTCTTCACAATATTCTGTGATATATATATAAGGGAGCTTCTTAACTTTAAAATATGTTTGGTGTATAACTCTACAAAATTACATTTGAGGGATTGACATAATGGGGGACTGATCAACAGCTGAATAGCTGCTATGTTGCTGAGGAGATCTGTGACCCCATATTATATTGAATTAATATCATATTATACACTTTACATTTTATTTATTTATTTAAAACCATACTTCTATATACACTATATATTCATTTACATTATTTTATATTATTTATAGAATATAATTTAGGTTATATTAAAATGCCATTAAAATAATAGCAGTATGGTACAATGGCAGCTCTCCAGATCTCAGGATGTGCTGCTTTATCAGCAGAGTTTTTGGTTTAATTAATATTTATAAAGCAATTTGGGCACAATGAACTGCAATGCAGTTGCAAATGCACTGAAGTGCATCAATTTTAGGGCCATTTTATTATGGGTTAAATTCTGACATCTTTAGTAACTGTTAATAGAACCTTGTTCAGTAACTAGTACATTTGTGGCATGGCCCACTGATATTTCCAAAAGTTTCCAGAAGTTGTGCCAAAAATGGGCAAGAATGGATGAATCTGATCCAGACTTTCAAAACTGGCATACCATGCTTGAAATACAGAATGGAAAGTGAACTCACAATTTTGCTTAGTCTCAGTCAAGATGCCTAATAAGGGGTATCCACTTAAAAGCAGAAGGAAATGGGGCATCCTTATAAAACAGCTTAACGGGGCCCTTTTGAAAGCAGCAAGTTTAATAAGTGCAAGAAGTCATTCACATTGTACCCAGAGACTGGACCAGACTCTTGTCAAGAAGAAGAAATATTTGCTGAAACTAAAGAAGTGTGACATAAAGCCAGCTTTTCTGAGTACAACAAAAGTATTTTCAACTTGAATAATTTGTGTTGCATTTGTTTAGCCTTTATTTCTGCTCTTTCTACCCTGACTTTCAGTTGAGAAAGTCTTTGATGAGACTAAGTCTTTTTAATGAGATTCTCCTTTGCCTGTATGTCAGAAATTTGCCTTAATAGCATGACTGAGATCACCTTAACATCATTTAACCTTTGCAGACATTCCTTTCATTGATGGCAGCAGTGAACAAATTATTCCATTCTAAGTGTAATTTGACTTCATCGTTCATAGTACCCGGTCCCTTGATGGAGGCATGAGTGTTCCCAGGAATATCACTTGAATGGAAATGTAAGATCAAATTTAACGAGGAAAAGATGCATACAACTATTGCTGCTTTAGAACCTGTGAAGTTCTTTCTATTCATTCTTTTCCTACCAGGTTTGAGTATACTGTCTCTGATAATATGACTTAAAATAAACCTTGTAGAGTGACACTTTTATGGTTAATACTTTACAAACCTGAGTGCAAAGGCTCAAAGAGAAGTAAAAATGATTCCATTGGAAAGAGATAAACAATTAGTATTCATTAATTGTTGATAATTTTGCAGGAAGATCATGTTTCAGTGAATACATTTATCAAATACAAACTTCATGCAATCATAATTAAAAGACAGAACACTTCTGAGTATACTATGATATGGAATCTCTACACAGGAGCGCTCCTAAAATATGAGTCACCTTTCACTGTTCTTGTAATTTATGACTAACAAAGTGTGTGGAAGCTGTATACGACATCAGCATCCAAGCTGTACTGTTAAGAATGGGAGGTGGGAGGGATTTCACTGGCACTTGCTTAAAACAAACATTATCTGACAGATGAGCACATTATAAAATAGGATTTTGTGCCTTTAGAGTGCCTAAGGGAAATATTATTTAAGCAGCTGATAAACACCAAAATGGAGACTCTAGCAGTCAGTCAGAAAAAACGTGTTCCTCTTCCTCTTCTGCATCATGCTGTAGCTTTCAGGAAGATGATATCTGTTTCTGTGACTGGACTTTATTGGTTTGGATAATGAAAACATGAGTGAAAAGAGGCTGCAGAGAAAAAAATAGGAACTTGCAGGAGTTAAAACAGGGGTAATTGAAGGACTTAAAATAGTGGTAATTTTTCGCTGCACAAAAGAGTTTCCGTGCTTCTCTGCTGAATATTATACCTTGCATAAGAATAAATTAGTGGGTTTTTTTATATAAGAGCCTGAGTGTGCCCTCTCCCTCAGTAGCTCTGGGCCTAATTGAGCATAACAATTACACATGACAGCCAGCAGGAAATCTATCGGCTATTTCAGGAGCTCGGTGCTCTAGGGGGAAGATGATGGGCCATAATGCTGTTGAGAAACCAACAGAAACAAGAGCCTCCTCCTTCAAGCATAGTCTGAAATGTCAATGTGAACTGTTTTGCTGCTTGCTTCCTTGTCTGATTGAAAGAAATCTGAGGGGCAATTCAGTTACAAAGTCTAGTTCATGGCTAGAAAAGTCAAAACTTTCTGACTGAGATAGCCTTTAAGAACAAAGTGCGTTCCACAAAATATCCTTTTCCAGCCACTTCTAGTAAGAAACTCACCTCCTGTCTGATTCAGCTTTCAGGCTTCTGAAATACATCATCACTAATGCTAAAGAATTTAAGTATGTGTGCACAGTAAGCCTGTCTCTATCTTAAAAACAGCTTGTAGTGCCAGCCCCTGTGATGAGCCACCTTGCCCTGACTGGTCGTTAGTCTTTGTCACGGCTACAGTCCACTGGACTACTGAAACTATCAGCCTTGCAAGAGGAAATTGCTAGAAACAGAGATCAGCTGGATGATACATTTGAAAACTGTTCCCAAAGGTTAAGTAACACCATTATTTTGAGGTTGATGCCTTTAAAACAAAATGCACTTCATTCAGGCCATTCTTCAGGAACATGTCCAAAACTGAATTTTGCTCAAAATTCTTAGCTTTATCAGGTGAAGGCTAGCAGAAAAGGAAGGAAATGTTTGTGTCTGTTTGTACAGAAGGAGGAAAGTTGAGATTTAATTTTACGGAAGGATACTGCTAGGAGCTCAACAAAACTCAATGAAAGCTCAATAAAACTCAAATTTTTTCTTTGATGACTCAGTTTTTTTTATCTTTATAAAAGTAAACAGTGTGATCACTTCTTCAGAAGATCAATTTTCTAGGATGACTAAAAAGATTACAGATATTACCGTGTTTTATTTTGCACTATAGTATTATGATAGTGTGTCTGCAATATCATGGTAAAAGTTTCTTCCACCATTTTCTCAATGCCATTAGATTTATTCTGTAAAGCATATGGAAGTGAAGAAAAATCAATGCAACAAAACTCGTGGGGCTTTGAAACACAGATTACTGATAGCCTTCATAAAAGCTGCTTCAGTATGAGTTAGTGAGACCACATTGTAGTGAACACTGAAAATGTAATGAGCAATTTTTTAAATAAGAAGAAAAGGAAAAAAACAAAATCAGAAGTCAGGCACACATCCGTCTTCCGTGAAAGTTCAGATAATTTCCTGGTGGCTGGAGTATTCATTCACCATTTTGGAGGGGTGAATGTTGGTCCTTGCTTCAACTCTTTTTATGTTAGTCCGTGTTAATACAAAATACAAAAGGTACTGCAGGATGACCAAGGACAACGGCAATAAATGTTTGGAAATTTGTTATTTTGATGAGGTAAGACCTCTTTCCAGGTTTCACCAAACTTCCCTGTCTTTCCTCTACAGCTTTCCTAAAAGAAACATTTTATAAATTGTTATAGGCTTTGTGGAGTGAGCAAACTCTTTTTCTACTTATCTGTAATTACTGTATTTACAAGAGCAGGATGTTATCATGTGTGTCTTGTTCATAAAGGGTTATAACAATATCAGCTTTGTTGACAGGATAATAGCCCTCTATTACTAAAATTCAATTGGCCTGATGATCCTCTGCTTCACAAATTTTAACCCCTTTCATATCTATGTGACTAGGGTCAGAATGCTGACAATGGTTTCTGTGAGAGAAGAAATTGGATATAATAATGTATCTTACATACAATGTGACATTGCAAAGCTGGCTGGAGAACACTGAGCCCAAGAAATGTAATGGTGACTGGCATGTCAAAAGTATGTTTTTCAAGGGTATATCATGTTTGCCTTTCCAAACTACAGGGCAATAGCTGTTAGCACATATTCTTGGAGAAAACAAAGTAATTTCACAGAGAGAAATAAAATCCCAGAAAGCTTAAATGGATCTGCAGCACACATAAATACCTGATTCACAATTCAGCATTGTACTTTTTGGCACTTTCCCCCTTTGTCTTGGAATTATAGCACTGCAGCAATTTATTTATGGATAAAATAAAATTGACATTATTTTGTGAAGGACCACGTGTCTTTGTCCTAAATACTCCTTTTCATGTGCAGCTTGTGTTACCACATGCCTATGTGGGTAGCCAGTGAGAGATCCCTCTGGAGAGCTACTGTGCAGACATGTAAATGCATGAGAGCTCTGCAACACATTTATTGAACTTGCGTTTGCACACAAAAATGTTCAATTTCGTCACAAATGCGGGAGCTGATGGATACCATTACATATCAATTTCTCATCGCTCACCTTACAAATGAGATCACAGTAGTGCTGTGGTCTTGGGACTCTAACATTGTCCTATACATTTCTTTTCATGCTCAGCACAGGCTGCCACATGCTTGTCTGTGACTTTTAGATCGTTAAGGGAATCCCCACTCATGGCTATGCACAGGCAGAGTAATCTCACTTTTCTGGTGTGTATTTCCTGATATTTTGTGGTGCTAGTCTTAATGCTAGTGTGTGCATTTTCTACGTTTAGTCCAATAGGTAGACAAGCGTCAGAAATATTTTACCAAGGATTATTAAGTTCTGGTGTGGATGGACACCTCTGTCCTCAAGGTAAGAGCTGCTCTTGCTTAAAAAGAAGCCTTTGGTATGGTAGGCATCCAAAAGCCGTAGTGCTGAGCACCCTTTAAATGTCTTGCTTCAGCTAATGTTCTTTTCTGATGAGCTTGCACTACTGCTCAGATGAGATTTAAATTCCTATCCCTGCAGACACTTTGATGAATATTTAACATCCACAGTTATTAGTGGGGTGACTTGCATGCTTAAAGTAAGAACATTTTTAGATTCATGGACGACTTATTGCATAAAATGTCTTCACGTAGGTTCAAATATTGAAAGAGTAATGTGTAGATATATTGTTTCTAAATTGTTACAAAAATAAATATCTTTCAATTATCTTACCTACACTGCCGTTCCTGAAAAACTATTTTAGGGGATTATATAAAACATAATCAACTACATGTTTAGGGTATATCCAGATATTTAATTTGTGATAAGTTTGAGTTTGAATTTTTTGAAAGGTGAACAACAGCCTGTGGTTTTTATTTTCTTCAACCTTTTTTACTACATCCATATCTTCTTTCTCTTTATACTGATTTTTATTTGGAATAGTTACACTAAGAAATTATAATGTAGCTGTGCTACAAGTGTTCAGGCATATACATATTCTTCTTTTGTTCGTCCTTTTCCATGAATATCAATTTATACCTGAAAGGCAAATGGAAGTGGAAACAAACGCAATTATATCCTCAATAACAAACACATCAGGGCTATTTCATATTTAATATTCTGAGTTAATACAGCAAAAATCCTGATTTATGTTGTATAGATTAATTACAAGGCAAGAATGAAAATACACAGAACTATGCTCCATTCCAGCTTGTGAGGCTTTTGTTGGGTCTGTCCAGTGACCAAAGAGATCATCATGGGACATGCAGTGGAATCCCTTTTACTACCACAAATCCTGACATTCAGATCACAGAAGACGGAAGTTCTGAGTAGTAGTGGAAAGGAGAGTATATCTACTTGCCTTCAAGAATTCAGCTTTTTCTCACAAAATGACTTCTGAAGCTTCCAGCAACATCTACCTACACCAAAAGTTGTACATTATAATTATTGTTCTGTGATGGAAAACCCCATGTAGTTTTAATACACAGATGGGTGCCCTAATTTAAAAAGGAAAAAACAAATATGAGAGATAACCTAATGATATAGATTCAATAAATAAATATATTTGTAATTACTAAAGTGTTCAAGTGAGTCTGTAGACTAGATGGAAAGAGATTTGGTTCACAGAGTGTTGTTTCTCACTCTTATATTCTACTTTAGAACCGTCTGCTCCTAGAAGATACTATGTCAGTAAGGCAACTCCACTTTCATTCATGTCTCCAGACCTGATAACGGCTGCCCAGAAAGTATGGACACATTCTTAGGACCAGATCCTGAAGATGTTTTGGCTATGTTTTATCTTCATCCTTAATATCAAACTGTCCTATTGAAATTGGTGGCTTATACCAAAAGGGTGAATTTGACTTAATCTCTCTGCAATGACTTTCATATTACAAAGTCCTTCTACCTGCAAGTGAAAGTCCGAACAAAGTCTGTCCTAGTCACCATGCCAAATAGTAGCACTGTTTGTCAACGGACATGTCTTTGTTGCAGCATGATCTGAAAATCAAGAGATGTAAGGCTTGTCATATCCTCTGACCTTAATTGTGGAAGTGTACTTTAAGCTTTGAAAGACCTTTTCTTTCTGTAATGTCTTCATGGGGTCTTCTGCTTCATTTTAGACAGATCGAAGTAGATGTTTTTTTCTCCTTGCATGTAATGAAGGAATTAAAACATATGTTAAAGTGAAATCCCTGCTGTTTACACTGCAAAGAGTTTATATTCTTAAGGACCTGAAGAAATATCTTAAACATTATTTGCCATTTTCCATGCAAGACAAGAAGTAATTCTGTCTGCTTACTTTCACTTCTCTTTTGGTGAAACCATCATTTCCTCTTCCTCCCTCAAGGTTTCTTTCCAAAGTTTCTTCTCTCTCCACTCTAGAGTCCTGTGTTTCTCAGAGATCGTCTCAAAGAGGCATCTTAAAACAACAATATTAATGTGAAGGCAGTTTTTTAAGCTTCTCTCTTAATTTTAAAGTTTGTTTTTTTTTTTCCCCCTTCAAGGGCATTTCTCTCTGTTCTTTCTTCTCTTATTGCACTGAAAATGTGTCTTTTATGCATTGAGACCACAGTTTTAATCTTGAATGTATGGCCTATATCATTGGTAGTGCTTTTCTCTTATGCTTTTTAATCCTCTACAACCTCTCTGTACCACTGTTGCAGCCCTAATAAAACGAGAAGACGTATAATCATAGAATCATAGAATGTTTAGAGTTGGAAGGGACCATAAAGATCATCTAGTTCCAACCCCCCTGCCATGGGCAAGGACACCTCCCACTAGACCAGATTGATCAAAGACTCATGCAAACTGGCCTGAAACACTTCTAGGAATAGGGCCTCCACAGCTTCCCTGGGCAACCTGTTCCAGTGCCTCATCACCCTCAGAGTAAAGAATTTCCTCCTAAGATCTAACCTAAATCTACCCTCTTCCAGTTTGAAACTGTTACCCCTCATCCTGTCGCTACATGCCCTGACAAAAAGTCCCTCCCCATCTTTCCTCTAGGCCCCCTTTAGATACTGGAAGGCCACTATAAAGTCTCCCCAGAGCCTTCTCTTCTGCAGACTGAGCAAACCCAACTCTCTCAGTGTGTCTTCATAGCAGAGGTACTCTAATCCTCTGATCATTTTCGTGGCTTTCCTCTGGACCTGCTCCAACAGGTCCATATCCTTCTTATGTTGGCGGCCCCCAGAGCTGGATGCAGGACTCCAGATGGGGTCTCACAAGAGTGGAGGAAATGGGCAGAGTCACCTCCTCCACCTGTTGGCCACGCTCCTTTTGATGCAGGCCAGGATGCAGTTGGTTTGCTGGGCTGCAAGTGCACATTGATGGCTCATGTTGAAGTTCTCATCCACCAATACCATCAAGTCCCTCTCCTCAGGGCTGCTCTCAATCCATTCTCTGTCCAGCCTGTATTTATGCATGGAATTGCCCCGACCCACTTGTAGGACCCTGCACTTGGCCTTGTCAAACTTCATGAGGTTTGCACAGGCCCACCTCTCAAGCCTGTCCAGGTCCATCTGGATGGCATCCCTTCCCTCCAGCATGCCAACTGAACCCACACAGCTTGGTGTCACCTCAGCAAACTTGCTGAGGATGCACTCAACCCTACAGTCCATGTCACCAATAAAGACAGCAGCAATCCTAGTATCAATCCCTGAAGACCACCACTTGGCACTGATCACCACTTGGATATCAACCCATTGACCACAACTCTTTGAGTGTGACCATCCAGCCAGTTCCTTATCCACTGAGTGGTCCATCCATCAAATTGATGTGTCTTCTATTTAAAGAGAAGGACATCTTGTGCAACAGTGTCAAATGGTATGAATATATTATTTAGGGATGTTAGCTATGAATATATTAGTTTGATTCTAGTAGCCCAGAAAGTGACATCGTATTTATTTAATCATGGTCAAGTATGAGTTACAAGATTCAGAAATCATCGTGGACCTATATGCACATATGTATGTGTGCTGCCTTGTGAGACGGTTAATTTCTTGTGACTCTACACCTTGCCTGTGTCAAATTAATTCTTCCCATTATGAATTCAAAATCACTTGATTATTTTCATTTTTGAGAAAGTTACAATTATAGCAACTATTAATTAAACAGCAGCACACCACTTGTTCTGGATGCAGTTTACCCTGTGAAATAATGCCATCTTAAAAATGGGAAAATAAACCAGTAAGTAAGTATAGTCCTATATGTTACTGATTTGAAGGTAAAATATTGAAAAATTTAATTTCTTGAAATACTGTCTAACAGCAAATGATGAAATAGCTGACAAGGATACATTTTGTTATCTTATTTCAAATTTTGCAGTCATGAAGCTTGTGCTTTGCAGGAACTCCCAAAGCATCTGCAACAGTACAGTGCCAGCTGGAGAGATCAGAATAGTGACTTTCTAACCCGCAAATAACTTCAGTACTTAAGGGGGGGACTCACACTGTGTATCTAAGCCATTATGTAAACAGTGGGATAGAGATTGAAGCCAACGAGGACCCTGAGGTGGATCTGCCTCCACTTCCTTTCAAAGTGAAAGATCAGAACATACGAAAGGGCCTCTTATCTTCACAGCTATGTGAGAGCTAGACTATAAAAATTGTAACACTTTAATTAAGAATAAAAAGTATTTTTTAACCAGAGGACATTCACTTATTATGAATGAGACGGGTCAATATAAAAAGGTCTGAAAATGAAGTCTCCTGCTTGGTCACATTCTCCTTGGTGTACAAGTCCTTTGCTTGGATCTTGCTTTCCAGTCAGGCAGTTTCACAGTCTTCCTTGACCACGCAAACAAATCACAGCCTGCTCAAGTTCCTGAATAATGTCTCAAGGGTGGCTCTGATCTGTTTTCAGCCCCTTATCCCCTCCTGGAGTCTCTTTGGATGTAGAGTCCCCACTTGCATTACAGACCTTTTCCCTGATGAGGGAACAGTCCAGTCAGGGAATTTGGAATGTCCTGAGCCCAGTGGCTGCTCTGAGTTGCCAGTCCAAAGTCCAACTGTGCCCTGCTTCCTGCTGGCCTGCCTGGCAGCCATGCTTACCTAGGCCTTTTGGCTTAAATTAATTAAGTAGTACTACCGAAATTACTCAGATAATTGCACTGATCTGCTGGGTCTGACTGGGATAGAGTTAATTTTCTTCATAGCAGCCCATCTGGTGTTGTGTTTTGGATTTGTGATCAGAACAGCATTGGTAACACACCAATGTTTTTGGTATTGCTTAGCAGTGATGTTACAGCATCAAGGTCTTTTGTTTTTCCCACTCTGCCTCTCCACAGCAAGCTGGCTGGGGGTGCGCAAGAAGTTCAGAGGAGACACCATCAGGACAGCTGACCCTGACTGACCAAAGGGATATCCTACACCATACAATGCTATGCTCAGCAATAAAAGCCGGGGGATGGGTGGTGGTGGGGAGGGGAAGAAGGAGGAAGGGGAGGACATTTGAAGTTACAGCATTTGTCTTCCCAATTAACCATTATGCATGGTGGAGCCCTGCTTTCCTGGAAATGGCTAAACAACTGCCTGATGATGGGAAGCAGTGAAAGAATTTCTTATTTTGCTTTGCTTGCACGCACAGCTTTCCCTTCATTTATTAAACTGTCTTTATTTCAACCCAGGAGTTTTCTCACTCTTGCTTTTCTGATTCTTTCCCCCATCCTTCTGCAGGGGATTGAATGAGTGACTGCACAGCTGCCAACCCACCACAGCTGCTGTATTTGTTACAGTACTGTTATTTAGAGATAGATTGTTTATTCCTCAAGCTGTTGGTGTGACGTCTGTTACTGTATCCCAAACTTATAAGTTGTTGGGGTTGCCTTAAGCCCTTATGGAAAACTCAACAGCTCTTTGAAAAGTGTGATCTGTCCTCCATGTTACACTGCTAATGCCTTTTTTTAAAATAGAAAAACACATGAAATTGAAAACAAACACATGAAATTGTTCTCTCATCCATTCCAAAATTATAATGGAGTTGAGGGTATTGTTTATACTGAGCCACTCAAACAAAGGTTTTAATCTTGGTCTTTGCGCTTATGATTATAATATGATCTGCATGAGCACAAGTATCTCCACAGGCATTTCAAGAATTTTAAATGGTACTGTTTTAGGACCTTTTCTGTCCTTGTGTCATGTTTTAATCCCAGTCGGCAACTAAGCACCATTCAGCCGCTCACTCACTCCCCTGCCTGTCGGATGGGGGGAGACAAGCAGAAGAGTAAAAGTGAGAAAACTTGTGGGTTAAGATAAAGACAATTTAATAAGTAAAGCAGAAGCTGCACACACAAACAAAGGAAAACAAGGAATTCATTTGGCAGGCAAGTGTTCAACCAGCTCCAGGAAAGCAGGACTCCACCACACATAATGGCTACTTGGGAAGGCAAAACACCATAACTCCAAATGTCTCCCCTTTCCTTCTTCTTCCCCCAGCTTTATATACTGAGCATGGTGTCATATGGTATGGAACAGCCTTTTGGTCAGTTGACGTCAGCTGTCCCAGCTATGTCTCCTCCCAGTTTTTTGTGCACTCCCAGCCTATTTGCTGTCAGTGCGGTACGGTGAGCAGAAAAGGCTTGACTGCTTAGCAACAAGCAAAACCACCAGTGTGCTATCTACATCATTTCTCATCCCAAAGCCAAAACACAGCACTATACCAGCTGCTAGTAAGAAAGTCAACTCTATACCTGCTGAAACCATGGCACCTTGACAGATAAATCATACATCTGTGATAAAAACCATCATTTGAACATAATGAACAAGTCCGGCTGGACTTCTTTGTGTATTCAATAGAGTTCCACAGACTGCACATGTTGAAAGAGCCTGTAGAGTTGCAGTAGGTTGGATGATATGAACATATGGAAAGAGTTATGTCTCATATGCTTTTATATGGGACATAGCATTTGAATGTATAGGTCTGGATTATATGGGACTCTGAACCTGGCTAGTGGCCCTGATGGCTGACGGCTTAAGACATCACTGATAACTGTCACTCAAGAACTTCTGTTGGGCCTTGCTTCACTAAAGTACTTAAATAATTTTATGCTGAGCTTCACCCCTTACAATGAGATAAAGTCACAGCAAAGCAGATGATCTGTTGCTTATTTGCATTCTAGTAGCTCTCAGAGGACCTCTCTAAGACTCAAAATCTTGTATTCTAGCCATTTAAAATAAAATGTTACTACTCCAGCTGTAAAAGATTTTTTTTGACTACTAGTTAGCAATTTCTGTGAGGTCTTTCATTTCAACAATGTAAATTTACAACTTTGAAAATTGTAATTGGAAAAAAATGTTGATCATTTCTCTAATCTGGAACCTTTTTGGCAGAAAGCTTGTGATGTTCCCTTCTGCCCTCCCCACCCCCCCAACTTATTTTTCAAAAAAATCCATCTGAAATTTTCAGTGTTAGATTGACTCACAAATAGGTGCCACCAGAAAAATATTTACTTTTAACAGTGTATAAGCCTATTTCATTCCCTTAATTGCATCTTTTATGATATTCGTTTTAATAATATTAGCAACTTACATAAATAAAATAACAAAAATAATAATAAAAAAATCAAGAAATGTAGATGTTCATGCTCTTTTCCTTTCATGATACCTTTGATAAATACTAGCTATTTAGTTAGCTGTTAAATGACAGCCAGCACTGAGCTCAATCAAAATATGATGTGCCTGCATTAGTGAGAAGTAGAGGAGAGTTCTGTCATCCTTGAATTAAAAATTTTTACTAAGTTTTGTATCTCAACAAGTCCAAATTAGCCTTTGTCATGCTACATGAAATGGTCAGGGAAATTACAAGGGATTGGAATCTGAAGAGAAACACATCAGGGAACTTGAGACCAAATCTACCTAACACATTTCACTTTGCACCCTTCTGTGATCTACCAAATTTGAGGATAAAGTATATTTTAGCTACATCATGGTTGGTAATGATGTAAGCCATTACTGTATTCAGGTGACTCTGTTTAGTCTTCTGAGTACAGAGATTCGTTCCCTTTGTCCCATGGCTTGTATCTGGAGTACTAATACAATTCTGACTGCAAAAAAGAGGAGTTATTGTAGGGTTCATGGTATCCATAGAGACTGAGTTTAACTAGAAAAATCCTCCACATGCAGCAGAAAGTTTAAGCTAACTTGCTCTCCTGTGTCAGCAAATAAGCATGTAGGTCACTTGTCTCCAAAGCAATGTTCTTTTGAGAAAAAAAAAAATTAGATGATATTTCAGAATAAGATCTGATGTTCAGGTTTATGAAAATTATACTTCTTAGATATTTATACATGAAAGTACAAATATGACTAGTTTTGGAATGTTTTACAGTTGTGTATGAAAACTCTTGAAACAAAATCAGACATAACTTTAACTTTTATTTGCACATATGCATCCTACACAGTGGATGGTGCAACCTCTGTTCTAATGAATTCAGTAGTTTACTTTCCATTCCTCCTTTCCCTCCTCTTTTCCAAGAACTACACTGGTAGTGGCAACAGCATCTTAGGGCTTGGACAAATAGGCAATGAATAGGATATAAGTTTTCTGTCCCCACCCTTTTTATCCAAAAGGCTCTGGCTCATATAGAATGTCGAATGGAAGCTCAGCCTTGGGGACATCATTAATGTGAAGAAAATCCTCCCTGCGTGGGATTCATGAGTGGGTAGTTCCCAAGCAGGATATGCTCTGCTACATAAACAAGTTCTTTTACAGAATAATCTGAACATCTTTGTTTTCTCCACAACACAGAGCAAATGCTACCCCACCCCCACCCCCTAACTTTCTAAACTTCAAACTTTTCTCCAAAGAAACCAGTCATCACTCTGTGCACAAGGTTCATTGACTAAGAGCTTCTGGAATCATTTGAAGGGCTGTCTCTGACTTGAGTATTGGACAAGGTTATCTTGGTCTAACTGACACCAACACTTTTGAATAAGGAATGAATAACAAAACCAAGAATTCTTGCAATCCCTATAAACATCAGGAGGCATTGCCAAGTAGCAACATGGAAAACACGTAGGTGCATCATTTTATTCCTTAAACTGTAATGTAAAGAAAAAGCTTCAACTCTCTTTGTATTGCTCTTAAAATTGAATGGATATTTCTACATTGCATGCTGGTGCATGAAGGGCAAAGGAGCCTAGGAGAGCTGATTGATCTTCAAAGATAATTTCCTCAAAGAACAAGAACAGTCCATTCTGATGTGCAGAGAGTCAGAGAGGTGCGGCAGAAGCCAGCATGGATGAACTGAACTGCAGATTGAACTCAGCTGGAAAATGAAGTGTATAGAAGGTGGAAGCAGGGATGAGTTTAGTGACAGTGCTTGAATGTGCAGGGATGGAGTTAGAAAAGCCAAAGCTCAGCAAGAGAGATGTAAAGGAAAGCAAATAAATTCTTCTGTAACTGCATTGTCAACAAAAGGAAGGCTGAGGAAAAATGAGTCCACTGTTCAGTGGGGTAAAGTGCCTAATGACATAGGCCATAGAGAAGGCTTGGGTGTTCAATGGTTTCTTTTTTTTTTTCCTGGTCTGATCTGCCCCCAGACATCAAAAGTCCCCAAGGTCATGACTCTGTGAAGGAGCGAACCATGACCCACGTTAGAGGAACACTGAGGAGGGACTACCTGAGGAAATCAGAAATGCACACGTGTAAGTATCAGATGGGGTGCCTCCAAGGTTGCTGAGGAATATAGCTGATGTCACTGTAAATTTGCTGTCAGTCATCTTTGAGAAGTCATTTCAAGCTGGAAAACTTCCTGATGACTATAAACAGGCAAATGTTAAGCCAAGAATGGAAAGAAGGACAGCCCAGGAAACTGTAGGCCTTTCAGTCTCATTTCAGTCCCTTGCAAGGTTATCAAGCAAATCCTACTAGAGACCATGTCCAAGAATATAAAGGACAAGAAGACGGGTGGGATCGGTGAGCCTGAATTTTCTGTGGGCAATAGGTACCTGGCCATTACGCTAGTTTTCAATAGATGACTGACTCTGTGGATGATGGGAGAGCAGTGTCTGTTTATCTTGGCTTTAGCACGATACTCAGCAGAGTCTTCCATAGTAATCTTACGGTTCAGCTGGTGATAAATGGAATGGATAGATGGGCTGCAAGGTAAGTGAAAAACTGTCTGGACCATTGGGCTCAAAGATTTGACATCAGTACAAAGTCTGTCTGGTAGTTAGTTACCAGTAGCTTTCCTCAAGAGTCAAGACTGGCGTGTATCAGAAACAGTGTGGTGAGCAGGACTAGGGGAGTGATTGTCCCCCCGTACTCAGCACTGGTGAGGCCTCAGCTAGAGTGCTGTGTTCGGTTTTGGGGCCCTCACGACAAGAAAGTCCTTGAGATTCTGGACCGTGTCCAGAGAAGGGCAATGAAGCTGGTGAGGGGTCTAGAGAACAAGTCTTATGAGGAGTGGCTGAGAGAACTGGGGTTGTTTAGCTTGGCGAAAAGGAGGCTGAGGGGACACCTTATCACTCTCTACAGCCACCTGAAAGGAGGTCTGCACTGAGGCGGGTGTTGGTGTCTTCTCCCAAGTAACAAGTGATAGGACAAGAGGAAATGGCCTCAAGTGGCCAATCTAAACTAGGGGAGGTTTAGATTGGATATTAGGAAAAATTTCCTCACAGAAATGGTTATCAGACATAGGAACAAGCCGTCCAGGGAAGTGGTGGAATTGCCATCCCTGGAGGTATTTAAAAGATGGGGAGATGTAGCACTCAGGGATGAGTTTAGTAGTGCTTTTAGCAGTGTTAGGTTAATGGTTGGACTCAGTGATCTCACAGGTTCCTTCCAACCTAGACTGTTCAATGGTTGTACGGGGCTGATTCCATTCAACTTCCTTGTTAATGGCCTGGATAATGAACCAGAGTGCACCTCAAAAAGCCCAGGAATAATATCAAATTGCAGGAAGGGATTGATATGCCTGATAAGGGAGGCAAAGATCTTGCTCAGAGCATACTTGACAGCCTGGAGTCATGGGCTGGTAGGAGCCCCATGAACTTCAGGAACGTCGCTGTGTTGCACCTGGCAGGGAACAACCCCATACACCAGTAGAGGCTGCAGGTTAGCTGCATGGCAAAGTGCTTTGCAGAAAAGGATCTGGGTGTTCTGGTAGACAAGTTGACCATGAGTAAGCAGTATGACCTGACAGCAAAAAAAGGCCAGTGGTACCCTGGGCTGTATTACCCAGAAGTAGCCATGATGTCGAGGGAAGTAACTGATTTCTTCTCAGGTTACTGAATATTCAGGAGTTGCTGAAAGCAGGAGACTGTTGTAAAGCAGTCCTTGAGAAACCTGATCACCTTTCACAAAAGCACACATCTTACTAAAAGCCTCTAGAGGTCTGAGAAAGCTATTTGTCAATAACTGACAGATTTGCTGTTCAGGGCTTCTCATTAAAAAGTCAGCTGTAAAAGAGAAAGGATGTCCTTTTACAAATAGCCTTACATTTGGTAAAAGCTTAGAGCAGCCTTTTTGTCTTCAGGTGGAGTCGTCTTTGTTGATTCCACTTAACAGTGACTAACAAAAAGAATAAATCATGTTTTCTCTACCTAGTTAACTTGAAGCTTTAATTTTCCCTTTCACTTGAGGAAGAAACACCCTCACTCCCCCAACATTTAAGTTGTTATGTGATCCTTATGATTACTAAGGATCCTTACTAAGTTTTTTCTAGGATTCTAATTAATTTTTAACTGGGTCTGAGTACGGGGTGCCTCTGGGCAATCTGTCTTTGTGTATGCAAATTACTTTGGTAGGCATCTTATTTGCCCTACCAATAGGCTCTTGTCTTATTTTTTTCTTCTCAGAGACTACACTTCTCTACTGAAAGCTCCCCATTCACACCTTTTGTTGTGATGATTAATAGATTGAATTTATAAGCAAAGATACTGACTCAGAACCTGCTGCAATCTTAGGTGGTAATTTCCATGGTGGCATGCTATTATTTACTGCAACTGACTCCAAACACCTTGGTATTCAATAGCATGTTTATGAGCAATTGTGATCCATGATGAAGTTCTTATTCAGATTTCTTCTTGCTCCCGTTTAAAACGTTGGATGATAAAGTTGAGAGGTGTTTCAGTATGAGAGGTGCTAAACGCCTCTTGAAGCCAGAGAACATGAATGTTACTTACTTGAAAGCTAGGTGTGCAAGCAATGGAACGTGTAAGAAATCTCCATCCTGTCCACCTTGCTGACATGAGCATGCAGACTTCATTTTCCCCTCCATACCTGTCGGCCAACCAGGATCGCATATTTGATGATGCAGTCTTTCCTAGTGTAATGGATGGGGCTAAATGTGACATTGTCATCATGGCTCTCACTTGTGGTTTCAGTAAAGCATTATATACTTTGGTCTTTCCCAGGAAGGTTTTGACATATTTTGATTTTTCCCCAAGAAAACAGAAAACAAAACCTGATGCTTCTATACTTCCACTTGCAATCGCACGACCTATCTCAAAAAGACAAAACCAACCTAAACAGAAAATGCTGTCATCTAATTGCTCAGGCATTTATGTTACAAAAAATAGCTTTGATCTTTTGATTAGTGCAGAAGGTGTTTTAATTCTTGCATTGGTGAGGAGCCCTCTCCTCTCAAGACATCCTTGCAAGTCATGCTTTGCCTTGTCATAGTCTCATTCCAAGATTTTTGACAGAAAACTAAACCTGGTGCTAAACCACAGTTGACTCGTCCTGCTGCCTTTCATTGCAAAAGGTGATAGGGACTATGTTCCTTGTGATTGCTTTGTCCTTTTCTTAATGATATATACTTTTCAGTGAGTCATTCCTGCCCAAGACCCCTGCAGGAGACTTCTTTTCCACCAAAACAAATTAGAAATGGATACAGAAACACTTCAGAACACATCTGTAATTTCAAATTTGCCCATTGTTGGCAAGTGGTAGTTCCCACACAGTACCTCTTCCTTGGTAGCATGACCAGAGCCACAGCATACCCACATATCAGCTCTCATTTATGGCGTGTGCTCAGAGTAGTCTTTGTGTGCGTGCACACTCTAGTCAGGATCCGGAGCGTCACAGGTACTATGCGTTCCCAGAGGGAACTTACTGAGCATGGGTGGTGAAGTTGGTGTATCCCCAACATGCAGGACTGTCACCGTATGTGTTGCCTGTGAAGGTGCATGCAGAAATAAAAGCCTTTTCTTTCCCTGAGTGAAGCAAAATGATAACTGGATGTTGCTACTGTAAGTGAGGTTTTAAAACCAGGTTTAAAAAACTGCCAAGCAAGAATTCATCTAATTTGAATGGGGGGCAGGAAAAGGTCTTTGGAGTGAGAGAAACGTGGTATGCACAGGCCAGATTAGCTTTCTGAGAAGCCTATGCTCACTCTTTGACTCTTATTCTATCTGCAGAAACTATGAAGAACTGACAGCCTAGTACCTATAGCACATGCCTGTGACATGGGAGATGTGCTTTGAAATCCTAGCATTGACTGCTTGAGAGTCAGGGACTGAACCCATGGGGCCCAGTCTGGGCCATCTCCCAACCAGTTTGCCCTCCCACCAAACTAGTAGGTAGTCAGAGATTAATTTTAGTCCTTTCTAGTCAATCCATTTTGTTCTGTATATAATAAGCTTAAAAGAGTTAGAAAGGGAGTAGGCAATCACACCTTCTATTAAAAATTAGAAATTTGAGGTTTAATTTTGACATCTGTGATTTATAAACAGCGTCACATTGTAACTTTCTCTTTCCTGTTGTTATCAATTCAATTTCTGAGTTTTTTTAGTACCTCAAAAAATTTGCACTTTTTAGCAGATTAATCTATGAAAGTGTTTGAGCCCTACAGTCCTACCTGTTGGTAATGGTATTTATCTAACGGACCTACTACATCTGTTTGGTAGTGTTGGGAAAATATTTGGCTACAGTAAAATGGTTAAATCCCAAACAGCGTAAAAACAGATACACTGAAGTTGTTGTCTATGACAAGCTCAGCAATATCATCACCCATGGTTTATTTAGGGTTACAAGCTGAAACTCTTGGCAAAGAGGTTGATTTTCTGGCATGGGGGGCATGTGGTGCATGCAGAGGGAGCTTGCAGCTCTGCCAGAGCCCAAACGCTGCGCTGGGAGGCCACTGGTGAGACCTTGGAAGGTATTCCTGGGGTCCTGATATTCTTGTGTACACTAAAGAGTTGGCAATCTCTTTTTTTTTGTTTAATTATTCTTAGTGTTCTGTAACTTCTTCCTACCCACTCCACTTTTAATTTTACAATTCCATCCAATTATTTCAGTTCTGCTTGTTTTATATTAAATAATTACTATTGAAGGTTTCTAGTTAGTTTTTGTTCTAACTTTTTTTTTTAAAAAAAGCTGAAGGTCTCATTCCCAGGTTTCAAAAAAGATGCAATACAACCTTTTCAAAAGTTTAAAGGAGAATGAGGGAAAAGCATGAATTTAAAATTACCAGCACAATTATTTCCTGTTTTCACATGCTTTTATACTAATTCCTCTGAGCATGAAAAAGCCAAACTTATTCAAAAGACGTTAAAGAGACATTTTTAAGCTGACATTTATTCATCTTTGATAACAAAATGAAATTTTTGTTTGGGAGACAGGAATTACTGTGCAACAACCCCAGCAGTATAAAGTTAAGTTAAAAGATGAAGATTAGAAAAAGAGTTTGACTGTGAAGGATTACGCTTATCCTCCCACCGGTCAGAAACCTTTAGCAGAGGAGAGTGGAGAGGACTGTGTAAGGAAAGATACCTTTAGTGTCTGCATTTCCAACAGTCTTTCTCAGTCCAATGCCAGTGTGGCCTTCTAGTCTAGACTGGAAGATGTTGGCTTGTTTACTTTCATAACCTGATGGAATTAGTAAATAACACACATTTTCTGTAAAGAACTTTAGCTGAAACTTTATCCAGTTTTCTTCTGGAAGTTGCATCTGTGCACCCATGAATTTTTGTGGTTTTATTCTATCCTTTTTGACATATTTATTATCTCACCAATACTGTTTCTCAAGTTATATAAGTTGCTATCTCATAGAGAAAATGAGCTACTGGACTGCATGAACATTGCATTCACTCAGGTCCTATTCACTCCGGTTGTGCAAGTTCTACATTTGAACTATTGCCACGTATGTCTTACATTTAACTCAATTCCTTTCTCCTTTTTACTTAAAATAGTATAGAAAAACACAGCAAGAAATCTGCTGAAGTGTATTTACAACATACATTTCTTCAGTTCATTATAAAACATTACATGCCAAATTCTGAAAAGATATGGTGAAGAGATGTTTATTTGTATTACCTAGAATAGGAAATCCGTGATTTTGCCAATAAATTTTTCCCCCTCCCCTTTTTGTTGTCGGCATCTCTCTGTACTTCAGAGATACAAAATATTTAATGAAAACTCAGCCCAAAACTCAGCTCACTGTTGCCACCACATTTTTAAAAATGCAAACCTACTCTACAGTCATATATTTTAAAGATGCTACCAACTTCAACTTGTAATGGTCTTATTAAAACCAAATAAGAAGAGAAGAAATACAGGTTGTTCTATACAGCTGCCACTGTTCTACTGCTACTGGATGTATAGTTCCATGGGTAAACTGTCCAGAAACAGAATCATAGAATCATCTAGGTTGGAAAGGACAGTCTATAGAGGGTGGAAGCAAAGATAGGTAACCTGTGAGGAATACAGAGAAATTGTCTGGGCAACCAGAGATCAGGTTAGGAAAGCTAAAGCCCAGATAGAGTGACATCTGGCCAGGGGTGTCAAGAGCAACAAAAAAGCCTTCTATAGGTATATTGGGGACAAAGGGAAGACTAGGGAAGGTGTGGGCCCGCTCAGGAAGGAAACAGGAGGCCTCGTCATCAGGACATGGAGAAGGCTGGGGTACTCAATGACTTTTTTGCCTCAGTCTTCACTGGTAAAGGCTCTAACCACACTCCCCAAGTTGCAGAAGGTAAAGGCAGGGACTGGGAAAATGAGGTACTGCCCACTGTAGGAGAAGACCAGGTCTGAGACCAGCTGAGGAACCTGAATGTGCCCAAGTCCATGGGACATGATGAGATTTATCCATGGGTTCTGAAAGAACTGGTGGATGTAGTTGCCAAGCCACTGTATGTGGAAATTCTGCTAAGGCACATGGAAAATAAGGAAGTGATTGGTGTCAGCTGTTGGTGGATAAGGGGAGAGCAACAGATGTCATCTACCTGGACTTGTACAATGCATTTGACACTGTCCAACATGATATCCTGGTCTCTAAATTGAGAGGCATGGATTTGACTGATGGACCACTCAGTGCATAAAGAATTGGCTGGATGGCTGCACTCAAAGTGTTGCGGTCAACGGGTTGATATCCAAGTGGTGATCAGTGCCAAGTGGTGGTCTTCAGGGGCTGATACTGGGACTGGTGCTGTTTAAAATCTTTATTGGTGACATGGACTGTAGGATTGAGTGCATCCTCAGCAAGTTTGCTGAGGTGACACCAAGCTGTGTGGGTTCAGTTGGCATGCTGGAGGGAAGGGATGCCATCCAGATGGACCTAGACAGGCTTGAGAGGTGGGCCTGTGCAAACCTCATGAAGTTTGACAAGGCCAAGTGCAGGGTCCTACAAGTGGGTCGGGGCAATTCCATGCATAAATACAGGCTGGACAGAGAATGGATTGAGAGCAGCCCTGAGGAGAGGGACTTGATGGTATTGGTGGATGAGAACTTCAACATGAGCCATCAATGTGCACTTGCAGCCCAGCAAACCAACTGCATCCTGGCCTGCATCAAAAGGAGCGTGGCCAACAGGTGGAGGAGGTGACTCTGCCCATTTCCTCCACTCTTGTGAGACCCCATCTGGAGTCCTGCATCCAGCTCTGGGGGCCGCCAACATAAGAAGGATATGGACCTGTTGGAGTGGATCCAGAGGAGGGCCATGAAGATGATCAGAGGATTAGAGCACCTCTGCTATGAAGACACACTGAGAGAGTTGGGTTTGCTCAGTCTGCAGAAGAGAAGGCTCCGGGGAGACCATATAGCAGCTTTCCAGTATCTGAAGGCCACCAACAAGATATCTGGAGAGGGACTTTTTACAAGGGCATGTAGTGATAGGACGAGGGGTAATGGCTTCAAACCAGAAGAAGGTGGATTTAGATTATATCTCAGGAAGAAATTCTTTACTGTGATGGTGGTGTGGCACTGGAACAGGTTGCCCAGGGAAGTTGTGGATGCCTCATCCCTGGAAGTGTTCAAGGCCAGGTTGGATGAGACTTTGATCAATCTGGTCTAGTGGGAGGTGTCTTTGCCCATGGCAGGGGGGTTGGAACTAGGTGATCTTTAAGGTTGTTTCCAACCTAAACCATTCTGTGATTCTATGATCACTGAGTCCAAACATTAACGTAACACTGGCAAAAACACCATTAAACCACATCTCTAAGCACTACATCTACAGGTCTTTTAAATACCTCCAGGGATGTTGATTACACCACTTCCCTGGGTACCCTGTTCCAATGTTTGATATCCTCTTCTCTGAAGAAATTTTGCCTAATATCCATCCTAAATAGCACATCTCTATCTACTCAGTCCTTGGTTTCTGCTGAGCATAACACTAAGGCCACTAATTAGTGACAGCACTGACAACAGCTTCTCTGGGAGCAAGCTGCTTTGACACCAGCAACCATATGTCACTGAATAACTACTTTGTTTTAAGAAGTTTCATTAATTATAAATCTACACTGGTTTTGGACCTAGGGGTGAGTGCTGTTTCTTAAGTCACTGAAATTTCCAAAATCAAGTTTGAGAAAGATCAGACAGGAGAGAAATTGAAACCTATGTCTACAGGTTTGTGGTGTTTGCTGGTTTTTAGATATCTAAATTTTTATACATGATATTAAACGTTTATTCCATTAAATTCAAATTAAAGTTAGAAGCATTTAAAGTCTAGTGGAACAGTATAACCTTTAACTTTTAAAATCAATTGAGAGACATCTGTATTCAAAATGCTGTAAAAGCAAGTGCAGTACTTCCCATTCTCTCATACTAGCAAAAATTATAGAGACAGGAACTGTTCTTCAAAAGCACAAGTATGCATTAGAAGCCTAGTGTATGGAAGTTTATATTCTAAAAAATATGCCTTACGTTTCCCTCTTAGAGGAAGGCTGCCAGAGTAGCTGGCTGGAAAAAGCGAAGAGAAAAGCTTTTCCTGTGCTAACAAAATCTGGGCTTCACTTGTTTTGTTCTGAGTGGGGGAAACTAGTAAACTTTAGAATATTTGCATGTAAATACATTTATTTTATTGGAAATAAAGCTGGTTACCCAAAATCCTTTCACTTAACTGTTTTACACTCTGCCTGAATATGGAACCAAGCACAAAAAAAAAAATCCTGTCTCGGTTTTACAACCATTGCATACGGCATATGCTCAGTCAGTGGTAACTGCTGTCAGCTTGACAAATTGCTAGGCATTAAGGCTTCTTGATAGTCTTTCAAATCACTAAAGATAAAATGTACAGGAATGTCATCGTACAATACTGAGCACTGAGGACATGGTTCTACGCTTCAGAAGGTGGATTTGACTAATGAAACCTCATTTCCCTTCTGCCCTTCCAGACCACAGAGGAGAATTGGGGCAATCATTTCTAGACAGGGTGAGAGCAATTACTTTAAAATGTCACCCCTCACAACCTTGCCATTGGTTCAACAGGACTTTTGCTGGTTATGCTGTTTTGGAGCTGTCTACCTGGCTCTTATTGCAGTGTTATTACCTCTCCTACCTGATGTCCCACGTGGACGAGGGTATAGACTTGCATCTTCATGTGTCATGCCCTGAACTCCCTGGAGTGCAAGTTCTCATGGATGGGAGAGAGATCTTAGTTTACACTGTGTGTTCACATACAGTTCTGAGATGTGTGAATGTACTCTGGAGTCAACAAGGTTGTGTTGATGCACCTTAGATTTGTGGGAATGAAATATTTTTATCTCTCAAGTTGCTCAAAGCAAAACTTGCTAAAAGACTCTTTAGAAATAAAAGCAAGAAAATTTAAATATGGAGGGCTGGAGTCTTAAGGGGAGACTCAATGGGATGACAGTTGCCAAAAAGGGCCAGGAGGCAGCAATGCTCCTACAAATACCAAGTGATTATGGAACTTGTAAGGAAGAAGGAATATTGGAATATATTCCCTCTACGATAAATTTTAATTTTATTAAGTAATTTTTTATTAACATAATAAATGTGATTTTTTGAACTTTCCACATGAATACCCTAAGTTCTGGATTGTAGGGTATACTACAAACACTTCCATTCTACCTTCTGCCCATTTCTTCCTTTAAAATGAGCTTACCTTCTCAAGGATTTCAAGCTGCTATAGCCATACATATCCATACATGAAAACATATCAAAATATATTTTTAGTGCCCCAAATAAATTTTTTGTCAAATGCTTTGTCAATGTTTGCTGAAATTTATTTAAATTCACAACTAATTTTAACTACCTGGAGATAAATAGATCTCTAGTTGTAAAAATGGAGGTTCCACAGCTTCAGTATTGTAACTTTCAGAATAAGAGATACAGAGGACCATAAGAGCAAGTTATAATTAATGCTTATTGGTGTATAACTTTACAGAAGATAAATGAATTACTGCTATTAGTATATTTAGTTTTAGATTATTATAGTATAGAATTATACATTATTTTGCAAATATAAAATTTTTGGAATTCAGTTATCCAGTATCTCAGAAATGTTCTGCAGTGTATCTGTTTAGAAGTAGGAATAATGTTCCTCGCACTCTAGCTGAAGAGTGGTCTAACAACACACCTATACCTGAGAGGGTTTTGTGAGGGTGGGAATATTGCAAGGCACCTGAATCATCTGGGGCATGTAAACATCTGAAATGTTACCAAAATTTCATCCACTTCATCCAATATTCCTCCTCTTCTTGTCTTCTTGTGACTTCTTTGCTGTACATCTCATCGCTTCTGTCTCCCTTGTTCCCATGTATCATTTTTGGTATCATTGTGACTAACTCCTTTACTGTTAGTAACTTCCTTCTTTAAGGTATTCATTCATGGAAAGTCCATCTTCTGCCATGGGTAGGGTACATTTTGAAGAACAAGGACAGAAGGGACAAGACTGCAGTGGAAGAAGTTCCATGTTTTTACATGACTGGATGCGTGTTCTCAAGCTAGGAGCAGCTGGGTTTGCTGGCAGTTGCGTCGGGATGCCAGGGTTTTCTAAGATGTTTCTCCCACTGTTACGCACAATCTAGCACTAAAGGGATGTGTGCCAAATATGTTGTACTGACACAGAAGTACAGCCTGCATCTCACCCTCCTTTCAGACTGCTTGGAAATGCCATCTAAAAGCAGTGTTCTCAGCAACCACCGACTTCATTCCCTCAAACTCACAGCTTATGATTATCAAGTTGTAAAAAGATCTACAATATATGTAAAGTGGCTGGACATTTTTAATTTGAGCATCTTCTCACATATCCCTAAAGCTATGTAGGCTAAGTATATGTTGCTACGTTTGAAAGATACTTCTTTGAACATATATATGTCCCTTTCCAAGACAAGACTTAGTAGAACCTTGTTTATAATGAACTATGAAAACTGATCTAAAATTTTTGAGTGCTCTGATACGTTATTCATTTTAGTGTTGAATGTAATTTATTGTAGTGTCAGAGGTAGAGTCTAACAGCAAATCATATATACCTGCTTTGGTTTTATTAGCTGTTATGGAGACTGAAAAGGTCACCTGAACCTTTGAAGGTGTACTGCTTTTACAGTTATAACTACAGCTACAACTACAACTGCAACTACAGCAATGTGACAGAGCTCAGCTCAGAGAAGAACACCCAGGACACGACTGCAAAGACAACACTGCTGATGGGGCACCAGCTGCATCACAAACTGTTATCTGAATAAAGAATAACATGAGAATAAAGGGAATGCACAGAATCGAGTTCTAAAGCAGGGAAGAAAAAAACTTAAACATGAAGCAAAACCAAAACCTGATCACTGGACAGAACCTGATTCCATGGCATGTTCAAATGCCACCCAGGGACAGAAAATGAATGGGAAAGGTCTTTCAGTGAGGACTACTTTTGAAAAGGGACTGTTTAAGATGGACTGATGAATAGTTCCCCCTCCCACTCCCACATTCTGAATATAACTGTGTTAGTACAAAGTGTTGAAATACTTATTAACAAAATCCTATGTCACTTTGTTATAAATATTTACGTGGGATGCACTCCCAGACATTGCAGTTCCTCTTTAAGATTAAACCATTCTTCATGCCAAGCAAGAACATAAACAGTAAAAAGAGACAGCCTCTCTCCCCTAATGAAATGAAAAATTTTTTTTTTTGTGTCCCCAATATTTATGAGTTTATTTTTCTTCAAAGTTGGTGAGTTGTAAAGCTTCCAGGGCAGATATTAGAGAATAGCATAGCTATATAATACCAAAATGTCTAGGTATAATAATGTAATATTTATACATCTGTAATGGATCTCTTTTCCAGACAGTAGTTACATACGTAAAAAAAGAGAAAATAAATTTCAGGACAGATTATTAGTGAATATTTTGGTTTTGGTTTTGGGTTTGTTTTTTTTTTAATAGCTCAACCTATTAGAAATAGTATTATTGACTATGAAACCATATGATTTATTCCTATTCCTCTCTCAAGATAAAAACACAGTGCATGTTTATAGGAATCCTATTTAAGAAAGAACAAAATTAGACCAAAATGTTAAGTAAGGTTTATATGTTTTTGTCTAATTTAGCTAGGATTGGGTGGGGGGAAGTTGTAGTAGAGGGCAAGACCTTTGGGAAGCTGGTATTTTCTATGTTGAATCCAGTATTTATGCTTGTTTGGGTACAAGGTACAGCTTTCATTTTCACTAGTAACTAGAGGTAATAGTCATCTATGGGTCCAAAGGCTCCAATGTTTTCCTGGTTTTGAAGAGCAGGCTGCCCACTAACCAAACTGTGAAGAGTTTTTACAAAGTGCAAAAGCTGTTTTTTCCCCTTCTCAACCTTTTAAGAGTTCAGGTAATACATATTGCCTAAACAGATGCATCAAGATTCAAATGAGAGATGACTCTCAAACAATGCTTTTAAAAGTTATTAAGGTGTTTTTTTTTCTGTGTAATAATAAATGTACTTCAGACTCCTAACAACTTTATTTCTGTGTTGAACTCTGTTTTAAGAAGAAACTGTATGGTTCTCTTCCTGGCTGTTGGTTGAGAATTTATTGCACACATGAAAGACTTTGAAGTCTAACTTCACAATATTTTTCCTGGAAAGCCTATGCTTTACAAGTCGGGAGTAGAAAAGAATTACATGCGAGTTGGACTTAGCACTTTCCAACTGGTCATTCTAAGCCCCATTCATTCTGTTGACTTTCCTGTTAAAAGTTTTGTGGTTTGTGAAACATTAACAGCCGTTAAAGTTTAAACTTCCTAGAGCTTGGCTGTCGTCACCAGAAACAGATGACAACTTCCTAATGTTGAAGAGTTGCTGAGGTTTCTTTCCAGGTGCTATTCATAGTTCCATAGTTCTTTTAAAGAATTACTTCCATATCTCTGTCTTCTAATGGAAAATACCTGCCATGTGCTAGTTTCTTCTTCTTCAGGACTTGAAGGTTCATTATTTTGACATCTTCTTGCATTATGTTGTCTTCTTTAAAAAACCCAAACCAACTCCAACAACTGCCCTACCCCAAAACTACTGCTAAAAAACAATGCCACATAGTCTAACTACTGGTAAGCCAATGGCAGCCAGCATCAAAAGATCAGTTTTAAGCTCTACTCAGAACACTACTCTCTGGTCTGTGAAATAAAGTACTTTATGAACTTTATTCACTTTATCCTTTATATTTTTGTCTGTTTTTTGAAGACCAGTTGTGAAACCGGTGTGATGATCCACTCAATATTTAGTATCCCTGCAGACAGTGATACCTAAGAGTCCCTTGAGTATAGGTGTATGTGGCAATCTTGACTTTCCTCCAAAACAGATCCTCATACAAAACAAAAAATCCCAGTCTCCTGAAAAACAAACTGAAAAAAATAACCAAAATGATAAGATGACCTGGAATGCACTGAGCTGGGTCCACAATGTGTTCATACGAGCAGCTTGAACTTTCAAAACTTTTTGATGTTTGTGCAGGAGAGGTAACACAAAACCACACACCTGGAAAAATAGTAAATAAATGCTTACCCAAGAGTATATACTCGTTAGTTTCTGAGGGTAGGGCTTCAGGGAATAATTAAAAACCAAAATAAAAAAAAAAACCCAAATAAACAAAAAATCACCATGAAAGCAATTCCCAGGGCTGGAAGATTTGTGGGTAGGTGATGAAGGCAGAGAATATTAACAACCTGTACTCTCATTGTCAGAGAGGAAATACTGTTTGTCTTTGTGAATTAATTTTCAAACTTCCTATTTGCTACAGATCTGAGGCATGTATCATCTTTGTAGTCTAAGCACAGAGGTACAGATAATAGGTTAATTGCATAATGAATGAACACCAGTAATTAGAATCCTCTCCTTAAACATGATGTGTCCATCAAGCTACAGCTTGCTGTGTTATACTGAAGTTCTTTCCTATGTGTTTAGGTGAGACCTTGAGAATGTTACATTTTCCAAAATTTTCCCCATGTGACATGTTGGTATTCTCCCTTCCCCAACCAAAAAGAAACCTTACATTTCTCATGATAAAGCATTCATAATTTCACTGTAAAAGATTCACAGGCTTGAACTCCACCAAAATTATTCTCTACAGGGACCAACATATGGATATGAGACATTTAGAAGGCAGTGGAGCAGAATCTTCTGCTCTATGCTAATGATTTTTATTTTGCCAAGCGGTTAATTTTATTTTGACAAACATTTTTGCAAGGTCTGTTATTGTTGGACATTTCAGACTAAGTCGTTATATGATCTTCATTTAAGTAAAACTATTAATTGGGAAATATTTTTCGGGCAAGGAATTATGTTTCTTTCTCGTAGGTCACCCATACTCTGTTTTACAAATATGCCCATTGATAAACTTGGCAAAATTTATCTTAAAGGAATGTAGACTACTGATGTGTTTGGAAGACTGTTTTAGAAACCTCACACTTTTAATGATTGTAACTCTTTATTTTCACTCTAAAAGCCTGATTTATAGCTCTCCAACTTTGTACCAATACAATCCTTTTATTCTTATTTCCCTTGATATTTAATCTGAGCTGTGGCTATTAAAAAATCATACATTCTCTGAGCCTTCAAAATTAATATTTTTTTGGTAAAACCATCTATTCTCAGCTAAATTCCTTTGTCTGTTATTACTTGTCCATATACTCTCCAGTAGCTATTAGGAATACTTCCCTTTCCCAATGGTTTGTTAAACTTATTTCTGGACAGGGAAGTGAAAACATATAATTGGTAATTTCCTTCCTGTCCATATAACAGTAATAGATATTAAACTAGTGAAATCTTCCTTTGTAATTGCAAACATATGGACATCTGACAAAATGTCTACTATACTTTGCATTCTTCTAGAATGTCTGTATCATCACTGTTTTCTTCTATTTATGTTTACAAATGTGTACCTCCATTACATCTGTCTTGATAGAACTTATGTAAAGAGGTAATATTATTTCAGTGCTTTCCAGGTGTAAAATTCTTTATTAAACCATGTTTTGCCAAAACACCAATTATCCAATTCACAGGGGCTACAACTTATTCCATTTTCATATCATATACAACTGACAAAATATGTTACTAGCACAGGTTTTCTGAACCGTGCCATACTGCTGAATAGTATGGCTTTTTACATTTTCTACAGTCCTTTGTATTTAGCTACCTGAAATTTTCAGGTTGGCATATGTGATTTTGCAAGCTTTTCTAACAGATAAATCCAGACTAACTTTGGGATTCTGTGCTCTCACCTGCTCTTCTTCTCCAAACTAGAGCTTCCTGCACTTCTGACTGTGTCAGCAATAGCACTTGTGTGAGTTTTCTTTTTCTGTTTGTTTATCTAATGTTAGTTTTCAGTTCCCTAAATGAGCTTGCTACAGCTTCTTGGGAAGTTGGGAGGAAGGAGTGGCAATGTGTGGCCATAGGCTGGCCTAAATTGTCATCGAAGTGCACATACTAAGAAGTATTGCAGCAAAGCTCTCACACATAATATGGGTGGGTCCAGGTGGATGTGCGGGCACTGAAAACTAGAACTGTGGGAGTTTTGCTTGCAGAAGATAATTTCTATTTTCACATACTGCCTTTTGAGTTGAAGTGTGACTTTGGCAAAAAGTTCTTATGGGAAATTACTGTTAGACTTAGGGATTTCTGAACACTTACTGTCACACAGTACAAAGAGAGGCAGAATGGAAAGCGACCATACTAATGAAAAAATAAAATTAAAAAAGATGAAACCCAATCTGAAGTCCCTTATGAAGCAAACTTACTGAGGGTGCACTCGATCTCCTCATCCAGGCTGTTGATAAAGACATTAAAGAGAACACGTCCCAGTGCTGAGCCCTGGGGAACACCACTTGTCACCAGCTGCCAACTGGATTAAACTCCATTCACAACCACTGCTTGGGCCTGGCCACTCAGCCAGTTCTTTACCCAGCAAAGAGTACATTCCTTCAGTCCATGAGCAGCCAGTTTCTCCAAGAGAATGCTGTGGGAAATGCTGTTAAAAGCTTTACTAAAGTCTAGGTAGACAACATCCACAGCCTCTCCCTCATCCACTAAGTGGGTCACCTGATCACAGAAGGAGATCAGGTTTGTCAAAATTTCTGTTTCCAAAACAGAGATTTTCTGTTATCACTGTATTATTTTAAGAACAAAATTGTCGAATCCCTGCACTATGGAAAAAAAATGAAATTTAATATACCAAATTTCATTGGAAAAAGAGTAATTTTGTAGTTTCTCTGGAACAGGAGTTCTGGATCTCTCCTAGGACACTTTTCTGTTAGTGACATCTTTACTGTTCTGACCATGTTAACAGATTCTCTTTTGAAGTTGGCAGATGTGTGGTGGATTTTAAAAATTTTTCTTCTTCAGGAATTCTTCAGGCAGTATTATTTACCCACTGTTTCAAGTAGACGTCAATGCAGAACAGCAGAATCTTTTTCTGGAAGTGGACAGAAAGAATAATGACACCCTTGCATTGAAAGTAAGCAGTGCTTTTTTTTGGGATCATTAGAGTCAACCTCTTCTCAAGTGAATGTGGAAAGAAAAGGACATCACAGCAATGCCTTCTGCCATCACTAATCCTTTCATCATAGGAGAAATATTCCTTCTGGAGATGTGCAGCACAGCTGTGGCAGGATGCCTACCTACTGGTCTGTTCTCCCTCTACAGCTGAGGAGCTATTAGATTATGAACACCACTAGAAAAAAAAAAAAGCAAGGATTAAGAAAAAAGTATCAGCATCACATGATAATGGTTTTATACTTAATTTTTTGTTTATGTTTCTGGCCTACAGAAAGATGAATCTTGCTATTCAACCAATGTATTGAAAAACGGAATTGTAAGGCTGTGATTCTACAGATGCCTGCGCTTGTGCCAAGCTTAAGAGCTACTTTGCACAGATGACGACATATATCCATGTGGTCCTTACTTAAAGCCACAGTCTGAGGCTTTGATCATAGGATTTGTTGTATGCTGCACACTTGCTAAGCCTGCATGGAATCCTGCAGGCAGGTATCAATGTTTGAAGACTTTAAAAAGAAGGAAAAAAATAAATAATATGTTTACAAGATTTTTTTTTTCTCTCCTCCCAGCGTCTATGTTTCTGTCATGAAAGATACTGCATGAATGGACATGCATAGGAACAAATAAATAGGAATGCATAGTAAGACATATACTCTTTACTGGCAATAACCTCAGGCAAACTTGTTCATTTTTATGATACCTTTTCTTCCATTTTTATACTTGAGGGTGCATTTATTCTATACTTTCTGTAGTCTGATCATAAAGGGGTGACTAGTGCGTAGCTGTCACAGAACACAACTCTTGCCTTCACAGGTTAAACTTTAACTTTGTTTCTGGGACTGTTATATCACTATTAAAATGCCCCATTTCCTTTTCCTGGACATTTTATTACCTATGCAATTGAAGTGCCTTCCATTATAACTGGGAAAAGAGAATATTATCTCCAGATATCTTCATCTGTGATTTTTATAAATCTCTTCTGCTCAGGCCTCCACAGACTACACAGGATATGTATTCAGTGTAGGTTATGCAGGATAGTCTCAGGAAAACTTAGTGAAGGTAGAAATATCCATTAGGGGCATTCTAAGTAAGAGCAAATGTACCTTAGTTTCTAAAAAAATTCCCAACTGCAAGAAACGTGAAAATGGTACTGAATAGACTCATGAAAACAAGAAGACAGAGAGGGGCTGAGAATTGGAAAAAAAAAAATATCTGAGAAAGTGGCAACTTCATAACCTTATTTTTCATTCAATTGCATGTCCCGTTCCACCTCCCTGAGGAAGTACACTGCTCTGGGTAGTAACAGTGAGGAAAAGACAAGGACAATGCCAGAACGATCTATACAGGTTTCAGTTCAGGACAGGTTGACCATAACAAGCATTGAGTTTATGACTTCTTAGGAAAATGCAACAAAAACTTTTGTAAAAATCTTGGGTTTGTGTTGTACCATTGAGAATGGAGGCAAAATTTGTAGTAGCTGTCCACTTGGCCTCTTTTCATGAACTCTTATGTCACAAGCAAGATTCAGCGGATGTATTCCAGCTGTTCATCTTCTGAACTAAACTGTTATATATATATATGGGGAAAAATAACTGGTGTCAGGTGAATGGTTATGAGAAGTGCTCTAAAGGGAGCAATGAAAGCAAGCACCACTGAGCTCTCTCACAAGCAAGATGTCATATAATCCTTCCCACAATCTCATCAGAGAATGCTTTAAGCCTCCTCCCTTTCTTACTGCTGCTAGAGGCTGTACTGAGGTCTCACCAGCTAGAAGTGGTGAGACTCCCAGCCTTGGTGCAGACTACAGCAAAAATCCTTGGAAAAGCAGTAACTTTTAGCTTATACCTGCCCTTTTCCTTGGTGGCGGGAAACTGGACAGTCCCTTTTCATTTATAGCTAACAATTGTATGCACTCACTGTCTTCATTTTGGTAAGAAAAAAGAGTTTAGCACCCCCATATAAAGTATGCTTGGAGCCTGACCCAGTAGACTTTCTCCATCCCCTTCCAATGTGATTTACAGGGGAGCCTGCATGAGCCAGACAGCTGAGTGACAGCCTGCTGTGCTCCTGCTGTGCCTCCTGCCAACCCAGACCTTGCTTTACTTCCCATAAACATTTTGAAGTTATTGTTTCTGACATCCTATGCTAAAATATTTATTTTCAGTGAAAAATCTTGGCAGTGGTTCTGCAGAACTCCTGTACTAGCAGTTGCCTCATTGCAGCAGTGTTTCGAAAGCTGAACTCTTATCATCAAATATTGACCATCTCTAAGGTATTAATGCATCCTGAGGACATAGCTGAGGTGTGGAGTCAAACAAATTAAAAAAAGCAATGAATATTACAGAAAGTAGCTGTGCTTTTGATGAGACAAACTCTTTTTTTTCCCCAACATAGATTTTCTTTTAGAAAATTATACTACAGGCTTGCTGAGTTTCTTGCTATTTTTTATTGCTGTTTTCTGTTGGGAAATATTCCCTGGCTTATTGCTATTTCTAACAGTCTTAATTTCTATATAGAATCCTTTTAATCAAACAATTTGAGGTTGAAAAGTCTGAGGAGAAGAGAATGACTGGATTTTACATTTTTCTACTAGTCTGACATTACAGATAAAAGCTGAATCACTGAGAGACCAAAAATCTCTTCAAAGAGAATAAGACGTCAAGCCAGAAGGCAGCTTCCAAGTGAAGCAGGTGCATAACTATGATGCTTGTTAAAAAAGTAAAGCAAAAAATTCCTTAGAAGAAAGGTAGAAATATGGATGCATTGCCTCTTCCCCGGGGTTACTGTCCAAGGATGAAGGAAAAATCCCATTCATTACTAGGTTATACACATGTTAGAATGACAGGGACAGGGGCTGAAGAAATAAGTGAACTGGATTGGAGTGATCATTGCAATGAGGTACAACATGCAGGTAGGCAGGGAGGCCATCCTGAAGAGGAGGTGCAGTAGAACGGTTTCTTTGGCCCTCTCTGCTTTGTAACACAGCACAGTCGTCTTACATTATTGGAGAGAACACCCAAAACCATTAACCAGTCATCAAAAAATTTGAAAACAATGGAAACAACCTAAATTTTCATGTAGAAGATAGTAATATGAATGAGGTGTCTGCAAAGTATTTGCATCCAAAGAGGATACATTCTTCACAGGATAATCAGATTGTAGGAAAATTCAGGTTGGCGGGGCCCTCTGGAGGTTTCCAGTCCAAAGCACAGGGCTTGCTTTATTTAGGTCCTGAAAACCTCCATAGATGGACTGCACGTCTTCCCAGACAACATGGGCCATTGTCTGTCTGTCCTTATAGTGAAAAAGTTTTTTCTTATGTTCCATCTGAACCTCACTTCTTCTGTGTTATGCCTGTTGTCTCCCATCTTCCTGCCATGCACTACTGTGAAGAGCCTGACTCCATCAATTGCCTCCTCATAGGTGCTGGGGGAGCTGTTGTTCAGTCCCCTGAAAGCCATCCCTCCTCTGGGCTGAAGAAGCCAAATTCCTCCCTGATAAGACAAGTGCTCCAGCCTTTCTGCCGTCTTGGTAGTCCTTTGCTGAACCCGCTTCAGTTTGTTGATGTCTTTCTCATGTTGGGGGGTGGGACTAAGCTGCACATAGTATAAAAGATGCAGTGTTATGAGTGCTGAGTAGAGGGGGATAGTCCCTTCCCTGTGAACTGCTGGCCACAGTCCTTTTCATGCATGTGAGGATGCTGCTGGCAACCTTTGCCATGAGGGCACGTGGCTCGTTCAGGCTCAGCTTGCTGCCCACCTGGATGCACAATGGATGCACAATGGACCACTTGAAAACACATAATCAAGGTGATAAAAACATTTTGTAGCTAATTCCATGTACAAAGAGGAACATTTGTTACATGGTGGCTTTGAATAGGGATCTAAATTGTCTGTCTTCCCGTGAAGCTCAGTTTGAGACCAGAGTTTAGGATATTTAATTGGCAACACCAAAAGAAAGAAGCAGTGTAGGAATTAGTTCCTAACTTGGAAACAGGATAAAGGAAGTGCTTTTCAAGTACAAAGAGGAAAAAATCAAAAAGTAATGTGTGAAGTTTCTCAGTTTTATGCAGAAAGATTGGTTTTGTGACTGTTATTGTCTCATGAAAATAATTAACAGAGCCATGCAGGAGTCAGTAGGTGACAGAAGGATTCTTACATACAGATAAATCAGTATGAAATAAGATAATATTTTCTGAAAAGAAAGGCATAGACCAAGTCAATTTCACTGCTTGGCTAGGCAAATCAGGTGTTTTAATAACTATTCCAGCACTACAAATGATGACTCTTGGACAACAATAATTTGCCTATTTTGGCAGAGCTTTACATCTTTTAACAGAGAAGACCAATATAGGTTTCATGGAGAATGATCCTTCCTTTTCCTTTTTGCATTTTCCATAGAAGGGACTTCTTGCTAATTTTCAGTCATTCACCTTTTCCTTCTCTCAGCATGCCTTATTAAACACTTAAATAGTAACAGGGTCATTAAACAAAACATTTGGGTCCAAGCTTAATTGTTCATAATCTGGTTAATCTGGGTCTTAAACCATGTGCAAGAATATAAAGCAAAGCAAAAATAACTCTCTGTAGGATCAAGCTGTTATAACTGCCAATCACAATCTGTTTTCCTCTGCAGTAGTATCTACTCTGTGTGATATATGCCACAACTTATATTTCACTCTTTAAAAAAAAAAAATAAAAAATCTGTTGGTTTCCTTGCCAATCAGTCATTTGCTAGCTCATTCATTTTTTTTTGGTTTTGAAAACACCATTTCTATTCATCAAGCTGCTCAGTTTAATATAATCAAATACAGTTATATTCGGTGTGAGTACCATTTATAACCACGGAGGAGGAAATTAACATAAACTGTCAGCTAGATAAATCTGAACAGAATCATTTGAAGGCTGGAAACTGCTGCCAATGTAATATGAAGGTTCTGTTTAGAAGCTGCTGTCCATCAGAGAGTTGAGGAAAGTTTCACTGTGTTTGCTTTATAAGAGGGTTCTGATAGTTTCACTTTTCACCAAAATGTTATTTCTTATTATGGATTCCATTTGTCTTCTGTCTCTTTCCTAACAGGTACAGCTTAGTGCTTCTGAAGTACAGTTTGGTACTTGATGAGTACAATGCTTGTACAGTATCAGCATTTACATGTGTCGTACTTGATTTTTGTCTGAGCTGTTTTGCATGATTGTGCTGCAGTGGCATTGGAGGCCGGAACTGAGCCAAGTGCTCCATTAGGATGTATGTTTTACAAAGTGCATTTAAAGTGATGATTATTGTTTCAGAGAACCTACTGTCTTCTGTTATATTCTGTAGAAAATATAAGAGCACCTCATGTCCTGAACCTTTTGTCATTTGTGTTTTCTTGTAAAAAGTAGTTGAGTGAAATACATAATTTATTGTAAAAATAAATGTACTTAAAAAATATGATATATGAAAAATATGAAAAAAGTGAAATTAATATTATACATTATTAATTTTAAATAGAAAAAAGGAACATGGCAAATATATAGATGCAAGGATTTATTTTTAACTTAGTTGAAATATTAGCAATCTAATCAAAGCATAACAAATAGCTGTTATCAGCCTAACTACAATAATATTAATGCTATTACAGTATGAATAAATCCAAAAAACCCCTTAGAATTGCTATGCAGGAAAGCTTATTACTACCTCTCACCTTTCACTGGTGTGATGCTCACCCTTCCTGTGTGTGTCTAGGATGGGAGAATGGCAGTTTCAGTCCCTTCAAGAGGAAAAGGGGCAGAGTTACACGTTTTCGGTGCCCTGGGGTCTTTGCTGGGAGGGGTATGATCAAGCTTGAGGGCTCCCTGATAAAGCCAGAGAGTGGCACAGTCACATCCCCCAGCCCCAAGTCCCCCAAGGGCTGCTCTTTGTCTAGAGATGGCTCCCCACTGCAGTCTGTTGGGCCAGTGCTATGCTGGGGAGCACAGGGTGAAGCTAAAATGGGAGACTTCACTGGCACTGCTCCTCTTGGCATCTACCAAAGCAAGCTGAGGCCACGGTGAGCCTGGATGAACCCAGAGGCACTCTGTTGGCAGGGTGGTATGTGGCCTGCAGTTTGTTACTGCTCATGGCAAAAATCATACTTACTAGGATGTATGTGAAAAAATTCCTCTGTCCAATTATCATAATTCAGAACAGGTAAACAGGAGCTGTGAAGGTAGTGATTTCTTCATAAATTATATTATCATCACATTTTTTTCCCCACAAAAAAACCCCTGAGCTAATGTGTGCAAATTTTGTTATTTTCAAGAAAAAACCTTGCACTTAATGATGGCTTGCAGGTTTCCATCCTGTCTTTAGATATGATTTAAGCACTTAGCTTATATATTACAGTTAAACACAATGACTAATACAAAATTAGGGGACAGGTACCAGGCAGCTTTCTAGGTTGGGCCTCCAACCAAGAGCTGTATTTTCTCTTATATCATTAAATTAGTAAATTCATCTTCTCAGAACTCCAAATATGTTCTCATGTTCTCAGAAATTGACAGAAGGGAGGGTACATTAACGAGCAAGTGAGTTTTATACAGTTTTAATGAACTCTTATGAGAGCTTCTCTTTATGTCAGAGAAAAACAACTTTTTTTTTTCTTTTTCTCGCCCCCCCCCCCCCCCCCCCCCCCCCCCGAGGCTATGTTAACCAGCTATTTCGTATACTACGGCTGAAAAAACCAACATCCCTCAAATCACATCTTTAGTTGCTCATGCATCTCATCTCAATGCAATGTCTCATCTCAATGCATTGTCCCCTAGGGGCTGTTTCTTTAGCCTGTCTTCATGCAGTTAACACACACACGCAAATTCTTGTTGTCTGTGTCTTGACATTCACCAGTATTCCCTCTGTAGCTTAAATAAACCAGTTTTAAAAAAGAGATTCAGTTGTGGAGAGAATATTTTCAGTATGTAGTGTGCAACAGTGATATTGACAGTTTCTGTGAGCTGTTTCCATGAACAAAGAAAAGTGAGTGAGGTACGTGTTATACAGATGGTAATGATTGCCTCCCACTGATCTAGAGACGGTGAAAACAAACCAAAATTCCCTACAAGAAGGCGTTGATGACATTTTAGGTGAAGACGAAACTTCACAAATTTCAGTCTTAGGTAGAAGAAAAGAGAAGACAAAAATATATAAAAAAAGGCCAGCCGAAAACTTGAAGAAAAAAATTCTGGATATGAGAATATTTCTCAGAACATTAACTCAGCTAATTTCTTTTTAATACTCCCCGTGTTTTTTTAAGCTGCAGCAGAATTTCAAAAGCAATATGATGTTCCTTTCCTCCAGCTTTTGTGTGGGTGATGTTCATACGGCTAGGACATAGCTTGATGGGGTTCACTGTATGAAACTGATTCAAAAGACAGAAAAGAGATAAATGCATTTAGTAGGGTGTTCTTTGTATCCTTAATCACTGCAAATCACCGTACAGACTCCCAGGATTAGCTGAGGGCCATGAGTTAGATGGCTGATGTCATCCTAAGTAACTTAGTTTTGCTTCTGTAGATCCATATGCAAATCTAAGCTCTAGACTGGAAATATAAAAACAATAGGGAAAAATAGTTAAATGCAAAAATTTATAGTCAAATTATTTGAGCTAGTCAACAGCTCTTTCTGAAGCTCTTCAGACCTACAAATCATGGAGAAATGATACCTGTTTCAATCAACACAAGGTACTGTGTTCAAGGAGTGCAAGTTCTCCCTTGCTGGTTTCACACAAGCAGCAGCTTTGATAATGCCAGTTCTCCACTGTCACTGTTGAGACATGAGCTATGGCTTAGGCACAGCGTGTACCAGGGATTACAGTGACAAGGAAAAAGCCCATGAAAGAACACGCTGAGAGGAACTTCAATGTTGAAGTGGACTAGAAGAAGCTAAACTACTGTCTTTAGACTCATAGTAGTTTATATGTTTTCTTCTCTTGCAGCCTCAGCTCTGCTCTTAGGGGCTCTCAGCTAAAGCCAAAGAGAGGCACAGTCACTTTGCTCAGCCCCAGCTGCCCTCAAGGGGCTTTTCTTTGTCACCCTCTGACTCCCACATGCCATTCACAGTGCTTACACTAAATGAGGTGGAGCAACAGTCACCTCACTATCAAACAAATATTAAGTGAGCTCAGGCCAAGACTCATCCTGAGATTCTGCTCTGTCAGGTTGGTTCAAAGCCATGGCTTTTTGCTTATATTGACTAGGTCACAAATTTTATTTCCAATAAAGATCATTGCCTTCTAAGGAAAAGGAAAAGCAGATACAGTGAAAATAGGATGGATTCAAATCTAACTTATCTGAGCTTTGACAATACCTCCTTGTGAGTTAGAGCAGGTTGAGGTCAGCTAGTCTAAAGATTAGAAATAGTGCTGAGCTTATTTCAAGACTGTGGTATAGATGAAATGAAGGAAAAATACTCTGTGTTTTCTTAGTTGCTATAAAAAAGACACCCAGCAGAGTTTTTCTGAAAATGAGGAATTATACAATATACATCTTACCAAATTCCTTGTCCATGTTTTAATCACAAACATGTGACATGAAGAGATTAGTATAATTCCAAAAGAATCAAATCTTACAAGGCAAACATAAAGTGCTAGGAGGAAATTTATCTTATGACAAGGCAGAGATGATGATGAGAAGCGTAGAAAAAAAGAAGTGTTATATTCCATATTGTGTGAAAATTGAAATACCAGAGAATTTCAGGGGGATAAAAAACATATATGAACATCTTCTCATCTTTCTTAGGCTTCTACCTAAACACAATTTAACACAGTGTATTGTACAGCTTGTATGATGCAGGCTAGCCCATAGAGGGTGGGTGCATGAAGAAATGCAGCTCTGTTAGTCGTGAGAACAATATTTTCTAATCAATATATTTCAGTTTTCATCCTAAAATTTGCACAACTCTAGTCCACGCTAAAAGTGATTTAAAAATCAGGATTTTCTGTGGAAAGCAGAAATTTGTCATAGGTACCAAGTGAAAACCAGCTTCACATACAGAAAGGTTATTTCACAGCTCTCTATAGCAGAGATTCTTTCTCTTAAAGGTACTGCACAGTACCAGAGGATGCACAGAATTCAGATGTAGCGTAGTAATTTTCAAATGTGTGTATTATTTATAATCTCAACCAGCATAGTTAGAAGTCACAAGTTCACAAGATGTCTGAGGGAAGTAAGTTTTTAATGCTACTGAAATGAGGTGGGTTTGGAGCTTATAATTCTTAGACACCTGATCTGACAGCTTTTAGTCTACTGTGGGGAGAAGCAGATACTACAGTTGGACAACTATATGTCTTCAACTTTTTTGCCCTGTACAAGGCTAGCAAACACCCTGCTGCAAAATCTTTTTTCTTTTTTCTCATTGTAAACGTATTAAAAATTCCTCAAGATTTTCCTTATCACTTCAACATCTTTCTGTCAAGGTTTTTCATTTCTCGGTCTTGTCCATACACCTACTCTCATTTTCTCTTGTTTCACAGCCAACATTTAGGCTGCACCCAAGTGACTAAATCAGGACAGTATCTTCCCCCTCACTAATGATAACCTTGTGCTTCCTGTTATGCCTGTGCGACACATAATCCATCAAGAATCTTCGCACTTCTGAAATCACTGGTGGCTTGCTCCTTATCTGCTTTAAATAGGGATGTGCCACTACCTCATGTCCTTCATTTGTGCCTCATTTGAACAGCTTAATTTCAGTCCTGTGCCTTGAGGCATAGGTAACATGCAGTGGTTGGGATTCAGGATCCTCCACATGGGTGTCTGATACCATTTGTGATGCCACCTAGCTACCAACAGCCTTCCCCTGAGGGAGGGCTGTGGTGGGATGTTGTCCTGTGGTGTATCTCCAAGTGGATGTTTTGAACACAAGCAGTTATCTCCAATGGTGCTAGTTACTAATATGTCAGCACCTGGATATTCCCTGCAGTATCCTAGGGAGCTTTCCTGGCCATCTAACAAAAAACATTGCTTGAATCATACCAGGCTCTGTGGCAGAAGGAAGCAAAATGGTAGTCTGATTACAAGAGAAGTAGACCAGTGCTTCCTGACTTGAAGTACTCCTGTGTAAAAAAAGCCCGGCACAGTCTATCTGCAATTATTAATAGAATAGGTTAGATTACCTGAGTCCTTAAGAGGTGCCTTCCCAGGTATCTCAATGGTCTTGTGGGAATGAGTCATAATTCAGAGTCTCATGAAAACGACCGCTCAAAAACTGTGTTTTTACTCATTCAGGTCCCTTATTAAGTGTGTCAAAATCTGTTCTCAGCCTCTTGTTAGAAAATATACCTTGTATACAGAATATATCCTGCCATGAGGTGGAGGTGACTGCTTCTTTGAAAATGAAGCGTGTTATGCCTGAGTAGATACTGCTGGATATTTTTCAAGACTGTGACCTGCTGTCATTTTCCTCCTGTCAGTAAGGCAAATATGCTTTTGTCTTTCACAGATTTTCAGGCAAAGGTTCATAAAACTGCTAGGAGTGCTTTGCTCAAGAATAGCTGTCAGACACACAGCCAGCATAGATTACTGTATTTTTATTGGACTGAACAGGTGTATGGCACCAGAAACATACCCGCCCTTGTCAGCAGTCTTGATGCTTTTAAAGGCAGATTTACTAGTGGTACTATGTCTCCACATCTCAAATTCTATTTTATTATCTGTGAGATGTCGGTCATTCACCATCTGTCAGCTTCATTTATATTATGCAGTCCTGTGAAGTCTAGATGTCCAGCTCTTCCAAACTATAGCCTGTGTCCAATGTGCAGCCAAAATCCAACTCTTCTAGGTCAGATTCCTGTGCAGAGTAAGTACTTTCCTCTGAAAGGCTATGTTTTCCCTCATCTTATCATGAATATTTTTAGATTACAATTGCTTTGCCCTTTCACACATGAGTTACACTACATCCCTCTCAACAGAGAAATCCACACCTACTGCGTACTATGAGTGTCCTGAAGCAGGAACTCCATATCCACGGAACTTTGTCTGTCTCAGAGACTTGTCTGATTTGTTTGCTATCTACCTCCTTTATGGTTCTTCATGGAGTTCGGATGACCTGATGTGATTTATCCACTTTTTCTGGGTATTCCTAGGATCTTGTAACGGCTATACTGATTGATCTAAGTCTTCATGCTGCAGCATTTGTGCTTTTTGCGGCAAACAAACTTTAAATAGCACTTTCCTTGCAGACTACATCTTTTCTTGGTTGCTTTTTCTCTGGGATATGATCTTTGGCGGTGTCCTCAGTGCATTCCTTTCTCTTTCATTCAGTCAAAGTGTAGTGCTGGGGGCTTTCATGACATTTTGGGTGATGGAAAGAGCTAACAAACTCTTGTTTGCAAAGGAATTGCAGTCACCTCTTTATGTGTTTCTTTCTTCTGCTTCTGAAAATTAGGAACTTGTTCTGACTCAGAAGGATGTAGTGTTGCGCAGTCAGTGTGGGAAGGGCTCAGAATATATTCATCAGTAGTGAAGAATTAATACAGATACTGCACAAACTAGTGAGCAAAATATAATTCCCCTAGTGTTAAGTAGATTAAAATAATTTGATTTTAATCACCCAAGTGTTCATGAAGAAGTTGACCAGTCGGCATTGATTCCCACAGGCATTGCTGTGTCCTTTTTGTGTTGTGTATGCTGACACAGGTGCCATGTGCTAGTGTGTTCCCACCTCGTGCTGAAGCACTTGACTGCTGGTGCTCTCATAGGGAGTTAGTTCATCATCCCCACAGAGGCCTTTTATTTTTGTGATGGGAGTCAATTCTGTTACTTTTAAATTCCTAAGTCTTTTATTTGATATGACATTCAATGGCAGGTAATACTACAATTATTATCTGGCTTTTCTCTCCTGGCAAGCATGTCTTTCCTCAGCAATGAACCAATGAATAAAGCAGCAGTTCCATAGTGATGACTGATGCCTTAAAAACTGTGTGCGCCTGCTTTCCCCCCTACTTGTGTTGGATGCTTCTTACAGATAGAAGGGAAGTAGCAATAATTATGTGGCATTAAAAAGCTGTTTCTGGATGGACAAAGCTTTTAATCTGATAGCACTGTTGAAGTCACCTGGACTTATTTTGCCATTATATCAGTTCTCACTGACTCTAGTGGCTATAACCTTGAATAAGCCCTCTCAGGGGAAGGCTGTAAAGTAAAAGAATTTAACTCACCGTGGACGATTTCTTTTACTGGTTGCAGACACGTCACAAGCTTTTGACATTTTTGTTTCTAATTCTTTTCTTGTAATGGTTGCGTTTGTCATGTACTAACCTTGTCCTGCTTTTAGCAGTACAGCAAGGAATGGTCATGACATAAAACTGCTAGGTAACAAACTACAAAAAAGAATTCATTTTACTTCTGGGGAAGACAGCTTGATCTTGTAAAACACTGGAATATATATGTGTGTGTATATATACATGTGTATATTTTTCAAGACATGGGTAAGCATGCGGTCTCTGAATAATATCCCTATGCTTTTTGTTTGGCAGACTCCTGTAGCCAGCCTCTAGGCTGTTGAATCAGACACAAACCAAATACTTGTCTCACTTTCTGGGCTGTAATTGGTTTCCTTTAATGAATTTAAGAGTACTGGCTTACACATTTTCTGGGAAACCCTTCTGGCGTAGATGGTTTCTGTTTACCTTTCAGGGACAAACACTTGAATATTCAAAGAATTGTTTGAGCTGACCTTTGCTGAATTGCACAAAGAAAGTATTTCTTAGTTGAAGGAAAGGCAGAGAGTGGTGCAGAAAAACAGAAAGTTAACCAATTTTTCTTTTCTGTTAGTCCACTTGTTTTCTTCCGCTTTTCTGAAATACACGTATTTTTCCTTTGATGAGCTGCTGTTACCGTTAGTTCCAGTTAGCCGTGGGACTAATTTATATTGACTAGGATAAGAACTAAATGCAGGCTGTGAGTTTTGTAAGTCTCATGTGGTTTGCTCTTAAGAGAGCAAAAGTGCCAGTTACTTCAATTCATTCCCCTCTTGTGAAAAAAAGCTTTGTTAATGTCTAGAAAAACAACAACGTGCATTATAATGGCTCAGGGAGGACATACTTAAAGGATGCACTCAGCTGCAATTTCAAAGAAAAACACAGCTTTCAAAGTAGATCCAACATTGCCTAATATTCTGAGTTTACAAAAGCAATGGATTGTGGCTGACTTCTGGTAACAGTTACAACGCACCTGTGTGAATTGGACTTTCCTGGATTCTGCAATTTATCCTGGTACAAACACACCAGAGTCAAAAAAGAATGTGATAAAATTTAAACGGTTTACTGTTCAAAATGTAGCCCTGAAAACCTCTAATTAATAACATAAGCTGTCTTCAACAGAATGATTCATACTGGAAAAGCTATAGATGTGCTTAATTGTATCTGACACTGGGCCCTTTTTTTTTTTCTCAGACTTCTAAAAAAAGCCAAGATGACTTTCAGGAGCTGATTGATGAAGGTATAATTGCAGATGTGTTGACAACCAGCAAAACTAACTGATAATATAATATGGGCACAGTTATGGCATTTTCACTATGAACATGCTGGTCAAATTTTACTCAGATGTGTTTGCTAGAATTTCGCATAATTGCAATAAATGTGAACAGGGAACAATTGTTTATAAAAGGTGAATATTACCCTCAGATTTAAATGTACCCCACTTCTTTTCTAGAATTTATAAAGAAATAAAAGGCTTCCTTGATTGATATAAAAAATAGCAAAAAAGAAAAAAAAAGTGTTAATAAAGTCGACCCCTCTCCCACATTTATTTAAAAGGCTAGTAACTTATTTAACTCTCTCACATACTGTTTTCAGCATGTTTGGACATTATTTTGGTTTTTTTAGTTGATTTTTTCTTTTCTTTTAATTTGAATTTGTCTTTAAGAACGGTACTGACTAGGTGACAATATTGTACTTTTCAATATGTGATGATTGTCATACCTTCTGATCATTTCAATGTATATTATATGCATTACCAACAAATTTTCTGAACAAGCAGAGAAAATGGGAAGATTATTGAATCAAAGGGATTTTAAAGTTTGGACAAGTTTTCATGGAGATCTAGAACTCTGAAGCTTAGAAGATTTATTTTTCCCAAATGGCAATGTGAAATCTGTTATATAGCTGTTTAAAAAGACCTTCACAAAAAAAATAGATTTTCTTTAATCATTCCTACTCTTAGAAAAAAGACTGATCATTCAAGATGCAATCTATTATCTCAGCAAGAGTAACTCCCTTAGAGCACTGATCTAGAGAATTTTGTCTTAATCCAATATAATTAGCATTGGATTGTTTATTTAGGTTTATTCCCAGCCATTTATTTAGCTAGAATCTATTTGCATTCTTTAGATATTAACTATTTCTAAATTACTTCAAAACAAATTGATCATTCAGATTCATATGTTATTTCCCATTAAATTGAGACAAAAATAGACATAACATAATAGAAGGATTTTACTCAGTGGACTGAACCTGACTATCTTTCTTTTTTGTTTCCAGGTGTGGATCCACAGAATTCAGTGGAAATGCTGGACTCAGTGGATTTGCTCATGATTTATATTGGGCACCAGTGATACAGCCGGGAGCAGCCTGAGGACTATCAAGAAAACTTATAAAGCCCTGGGAGCGTGTTGTGGTTTGGGCTGGACTGGCCCAATCACACAGAACGACAGATGCTCTCTCTCCTGCTCCACTCCAAAGGGAGGCAGGAGAGAGAGAAAAAGAGAAACTTAAAAGTTTAGAAGGAACTAAACTACTTTAATGAAATATTAATAATAAAATAGTAAAAAGAAAATAATAAAATATATACAAACCATATCAAGCTCCCAGGACGACAAACGTGTCACCAACAAGCACTGGGGAAGTCCCAGGTTTGACTCAGCGATGGACAGAAACTGGATTCTGGATGTGGATTCAGGATCGGGATCAAAGGCAGGCGAACAGAGAGTCTTCCTCAAATGCTGGCCATTGAAGAAAAAGGGCTGACCCTTTGATCCCTCAGCTTTTATACTGAGCATGCAGCAGATGGGATGGAATACTCTGTTGGTCAGTTTTGGGTCACCTGTCCTGTCTGCTCCTCCCCACAGGAGTGACCCCTCTATGCTTTTCTTCTTCTGACCCTCCAATGGGCAGATAACAAAGTTGGCTGCCCTTGGTTGTTATAGCAATGAGTATAAGCAAGAGTGTCTCTGCACACCATTCTTTGGCATCAGCTATAAACATCGGTCTTACCACTCTGAGGGCAAACAGTTTGTGCATAACATGCTGTTGATTTCAGCAGGTAGAAGAGGCCTAGCTAAAAAGTAAAGTTACTGAACAAAATTGGTCCTGTTTTACCTCAAACCAGGACAGAGTGCCAGTCAGGGACTCTGGGGTGCAGTTAGCTTTTTCATCTGTTGTCCTGGTCGAAGGGAAGCAGGTTGATAGGGCCAGTCAAATCTGGTAAATCAACAAATGGCTACAGGACTGGTGCCACAGCCAGGGGTTTGGCTTCTTAGACTATGGGACTTATTTTGAGAAACCTGGTCAACTGGGGCCTGATGGGGGTCCATTTGCCAGACAAGGGGAAGACCATCAGAGGCTGTCAGAGGCTTGCCAAGCTCATGAACAGGGTTTAAACTAGAGTTACTGGGGAGGGGTCCATCCCACTCCTACTGGTATGTTGCCCATGCCAGTAATAGATGCCCATAAATTGGAGAAGGGTCACAGGTAAACAGGAGAGCACCTGGAGTGCAGCACAAAGGAAAACTAGCCGCTCCAGCCAGTAACTTGTCTTCACTGGGGGCCCAACTTAAATGCCTGTATGCAAACACACGTAACATGGGGAACCAAGAAGACCTGGCCATGCCTGCAGGGCTATGATCTTATTGGCATCACGGAGACGTGGAGGGATGGCTCCTGTGACTGGAGACTTGGAGTGGAAGGATACAGGGTCTTCAGGAAGGACAGGCAGGGGAGATGAGGAGGGGGTGTCACCCTTTATGTCAATGACCAGCTGGAATGCATGGAGATCTGCCTGGGGATGGATGAGGAGCTGACTGAGAGCTTATGAGTCAAGATTAAAGAGAGGGCAGGGACAGGTGATGTTACAGTAGGGGTCTGCTACAGGCAACCCAACCAGAAAGACCAAGGAGATAAGGCCCTCTATAGACAGATAGGAGCAGCCTCACATTCGTAAGCCCAGGTCTTCATGGGGAACTTCAACCACTGTGATGTCTCTTGGAGGGAAAACACAGCAGGGCATAAGCAATCCAGGAGGTTCATGGAATGCATTTATAACAACTTCCTTCCCCAGGTGACAAAGGAGACAACAAGGAGAGGTGACATGCTGGACCTTGTTCTCACCAACAAGGAGGAGCTAGTGGGGAATGTGACGCTCAAGGGCAGCCTGGGCTGCAGTGATCGTGAGATAGTGGACTTGAAGATTCCCAGGGCAGTGAGGAGGGTGCACAGTAATCTTGCTACCCTGGACTTCAGGAGAGCAGACTTTGGCCTCTTCAGGGATCTAATTGGTAGACTACCATGGCATAAAACCCTGGAGGGATGAGGGGCCCAAGGAAGCTGGTTAATATTCATGGATCACTTCCTCCAAGCTCAGGAGTGATGCATCCCAATAAAGAGGAAGTCAGGTAAAAATGCCAGGAGGTCCACATGGATGAACATGGAGTTCCTGGGCAAACTCAAATGGAAAAAAAAAGCCTACACAAGGTGGAAGCAAGGACAGGGAACCTGTGAGGAATACAGAGAAATTGTCTGGGAAGCCAGGGATCGGGTTAGGAAAGCTAAAGCCCAGACAGACTTAAGAACAGCCCTGAGGAGAGGGACTTGATGGTATTGGTGGATGAGAACCTCAACATGAGCCGTCAATGTGCACCTGCAGCCCAGCAAACCAACTGCATCCTGGGCTGCATCAAAAGAAGTGTGGCCAACAAGTGGAGGGAGGTGATTCTGCCCATTTCCTCCACTCTTGTGAGACCCCATCTGGAGTCCTGCATGCAGCTCTGGGGCTGTCAACACAAGGATATGGACCTGCTGGAGTGGATCCAAAGGGGGGCCACATAGATGGTCAGAGGGCTGGGGCACCTCTGCTATGAAGACAGGCTGAGAGAGTTAGGGTTGTTCAGCCTGGGGAAGAGAAGGCTCTGGGGAGACCTTATAGCAGCCTTCCAGTATCTAAAGGGGGCCTACAGGAAATCTGGAGAGGGACTTTTTACAAGGGAATGTAGAGACAGGATGAGAGGTAATGGCTTCAGTCTAGAATAGGATAGATTTAGATTATATCTCAGGAAGAAATTCTTTACTCTGAAGGTGGTGAGACACTCGAACAAGTTGCCGAGAGAAGCTGCAAAGATTCCATCCCTGGAAGTGTTCAGGGTCAGGTTGGATGGGGCTTTGAGAAATCCGGTCTAGTGGAAGGTGTCCCTGCCCATGGCAGGGGCAGTGGAACTAGATGAACTTTATAGTCTCTTCCAACTCTAACCATTGTATGATTCTATGATTCTGTGATTCTTTTATTGGTGTGATGGAAGGAGACACTTTAAAGATGCTCAGAACAAAAATAAAGACAGCAATAAAATTGATTCAGAAGGGGATGAAAGTATCATTCTCTGCTTTGAATAAAAGATCTAGAATTAAAGAAAATGCTTGCTCCATGAAGATCTCAAAGATTTATGACTTCTTACTTCTCTCAGCATTAGTGTTGTCACTTCTGTTTCATCTCCTGTTTTCTTTGACGTGATTGCAGTTGTTAAAAAAGAAAAGACAACCAAGTTCAGTTCTATGAGTCTATTCTCTGAAGCCAAAGGAATTGTATAGATTTACTGCAGGCAAACCTCTAGGCCATGCTGATTTCCTGGGTTGATATTCAGATAATTTGTAATTTTCAAGCAGACTTTGAATTTGATTAGGTCTCCATACTAAAAAAATTAAAGCTGCATTTAAGGTAATCAGTCTGCATCTTTTGACTTATGTCTTTTGCATCAATGACACTAATATATACCTTCAAATGGACATATCCTGAGACAATTGTTTGATAGGACTTGTAGCATGACTCACATTCTTCCAAATCCCTATTTTTAGTTTTTTAGGATTTTTTTTTTTAATGTTCTAGGCTACAACACGGAAAATACATTAAAAACCAACCTTATGCTTTGGTGGTCATTATTGTGTACATGCTTTAGAGCTCAGAATTAGGAAGGGCTAGTCTTTTTCCTCTCCCATGATATTCCACTTGCATTCTCCCAGATTATGTTTCTGAAACACTGTGCTGAACATGCTCTGGCCTCTCACAGCTACATTTATACTAGTAGATTAAAATGCCCAGAAATCTTTCTGCGAACTCCAGTGTGATCATACACACTGTTGAACTGTGACAATGTTCTATGCTGCTCTCATGGCCTATGCCAATTATTTCCCAAACAAATCCCAGCCACAGTTAAGCTATGTAAACCACTTTTTTCCCAGGCTGCTTGTGGGTGTACATGTGGTCAATCTATGCCAGCTGGATTCTGTGTCTGGGAATGTTGACCGTATTTCATTTATGGTTGGATCCTTTTCCTGGTGGGTCACTAGGTGGGATATATGGACATATTATCTGTTGCTTTGAATACTTACAGACTATTCACTCCATTCAGCAATAGTAGACAAAATCTTCACTTTTCAAAAAGTGAAATTGTAACTACCTGATTGCTTTTTAAGCATTATAATATTTTTACTGTCACTATGTTTGTTCAGTTTAAAACACAATTAAGGGGAACAATATTGAAAGTCCATATTTAATATGTGTTGTTATTTATATATTCTAAATCTTCATTGTCTTATTTAAAGGCATATGTACCATGTATAGCCAGAGGAAGAGGAGAAATAACATTGTAAAATGAATAACAGATAACCCATCATATTTTATTAGGTTTATATGGAAAATGGCAGGCAATTTAAACTGGTTGTTATATTGGTAAATGACCCACTCATGACATAGTGTTTATCTAACTAGTCTCATAATTCTTTTTACTTCTAATTTGTATGATAATTACCACTATCTATAGATCAGTTTGGTTATCCACGCAGTTTAAGATTTTATTTAACACTAGAAAACAGGCTTTTCAAGGATGCTTCACAGCTGACAGTTACAGAATGTAAGACAAGAAGATGTCAGGATAATGTTGCTTACCTGGGACATGTGGATCCATTTCTTTGCTACTGAGGGCAACCTTGGTGGTTTGGGTGGCTTTTTTGTTTGTTTGTGGTTTTTTTTTTTGTTATTTGGAGCACTGTCTTTAAACTGTGTTAGTTGTTTTTGTACTCATTGCCTTCTGTTCCTGAGCCTTACTCAGCTCAGAACTAGAAGCCCTGTATAAACACCAGTGTACAATGCCAACTTGCTCCTGTAATAGCATTATCTTGAGTGTACATGACTCACCCTCTTCTGATATACTTGCAAGGAGCGATAGTTTCTTGCATGTTCTTTTTGCTAGATGGAAAAAGCCTCTTGTAATCTCTGGACATTTAGGTTTCCTCTTCATACAGCTTTTCCGATTACTGATGTCTGTTCCTCAAACATAAAAACATGCATTTCTTTGCTGTTTCCACTAAACTGTCTATAGTCATTATCTTATTAAGATAGTCTGGTTTAATACCGTTGATGTAGTTTCACAGCTAATCTGCCCATTTCCTTTGTAAGTCAAAGGCCTACTGTAGGGGCCTTTCTTCCACCTGAAATATTTCATTCCCTTTTGTGAAGTCCTCTGAGAGACAAACTGTTTCTCCAGTTCTGTAAGTGCGGGATCAAGTCATCCTGTAGAAATTATACACAGGTATAACAGTGCTCAAACGGATTTTTTCATTCCAATGTATTTCACAAATATCTGTTGTATTTCACAAATATCTGTTATGTCACAACTTTCAACAACCAGAAATTGAATATAACGCATATGGCAACATACGTTTCAACAGCCAGAAATTGCATATAACACATATGACAACACACGTTTCAACAGCCAGAAATTGCATATAACATGTATGACCTTGCCCTTGCTTTCTTATTGTCCTTGTAAACCTTGAGTTGTCATTTTTTGTTGCTTTTTTTGGTTAAAATTCTTAGCCCATGCCAGAATCTGAGATCAGGGGTTTTCTAATTCAGGTGACATTTCTCTTCTAAATTTGGTTACACACACAGATGAAGACTAAATTAGGGGAAGTGCAGAGATACTGACAGCATAAAAAATCATTAATTTCCCTGAACCTAGCCCAGCCTCAGTGTCACTGGGATAAAATGGAAGCTGTATAATTTCAAGTGATCTATGTACACCCATGATCTATTTCAAATGGCAATTTTTAGTTCAAGTTTTCTAGAATACAAAACAGTACTTGTTTTGGAAAAAAATAGAGAAAAAAGATTACTTTTGCTTAATTTAATGTATTACTCATCAATCTAAAGAAAAAAATACCAGCAAGATGAACAAGAAAAATAAAGCAGCAGAAAATTTTATAATAAATTCCCCAAAAAAGAGGAAGACTTACATTCTCTGAATATACTCTATAGTAGTGATCTTGATCCATATGAGAAGTCTCCTGGATTTATACCATGTCAAGACAAAATATATGACAATATAAGAGACTGAATTTATTTTAAAGAAATTTTAACATAAATTGTGCTATTGGTTTTATTTTAAATTCACATTGTTTTCATTTTGTCCCCCAAAGACATTAAGATCTGTGATTCTTGTGAATGTATGCTTTGCTCTCCATGTGTATCACAGCTGACCAGAGCTTACCTTCAACACAAAATTTAATGTTACTTTCATTATGAAACTGTGAGAGGACTTCCCATACACTGCATACAGTTTAAAAAGATAAAATTAAAGTTTAAATTTTCAAGTTTAAATGTTTTTTTTCCTTTGGTACTGCTTTGAATATATACTTTTGTCAATCTGAATATTCTGTTGTGAAACATATCTATTGCTTTTGTGCTTTTACTGTCTCTGAAAGACATTAAACTGAGTACTTTTTAACTAAAGCTGGAATGCATTGGTTCAAGATAATGCTGTAGTGTTCTGTAGGAACTGTATTTAGGTTAGCTTGTTCTCAAGCCTTCAGTCTGGTGCAGGCTTTTTGACTAGGCTAAATTCCAATGTGAGGTATTTTGGCCAGGGACTTCTGTAATATTTTGCTTTTCCTCATCAGTGGAGAAGACTGCTGTCTCCTCAGGGGTATATCCTGACAGGTACAATTGACAAATAGAGCAATGGAATAAGAAGTACCTGAACTATACTTATGAGATAAATGGAGCAATGTTTTCCAATGACAGTATTTTGGGTTTTGGGTAATTTTCCACAGAACAATTTAACATTTACTTGGAGGGAGAGCCTACTGTCCAGACAACTCTTGCTGGCAATTTTCTGCACCAACAGAAAACATCAATTTTGGTTAAATTAAAGCCCATTCCTCTTCCTAAAGTTCTTTTTTTATCAGAATTCTTTCCTTTACCCAGTATATTTACATCCTTCTTTTGATTTTTACTTCTTGCTCACTCAGAGATGTTTATAACTGCCATGTTACTTTGCTGGTTTATGTAATGATTTACATAGATGTTTTTGATCTAATTTCCCCCTCCTCTAATTTTCCACAGATCTCTCCTTTACCTTTTTTAGTCATCGGTACCTATATGCAAAAAATTTTTGGGCCCTCCCTTATCAGTCATTCTTGGGCTACTTCTATATTTCTGATCAGATATAACATCTTCACCTCTGATTTTCATCCAGGGCATCACCAAACTGCCCAACTGGCTACTCTACAGTTAATGTTGAAAAGATCTGAGTAAAGTCAATCAGACTGACCATTTATGGTGAGTGCCATAGTCATGCTCTTGCTTTACTTTCATGTCTCGAAAGTGGCTTCCTGAAACGGAGTGTGGGGCAGCCTGCTGTAAGGTTGGCTTGTTTATATGACACTGTGCTACTTCAAATATTTTCTCTCCATGGCTAGATTGAAATAGATTTCATCTTTGCAACATCTTTCTCTTGGTTCTATTGATTTTCTGTACTCTGTCTGTTCATAAGTAATTTAAAAGTCTCTGTCCTCTTATGTCAAATGTCAGTCACCCTGTGTTCATCTCCCGGCTCTCTCTCACACACTGAAGTGAATGACTCACGAGTATATTCTCATGACAGCTTTCTAGTGAGCAGGGATAACTTTTAGTGTTAGCAAGACACCTAAATGGGAGCTGAAGGGCCTATTAGAGGCTCATGTGTCGGAATCCTTGTTCCTGTGACCCCACAATTCAAAGCCTTCCCCTCTTTCCTCCCTGTTGAGCTCTCAGCTGCTCCCTTCTACTTTGTTCCAAGGCTTCAGTCCTTCCAGAGGTCACCAAGACCTCCCATCACAGAACTCCAGCCTCCTCAAACTTCTTGTCCTAAAGCCTCCTCTACCACAAAAGTCCCTTTATGGCACAAGTGTTTTTCTTCATGCTTTCAAGATACCTCTCTTTTTCTTCACAGTTCCTCCCCAACACATACAATTTGCCGGCCTTGTTACATGACTTTAGCCTATCGACTAGAATGTGACTGTGCTGTCTTCTGATTCATTCATCAAACCAGGCCTGGAAACCTCTGTAATCTTAGAGAAGCCATGTTGGTGAGACAGTTGTCTTTCTTGCCTATAAATGTCATCCTATGTTTATAGGCTGTTCAACCACAGCATTTGGATTTAGTAAGAAAACACATTCAGATGTTTCTGCTTAGATTCCAGTAACTGCTTTTATATTTCATGGTTCAGTCTAGGGTTAGTTCCTTGCTCTTCTATGCAACGGAGAACCAAACTGTAATGGGAGAGGGTAGAACTGAGGTATATTGCAGGTATTGAAACTAGTTCTGTACATATGTTTTTAAGCATAAACCACTGTTGTTAATCCAGGTGCTTCCATGTGCAACACATTTCACCAAGACACACACAAGTTTTATGTGCAATTTGGCTTTAAAAAAACACAGTAGGGAAATTTTCAGTACTTTTAGACAGTTACAAGATAACCCCTTCAGAGAATTACCTCCATTTTGTTGTCTACACAAAATTCAAGAATGACCTGCTGATCATGTGTCAGGTGAATAAACAGCACCTGACTTCATAGCTGGCTTTTTTTCATGGCAAGTATTTCAATAGATAAAAAGATTTTTGTTATGATTAAGGGTACATCCTCTTTAGATGATATTCAGGCAAATTCCAGCAGGATAAAAAGTACAGAAAACCTGGTTGCACAAATACTCCACAAACTCCTTTCAAACATTCAGATTAAAATCTTTCTGAATTGACATGTACACAAGTGATGTTATTACTCCAGGAAATCACATTGTTCATGTCATGTGGACAGTATCCCAAGACTACAGCTGTGTTTTTCCCTTTATTGCTCTTAATCACAAGCAAAAAGTCATCCTGAGACAGAGGAAAGCACTGAAATGTTAGTGCATGTGGACAAAGTTGCTGTCTTTTTTGGGCTGAAAATCTATCTTTCTGCAATAAAAATGAAGTAAAGCATTAAAGCCTTTGGGTTTCTAGTGTACAGAGATAAAGAACTTGATGGTATATACCAGGGAAAAAAAGGAAGAAAAGTGGGTCAGCTTTAAACAGGTATTTTTGATCTACTTTATAAAGTATGTTCTGCTGAACCATGAGTTAGACATGAATTTTCAGGAGTTTCTTTGGAAACTACAGGATAAGATGAAAGTTTTGTTTAAAGTAAATGAAACATGAAGTGAGAACAACATATCCAGTTCATTAATGAAGAATGGCCTATTTGTAGTTCTAAAACTTTTTCCCTTAGTTTATATAGTACCTTTCCCCTTTGATTCTTTTTCACATATAGTTTCTCATAAATTTACTGATGCTCACAGAGCTTTAGCTTTTATAACACTTCCATGTTTTTTTCAAGGTGCAGAATTCTCACCAAGTTGGAATGAGTTGGACTAATTGCAAGATCTTGTCATTTTTGTTTCAAACTCCCGGACTGATTTATTTTCAAAGAATATAGATCAAAGGTACAGATAACCTGAATTATAACGGTGTTTGCTACAATAATAAGCATGAAAGCAAGAAAATGAATTATGCAGAATTAGGTTAGCATTATTCAAGGGCTCAAAATCCATCTGATCAGTCCATGGAAGTAACTTTAAGTAAAGAATTGCCCTTTGATATGAATAGTTTCTTTAGACTACAGAAGTAATCGGTTCATTCTTAAACACGTAACAGTAGGAAATAGGTTTCCTGTCTTTGCTAATGTTAAAAAAAAGGGGAAAAAAAGAGAGAAAATTACCATTTCAAATTTCACAGGATCTTCTCATTCTTCTTTAGGGGAAGACATGCACACATACTTCCTCTCAAGTCAATTGTTCATATGTACGTAAGATACATTAAAAAGGTAGTAAACACCTAAACTGAGACAAGGAAGAAAAAACCCAACAGATGAGAAGAGAGCTATATAAATTGATAAGGAAAATACATAGATGGAGTAAATTAAAATCTTGCATAAGATAAATAAAAATCTAAACATGAGGATGAAGTAACGATGAGAATAAAATGAAGCCTAACATCCAGCACAGAATAAATGATGACACAAGTCCTTGATTGGTAGCAACATGAGTAAAGCCATTTAGTCATTGATGCAACTAATTTCCAGCATCTCAGGCTCTTCCTTGAGCATGTTCAAACTGAAATATGCTGAAAACTTGTATGTAGTTCTTTCTGAGTGGAAGATTTTATTATGGAGGTAGGTGGGGGTTTGGTTTTTGTATTGTGGGGGTTTTTTGTTGTTGTTTTTGTTGCCTTTTTTTTTTTTAAATTTCCAAGAGTAATTTTGACTTATAGTAGTGTAAAGTCTATTCTTTAAAAAGAAAAATCATTTTACTATCATCTCAACACTGTTGAGTGCAGGCAAAATATATATTTATGGTTCACTATTGCCCTCTTGTGGAAAGAAATAATAACAAATGTGCAACATCTAAAATTCAAACCAAAAACTGATTACTTAAAACCCAGTTCAGAAACTTCCATTCGTCTTGTGCCTTAGTTAAAAGTAATGTTTATGGAGCTGGGTCCTACTCAGTACAAACAATGGGATTACCATTTAGTCCTGCATTAACAGTTTTGCTCTCGGTACGTTATTAGAAGCTACTCTATTTAAACAATGTCCCGTGATACTGGCCCCTGCAACATTTAACTCTCCAGAGCATCAAGGAAGACTTCAACTCAGTATCAGAAACTCTAATAAATATGACATATCACCACCAGCGAAATCTTTGTAAAAGAAGTTCTGCTGCTGCTATGACGTGTTCAGCAACTCTAACAAGGGTCTACAACTGAAGTGAAGAAAATCAGAGGCCTGTTAGAAAAATACAGAAGTGTTGAGCTACCACAGAATTAAACATAGAAGTATATCTAATCATTATCTATGCATTAAGTGTATCTGACAAGATGTATGTTTAAAATGTGACACAATTCTCCTGATTGACTTTGCAATATCACTTATTTTTTAAGATTATGCAGGAATATTTAAAATATTAGGATATGAAAATGCTGATCTTGCTCATGCTTGCTCCTGCTCTCTTGCTCATGTACCCCTCCTGGTAGTGTGTCAAGGACTTCATAATTAGGGTAGATAGGGCTGTATCTCTAGAACAGTCTATTGTGATGCCTTTTCACATGACATTGAATGCCATAGAAAACCTCTCGAGATGGCTAATGAAAGGTGTTGTGCTTTGCTGAAAGACTCTTACTCTCTTCTTTGTCTATGTAAGTTCAGCTATTGCACATTAAGATGTCACCATGCACTTAAGTTTTACTGTCATCCCTCATTTCAGAGAGTGAATTCTTCATGTCTGGAACCGCTGCTTGAGAAAGGAGCGTTCCCTCATAAAGGTGACACAAAGCCAAGATTTATAATGTGAGAGCTATTTTGTGGTCCGTGTATCAGTCTTTTCTGGGACTTCGTAAGTCTCTTTGGCAAATCATTTGCAGTGGTCAAAGAAACTGGGAGAAGGAGGGTTTTTGTATTATTTAAGTACCATCTTCAGCCTTCAAGGTAGGGCTTAAATGGTACATGAAATTTGGGATACCCTTTTGCATGAGATAAATTTATTCTGTCACTTGGTTTCCATTTTCCAGTACTCACCAAAAGAGGTAATGGAGGATCAGAAGTTTGGCACTGTGATTTCAAGTATGTTTTCTAGCTTCCAGAGGAATCTTCTCTGTATGAAATGCTATAAGCAGGATTTTGAAGATTACGCTAGATCCGTTTTAACTAGATGACACTTAACTCTGTAAGAAACACCCTTCCTTTTATGTTCTGCTAGAGTATGGCATAAAGCTTTGCTAGTTCCCTCAGGGATCTAATGCTCTGATGGTCAGACCTGCATGCACACCACTACCACAGATTCAGCCTGCAGATTAATTTCATGGGCAACAAAAATGGAACTCCACACTATTATTTTAGAAAGATACTATTCGTGGACTAGACATGCACTGAAATTGTCCAAATATTCCCCCATTTTAAATCTAAAGAAGCAGTGCGGTTGCTGTTCAGCAAGTTTTGTAAAACATGATAAATGCTTTTGCTTTGAAAGTCAGTTCCTCTACACTGCAGCTGTACGTTATGACATCCTTTAATGAAAGAAGTTTTGTAAGAACAGATTCTGATTACAACTGCCCCACTGTCTCTCATTAATTTTTATTGTTGGAAATGTTTAGAAAATATTTTTTCTCAGGGAAAATGGATGCACATACTTTGAGAACAGACAGTTACTTTTTGATGAAAGGTTAATTGGGAGTGCTTGAGAAGAATGAACTGAGGTTTGAAAAAAAACCTGCCCTGTGAAAACAAGCTGAATCTCAAATATGTACTCAAGAGAAGGATAAAACCAGCCTGGCCACTGTTCCCAGGCAGGTATATGGGAACAGATTTTGGTTGGCAGATGGCTATTTAATACAGCTGAAAAGGATGTAATGAAGTTCTATAGAGGGAAGCTGAAGGCAGAGATAAGGGGTATTCAGTCTAGAATAAAGAACAGATTTCTAGTAGTTAAGGCATCAGGAGTTAACACTGTATTTCAGGGCATCATGGACTCTAACTTCTAATCCTCATGAGATAAATTTGATCAGGTGTTTCCATAGCATTAATCAAGAGCTAGTAAAAATTTTCTAAGCCTTCCACAGAGAATTTTATGCTTTCTCATCACTTTTGTATATCTCTTCAGTTAGCTTTCTCCAGGAACATTATGAAAAGAGGTGATTTATTCTGCCTGTTAATCCACCTTATACATAACTAATTTCTAGCTCAAGTTGCTATGTTACTAATGCTTAAACCCATAGAAAGGAAAATAGAGAATTTAAGTAGTATTGTACTGGTCATCTGACTATATTGGATGTCACTGGACCCAGAATATGCACTATGTCCAGTGTAGAGTACCCAGTTTTGCAATTATCAGTGAAGGCTGGGCGTGCTCCTTGTGACTTGATGGACGCCTATGCTACCCGTAAGCATAAATGACTACATTTCTTCCCTCTCACAGCTTCTATGGAGACCTACAGTTCTTGTGCTTTCACAAAGCACAATTTTCTCCTTAAAAAAGATTTTGTTTGGTGCTTGGACACTGGAGAAACTGGGGTCTAACTTCCTTTTGCAAGTAGGTGACTAATTTGCAGCTCAAGCTAAAAGAGGAATAGCTATGACTGTCATGAATGTTGCATACAGGATCATTTCTATATGCATTTTCAGTCAGACTGACATCCTAGCAACGTAAACTTCCCATCAGTCTGGTCTGAGTAAAAGAAACAAAACAAACCAAAAGCTATGAAATTTGGCTTTAATAATTTGCGTTTGCTGCAACTGTTTATGCTATATCCTTTTTCAAAAGATGATTACAGATGGAGATGCTTAGCACTGTAGCTGATTTAAAGCCTAATTATGCAGTGCAGTATGATTTCCCAAGGTTTAAATAGGGAGCCTTGTGATTCTTTTTGACATTTTAAAGGGAAAAATATTGTATCCCGTTATGCCATGCCATTGTAAGGGTGAGACATTTGGAAAAGGACCTATTGAGAGGATGCAGAGGTGCACAAAGTCACAACTGCTCTGTAAGGAAAAGTCTGAACAGGTCATCTGTGCAGGAAGGAGACTCCTGAAGCCTAAACAAGGCAATTACTCTACTTTTGTGTTTGTAGGCTCTGGCCGATATTTCTTCCCATGCCCTATGACCACTGGCAGCATTCAATTTGCTACTTACAACACTGAAACACCTGAGAAATATTTAACTTGTTTAAATGTGCAGACTTTGTGGTAACATAGTTCATCATTTGGTGATGAAAACTAGCAAGAGCAATGGAAAGAGCACTTGATGTAGTTTCTAGAATAGCAAGACTCAGGACTACTATTTGATATTGGGTCAAATTAGAAAAAAATAGGGTGTCCTCTTAGCACTTACTGAGGAGTAGTATACTGCTGGACTCTGCAGAAAACGCAGTTTTAGAAGTCCTAATGTTTCTCAACTTAATCATCCTGTAGCAGTTTATTAGGAATTGCTGGTATGAAGTGCTTGAACTGTAAGTATGATATAAAACCTACATCAGCTTATTTTGATCCCTTACTGTGTTAAAATTATATAATATGTAGGATTAAAAAGACCACATACCCTCCAGAGTTCTCATTTAATTCAGAAACTGAATGAGGGAAAGGAGAGACTTTCACATATCAGAAGTGAAATAGCTAGCTGAATACCAGATTTTATTTTATCCATGACAGTCTCTGGTTATGACATTTGTCATACCAATGATGACCTCAACAAACCATACCTTGTGATCTTTGAAGACATGCGGTCATCATGCAGGGTGGATGGTATTTAGCATTTTCCAATGGGTGATGCAAAATTGAAAATAAAAAGCACTGCAGATAAAGCAGAAAGTAAAAACCCCCTAAAAAATGTCACCCCCCCCAGCTTTATTCTTTATTCAGCAACCAAATGTAGGTAGAATTAATATCCTGAGAAAGGATTTTTTTCACCAGCGAAAAAACTGTGAGTAAATTTCTTATTACATTGCCACTGTGATTATTCCCAAATACAGTGAAAATGTAGATCACCACTTGATGTCACCATTGGACTGTACCTGTGTAACTCTTCAAGAAATCTGTCTGAACATCACAAAGAAATAAAACTTTCAATTAAAATATTTAGAGAGCTCTTGTGAAAGAATTTTTTATGACGTTAAGTAATCACAGTCTATTTGTTAGCCCTATTCAAAATACTGGAAGAGCAGACTCATTGAACTTGGAGCACCATAAAGACCCTGGGAGTAATGATCTGGAAAAGCACTGTCTATGCATAAAATCTCTCTGTTTTCATAAGAAAATTCACAATAACCAGCAGAGTAAATCTGGTCATTACAGCATGAATTATAAATATTACTAACATTCAACTGCAGAATGAATAGTAAAGGAAGAGAATATACGAGCAGAAGGGAGAGTACCTCTGGAAATAGGAAATGAAGAACTATAAGGGTTCACGATGGTAGAAGAAAGATTTTTGCAATCACTTCTGAAAAGGTTGGGATCTTTTCTCCCAATTTAGGCATAAAGAAAAATGTTCTGGTTTAAGATTTCCTTGACTTCTAACAAACATGATGTGGTTAACTTGCAGTGTGTTTATTATGAACATCTGTTCATTTATTTAGGGGTCTGAAGAGGACCCCAGCAGCTCAGGCTGAGGTGAAATTTTAAAGGGACATCAACATTTATAAAATCTTGCTTGCCATTAAAGGGTTGGCTTTTGTTAGTAGTTACAACTCTGTGAAACTAGAACTGCATCTCAACCAAGTGTAACATATGAACTGTGAAATCTTTAGCCTGAACAATATCATAGGTAATAAGAACACTGTGCGGAGTGCTACACCAAGTAGCACTCAGTGGGGTTGAACTTTCCAACAGCTTGAAATGTCAGAATGCAATATACAGTTCTCCCTTGGCATGAGTTTTATCAGTTCTTTACATGTACCCTTATGACATGAATTCTCTTATTGACAGTTTTCCTGAATGTTTAAACTGATTAATTATTTTACCCATAAGCTGGGCATACTATAAGGCTCCAAGCAGTAGCTAAACCACATATTCAGTCAATATAATACATTCTTATTGCTCTATTTGCATACTTAGCAGGCTGCACATTCTCCTCTACACAATACTGCACATGGCTTGTATAGACCTGTATATCGAGACTTCTACACAAGCGTTATTTTAATGCATAAATTATATTAGACTATGAAATAGAAACAGTAATTCTGGACTTCCAGTCCGTTTTCTACCTGCTCATCAGTCACAGGCTAATGCCACCCATTTCTTAATTTGTACACTTGCAATCGTTACAGTGATGCTTTTTCAGGTCTAGATAGCAATCACTATGCTCACAGACCAGGAAAATGTTTGCTAGGGAGTTTCCCAAGCAACTCCAATACTGGGTACCTGCTGAATATGTGAAATTTGCTTGGAAGTAAATGGAAATTGGAAGTGCTCAGGAATTACTAGTACTTGTCCTTTTGCAATACTGAACAAATAAGCTAATTCCGTCCAATTTCAAACTCCTTTCAGCGTAATACTTTCAAAATCACAGCTTAGACTTTATCACTTGGCTCTCATTTCAATAAAGAGAGGCTAAAAAACTGAAATGAACAAGAGGCAGTAGGAATAAATTTAGTGAGAAAGCAAAAATAGAAAAATGAAGTGGAAAGTATAAAGAAAATTCAGAAACAATTTGAAAACAGAGCTACCAGAAAAAGGAAATAAAGATACAGTATAAGACATACACATACCATATAGTACACAGGATACACATAAACAGCCCCTTTGGTTAAAAAGTTAAGTGATTTTTTTTTAATCCTTTATAAAATACTGTATGTCAATCATTGGCTTGTCTTTGATGAAAGAAATAAATGATATTTTCAAAAAGAAAAGCAAAACCAGAAATACCTGTTTTTATCATCTAACCTAATTCATGCATTAAATTACTAACATTACTTTATTCTAAATAGTTTTATAAACTCGGAAAACTTAAACATTTAAAAGTCATCAGACTCCATATCTTTAAGTATATATTTTTTTTCTCAGAATTTTTGTCATGCCCTTACTTGGCATGATGCCATAGCATAGCAGAACAGGCCCAATAATTCTGATAAATAAATCTGGAGTTTGGGAAGCAGTATCACTGAAATGTTATATACTCACTTTTTTTTTTTTTTATATATTGTCTCCTCACAATGTTAAAAAAATAGTTGGATTCCTAGACACTTACCTTCAGCGTATGTCTCTCTCTATATGTAGATATCTGTACATTTATGTATTGGTACATGTAAATATGTTTATGTGTATATGTGTATATATACACATCTGCATATACAGAGTTTTGGTAGTCACAGGGGCAAAGTTGCAATTCTTGTTTTTCTTGTTTTTGTATTTTTTTTAACAGATTTTTCATTTACTGATAATTCTTTTGGCAGGGTCAGCCACACAGGAATTTATGTCTTTTTGCCTATGCAACAAAACTGTGCTGCGTAGAATCTGAAAATTTATGACTCTTATAGAAAATAATTCTTCAACAGTGAATAGGAAACATGAAGAGCAACATGAGGTTTGAACGAAGATTTTCTATTGTTGGCTGCTTCAGCAAACATGTCATTGTGAACTGGAGAGTTATTGATTGGGGTGAGCATCCTCAGGATGAGTGCTTTTCATCGGGGATGAATCCTGTGCATCAGGGCAGCTTCCAAAGGACTTGTGCCCAAAGCATAGGGCGTGCCTAGCTCTAAAGCGGTCACCCTGAAGACCTCAGCTTCTCCATTTGTACAGTAAAAATATATAACATGCAGAAGCTGAATGCAATATCACTCAGTTTGTACTCTGGGTTGCCTGAAAGCTGCATAACCTCTTTCAGGTGGCACCAAGGCCACACAAATATTAGTTCACCTAATGTATCCTTCCTCTCACAAGTGAGTTAATAGCCAGAAGAAGAAGTGGGGAAATTGTTCACTTCTTTCAGTATCCTGTTACAATACAAAAGCATATAATGAGTGATTCTGTAGGTCCACAACTATAAGTGGTAGACTTTGTTGGTCACTGATTATTTCCATGGATATCCATGACTTTGGCTACCCGGAGCCTTTTGAAACCCAGAGAGGTGGTAGATTACACCCCTGGAAACATTCAAGGTCAGGTTAGACAGGGCTCTAAGCACCCTGATGTAGTTGAAGATGTCCCTGCTCATTGTAGAGGAGGTTGGACTAGATGAACTGTAAAGGTCCCTTCCAACCCAAAATATTCTTTGATTCTATGATTTTATGACTTCAGTTCCTACTGAGTACACAAGGTACATAACCATAACAGAGTTATCATCATAGAGCTGGACTGCAACTCAGACTATTCTTTTTCTAGCTATTACAATTGTATTTATTTACAATTGTATTTATTGTAAAATCTGATGGCATCATAGAAATGCAGAATGAAGCTGAGTGAACTGCACTAGCTGCTCTGTAAGTATGCATATGAATCTAACACAGAATCTGCTTCGTCATGGTACATATTTGTTTTGTGAAGACACAGAAAACCAAATTTTACATAAAAAAATATTTGGGGAAAGCCAGTGTTAGTTCCTAAAAGTGTATAGAGAAAGTAAAAAACCCCTTTTCTGGAGGATTTAAAAATTTTGAGGCTGGTTTCACTCTAGTTGAGAAAAAGGATTTACCCAGCTCTTCCGATTCACAGAGAGTCTGTATGAACCACTTCAGCAGACCTGTATGTGCTCCTGGAAATAAATCAGGGCACAGAAGCGTTTCAGTTCATCTTTGTCAGAGACTGCCAAGGCAACGATAAGTTGCAGAACAGCAAGAACATGCACACAGTATGCTAAAGGCAGACAGCCCGTGTGCCTAAATGCCACTCCTAACTCGTGCAAAGAAGTGATGTGCTGACCCAGGCCATTCTCAGGCCACACACCAGCACAAGTGGAGTGACTACGCTGCACAATACCTGTTTTTCGTCATGGTCCTATTGATTAAATACGTGTTGCAGGAGTAGATCTGGTTACTGGCAATTTAGATAATTTTTTGGAATACCAAGTCAAGCAGGTAAAGCATAAAAGATACACGTTGTTGCTAGGGGCTCAGATCTTTTCATGAAATCCCATGACAAACAAGTGATTTGTTGGATGCAAGACTGACTGACAGACTGCGGCCTAGCCTGTATTTAAAGAGTAACAGAGTTGGGTAGGCCACACATCTGACATAACATGGAAACGCCAGAGGGCTGGGACGTCAAAAACATTCCAGATTCTACTCTCTAGTGAGAAAAAAGCATAAACAGTTATCCTGAAAAAAACCTGTGAATTTACATGGAAAGGAGCAAATCAAGGATTGTCAGTCCATTTCTTTGTTCTTAGAACAATATTCTTAGTTCTTCAGGATGTATTAGAAAGTTCGGTGCAAGATGATTATTAACAGCAACCCCAAGTACCTTGTCCAGAACATTTTACCAACCCTGTGTGAGAATATTTAATGTGCATAGGTATGATAAAGGATATTCGCCAGAAGTTGGCTGAAGGAAAGAAAAGAGATGTAATTACCATACATCTGCTGGTAAGGGCACTAATGATAAGTGAAAATTAATAACTCTGCTTCTGTGGAACCTTGAGCAACAAGAGGTTTTCTATATGCTTCAAAACACGAGAGAAGGTTTTAAACATTCTGTATAGACTTGATCAATAAATCCAGTCTAAAAAGAATCTGACATCCGATAGGCGTGTATCTTGTCAGGCATGCCAACAGCAAAATGAAAACCATTGATTTGTTTGTCACCAGGTTTGCCAGCTAGCAAATTTTTCGAGCCTTAGATGCACACAGATGACATTATACAGGGACCAAACCACTGAAAAGTGAATTTCAACTGAGGACAATTTCTGTGAACAGCAAATATCAGAGAATTCTCAGTGTACCACATGGGACACAACACCATGTGCTTTTTTTTTTTCTGTGGATCATCTGTCAGAAATCAAGAGGAATAAGATAATATAAATCACCTGTGGCTGGATACAGGACTTTCTGAAGTGATGCAAATATTTTCACTGATTTTAAGGAGAGCTGCATTTAACTTTTAACGGAGATTTTAATTACTGACAAAGACTGCTCTGTCTTATAGAGCAATTTTAGACATACCTTTACATGAGCATCCCCCAGTGAACGTGCTGAGTATTTGAAGCAATTTTTCTATTAGGAGGAGACAGCTTTTACAACGCTAGTTACTTCAATAGAAAGGACTCGGTGGGATATGAAATACTCAGCATTTTTAATAAAGCTCAGTGCATCATTATTAGAGGTGGTAGTTCATTTAGATCTCAAACTCTGTGTTTGCAGTGCTTAAGGTAGTTTTGCATTTACCCGTGCTACTTTTTTTTTTTTTCTCTCTGCCAGATAACTGAAGTCTACATACTTCACAGAGGAGCAACTTATGAGCAGCAGTTCTTTTGTGTCTTTCATAATCTAAAAACAGGGTTTCCTAACATGTGTCATTAGCTTTCTTTATGTGACTTCAGTCAGTCATAACCACACAATGTATTTACCCATTCAAGCCCAGGCCAATAAACCATATTTGCAGAAAGCTTTCACAAGTGCATCTGAGATATCACTATTTCTTTTACTCCAGTTATTCATACATGTTGCATCACATGATCTTTGCCTCGAATCTAATTTCTGCAAAGCAACATAGCAGCAGTGATATTACTTAGTGATGTAGTAATTACTTAATTAAGATTTTGGGAGCTACTGTTCTGTGTAAGTATTGTTCCCGACCACTTATCAGCTAGGAAAGCCTTTTTATAGTCAGAAACAAAAGGAGATAGTATTTCAGAGGGTACTCGTGGCATAAATATGACAACTGATGAAGGATGGTGGTATTGGCTGACGTAGAAGAGGACAATGTGGAAGGATCTCTTTATGAAAATGATGATAGTTGATGGTGTTCTTTTTGCTGTTACTGGTCTCTAGTTTTTTCCAGAAGGTCTTTGCTTTAGCTTTGAATTAGGCATGAACTACGTAGAAATAAAGTGTATTTTCCTTCAGATCAGAATGCTGTAACAGCTAACGGAAGGAAAATGCAGAACAGAGAGAACAGGTGAAACTTCTGCCCCTTAAAAATAATTGGTCTTCAGGAGAAGAATCACTGTGAGTATCAAAGAGTGAAGATGTTGTAACTAATGACAGGAAAGTAAATAGTGTTGTGAATAGGAGCAGAGTCTGGAAGAGCACTTATGGTTAAGGAGCTAAGGTTGTAGCTGTTATAAGCTGTTGATGAGCAAAGTCAGTCTACCCTTACACGTAATAAGGTAGGTAAGGTTTCCTTTTTCCTTTTATTAACTTCAGAAACATAATCCCAAATGACAGCCTGGCTTATAAATAAATACAGGAAAACCTTTTCAAAGTTAAATGTTAATTTTAATGCAACATGAAACATGCAGTCTGGATACTGGATTTCCATCCTGCTTCATTATATCCAGGTATGTCTTAACTATTGTTCTATAGCATTTCCTTCTCTGAATTTTAATAGCATTTGATTATAATTCTTGACAAGTATATTTTGTGGAATTTTGTTGATTTTTATCAACCACAAGAGGAAACAGTATGTTTGCTAAACTGAACTTCTGCATAAAATAGCTTGAGATCTGAAGACAGACATGTTGCTATCACTTCCATTCTCCCTGTCAAGAGAGGGCAATATCTTTGGTGTCACCTGAAAGACTTCAAAACACACATAATTGGATTCTTAGATTGACTGTTTCAGTCATTAATTACATTTCACTGGAATATTCTTGCTACCCTTCATTTCACACAATATCAGCTTCACACCTCTGAATCTCCCTACTTCTTGGTTTTCAAGACAGTTCCTACCATAAATCTGTTCCCTGAGTTGACTTTTAAGGATCATGATCATGTCCTCTCTAATCTTTCTGCTGTTATGCACAATGTTCTTGAATCTCTAATCCAAAGGCAAGTCCCTGAAGATCTAAATAGATCTCATAATTTTTTCTATACCTTTTTGATTTTGTTGAGATTGCTAGAATGAGGGCAGGAGGCTTTGACCATATCTCTTACTAATGATCTTCATCATGTCCTCTGTATTACATCCATGAAGTATACATAATGTGTTCACACATCCTGTGCTTGATCAACCAGACTTTGAATCTTGTTTGAATGTCAGCACTAAAACCCAGTAATATTAAACATAAACTTAATGTAGCTATGGAAACCAGACTCCCAATTTCCTGTGGTTGTTATTAAATGCCTTTAAAAGTAACTATGAATTAAAAACCTGTTTGTTTCTGTGGTCATGAAATTTTGCAATTGACACTTGAGATTCAAATGGGTGCTGCATTTTTTTTTCTGTTTTGGTTTTAGTTTGTCTGCATTTAAGCATCTAGTATATAGTTATTTGTGTTAAGATTGTATTTCAAGTCCAGAACTTTAATTCTTTTTTAAAATCAGGTATGTTCTAGTCACAGAATCACAGAATCACAGAATCACAGAATGTTAAGGGTTGGAAGGGACCTCTAGAGATATCTGGTCCAACCCTCCTGCCAGGGCAGGTCCACCTACAGCAGGTTGCACAGGATGGTGTCCAAGAGAATTTTGAATGTCTCCAGTGCCAGAGACTCCACCACCTCTCTGGGCAGCCTATTCCAGTGCTCTGCCACCCTCCAAGGAAAGAAGTTCCTCCTCATGTTCAGATGGAACTTCCTATATTCAAGTCTGTGCCTGTTACCTCTTGTCCTATCACTGGGTACCACTGAAAAAAGACTGGCCCCCTCCTCCTGGCACCCTCACTTTAAGTATTTGTAAACATTAAAGAGATTCCCCCCTCAGCCTTCTCTAGACTAGAAAGACCCAACTCCCTCAGCCGTTCCTCATAAGAAAGATGCTCCAGCCCCCTAATCATCTTCGTAGCCCTTCGCTGTACCCCCTCCAGCAGTTCCCTGTCTTTCTTAAACCGGGGAGCTCAGAACTGGATACAGTATTGGAGTTGTGGTCTCACCAGGGCAGAGTAGACGCGGAGGCTGACCTCCCTTGACCTGCTTGCCACACTAATAATGGCACAGAAAAGGATGAAATTGAGCAACTAACACTGTCCTTCCTCATTGTGTGGGATTCTAAAATAAATATAAGAATGGCACTTATTCTATAATGCTTGCAAGTAATGGTATGACACCAAGAGCAGTAATTAGGAAGAGGTGGTGTAGAAGTCGTGTCAAGATGAGTGGACCATGTTCATTTGGAAGAATAAAATATGTTATAGAAAAAAGGAATCCATCAGAGCACTATAGGAACTTATTAAAGGAAAATTGCTAGAGGGGTCTAAATAATGAGGAGAGGTAAAATCCAATACTAGTATAGTGCATGGTCTTGTTACACTTTGCCTTTTAGATTCTTCGGAAACCATGATTATACTTTCTGGAAGTGGATCAATTACCCCCAAGGCAACCTATTGTACATGAAGAAAACCATTCAGTGAGCAGCTGCAGTAGGAGTATAGACTACCCTTTTTTACGTTAATCATTTTAATTGGACTATATATTTTCCTCAATGTTGCATTTTTCTTCTGACTTTCCATTGCATTTACATTTACATTTTATTCATTATTTCTCAAATATCATCAGAATTTTTTTGAAGGAGTGATTAGGAATAACTTCAGAGATAACATGTCCATTTTGATTTCATAAGGATTGTTAAGTAGGTCAGCTCTGTAAAACAGCAAGCTTGGCAAAGCAAACTTCGCTATGGCAAGACTATGTTTTCCTTAGTCCCTGAAATATCAGGGCCCCATCAGAACAGTTAGGAATGCTGAACTGGAGCTGGTGAATTAGGAGTGCTCTGTGTTGTTTGCTAATGTCTTTGGTGTTTCGGCAAGGAGCCCGTGAACAGTGGGGTCAGAAGTGGATACTGTAATGGAGAAAGCCCAGATATTTCCTCAGTCAAGGTCATCTTAAGGAAATCAATTGCAGCTCTGAGCTAATTAACACTGAAGGATTTCAATACATTTTCTATGGGAGTTGGGGAAACCCTTGGCCCACTTTGGTTTGCCCACCCTTGGCAAATGACCAGGTTTAAGATCTAGACTTCTAACTTGTAATGCATTGCAATCAAACAACTCATTTTTTAGTTTACTGAGCTATGGTAAATTCCTCTAATCTTTCATCAAAATTGGATTTTCATTAGGAAATCATGCTATATTTGGTTTAACTGCAAATAATATTTTGATGTGCCTGTGGTGAGAAGAGTAATTGTACGAAATTGGTCCTTTTTGTTTAACAGCGCTGTGGTTCTGTGCTGTGTCATGTAATGCTGAAACAGTTTTATTGAAAGTCACTGTATTGCTGGTTTTCTTGCTCCGCCTGCTTTATCTCTTTATGCTGAAAAGATAAAGAAAAACCATATCTAAATTTTAAGCAGATTATGCATTTCTTCAGATCTGTTGAAATTCAGATGGAGCCTTCTAATTCACATTAACTGCATCGATTAAAACACTTAAAAGGATCACAAATCATTAGCTATATGTACCAGACTACTCAAAATATTTCTAAGTAATGCAGATCAGTACATCTTTAGTCAAAATGTCAAGAAAAATACCCAAACTGATGTACTGAAAACAATTCTTACAAAAAATGCTTGCATAATAAATCACATCTAGTCTACAATAAAATCATTAACCACTGTTCTGTTCCTCTGCTCTGAAGTGTAAATCACCCATAATGCTGACTTATTTTAAGCCAGTTTGCATATAAAGTGGAAAAAAAGATTAGGGAAAGTCTATTGAGAATGAAAATAAACTCCTATCTGTATCATTACTCATTTGATAGAATGCATATATGTTGCAAGACTACATAAAATGTAAACCCAAGGAGATAGATCTATCTAGGAATGACTTCTTATGATATGCTTCTTATTTTATGTGCATACTAGAACATAAGCTTTGCAAAACTCCTTGTTTTTAGATAATCTTGAAAGTACATAATTTTTTCACTAAAATAAAACATAGCTTTCCTTTAGCCTGACAGTGTTGGCTCAGGAATATGGAATATTAGTTTCAGTAAGAATGCATTGGTTTCACTGTAAAATAAGGTTTCTTTGGCATCATCCCTAGAGAAACGTATTGGTTTCAGCTAAAATGTATTGCCATGCTTTAACTAAAACATACTGACATTATAGAACTGTGGTCTCAGTAAAAATGTATTCTTTCCAATGGATTCATGAGGCTTTCAGCAAGAATGTATTGATTTCATTAAAATGTCCTGCTTGAGATAAACAAAAATTCAGTTGAAATGTATTGGTTTCTATTAAAGCTCATTGACTGAAGTGAAGAACATTACACACTGGTTTTGGGCAGCCTTAGGGTTTTTTAAACAGTGAATAGAGAAGTACATATCAGTAATTGTGAAGATAATTGAAAACAAAGTCTATTCTGTAACATCTGAAGATATAAATATGTTAAATAATTTAGATTTTTATATCTCCATCCCATTTGCATTTGTTGTTAAGCATAGAGATAAATATTCAAAGTATGACGTTCTTCATTCTGATGAATACACTTTTAATCAGGTATGGGGTGTAGGCTGTGATATTTTTTAATCTGTTTAGTACCATTTGTTTTCACACAACCAATTTTTGACCAGTTTGCTTTAAACCGAGTTCAGTGTTTTCCTGCTTCATTGAAAAGAGGCCCTTTTTGCCTTTTCAGCATTGCCAGGCATTCAATGACAATGACATTTATATCCATTAGGAAGCTCTCCCATTGCCAGTCTACTAAATTAGTAACAATATATTTGATTGCTGTGACATTTTTTTTTGGAGAAGGGTTGTATTTTTCAATATTTTTTCACTCATTTTATACAGAAATGATCCCACTGACTTAATGAAACTATGAAATGTGCCTGAATATAACTAAACAGCCTTGTTACATGAAGGACACTGCTTGTCCAGCTTTGGGCCATTATCCTTTTCCTACACTGATGTAGAATTTACATGTGAGATGTGTATAAGTATACTTGAAATGTAAATTATAAGAATAAAGTTTCAGCTACTCAAAATTACTTCTGGGACTCAACAAAAGAAAGTAGGAATGACCATACTGGGCTGAACAACTAGTCAATCTTGTATGAGTCCTGTCTCTGACACTATGCATTGACAAATGCCTGAACACTGCTAGAAGAAAGGCCTCCAATAAGTCATGCATACGACACTTCCTGAGAGGATGACAATGTTCTTTTTTTTGATGTTTCTTTGTGGACTGTCATCATCATTTTGCACAAATTTTGCTGTAAATCTGCATCCACAGCACCCAATGTTAAGAAATTCCACAGCTGACAACCAGGTGATCAGGCCCAGACAGCATGGGGTCATGAAAGCCAGGTCCTGCTTGAATAACCTGAGCTCCTTCTACGACGATGTCACCTGCTCAGTGGATGAGGGAAAGCCTGTGGATGTTGTTTACCTGGACTTCAGTAAAGCATTTGACAGCATTTCCCACAGCATTCTCTTGGAGAAACTGGCTGCTCATGGCTTCAGTGGGCGTACTCTTCGCTGGTAAAACACTGGCTGGGTGGCTGGGCCCAAGGAGTGGTTGTGAATGGAGTTAAATCCAGTTGGGAGCTGGTCCCAAATGGTTCCCAGGGGCTTGGTATTGGGGCCGGTTCTGTTTAATATCTTTATCAACAACCTGGATGAGGGGATCAAGTGCACCCTCAGTAAGTTTGCAGATGACACAAAGTTAAGCGGGAGTGTTGATCTGCTTGAGAGTAGAATGACCCTACAGAGGGATCTGAAAGGCTGGATCGATGGGCTGAGGCCAATGGTATGAGGTTCAACAAGGCCAAGTGCTGGGTCCTGCACTAGTCACAACAACCCCATGCAGCACTAGAGGCTTAGGGAAGAGTGGCTGGAAAGCCGCCTGGTGGAAAAGGACCTGGGGGTGTTGGTAGACAGCCAGCTGAATGTGAGCCATCAGCGTGCCCAGGTGGTCAAGAAGGCCAACAGCATCCTGGCCTTTATCAGGAACAGCATGGCTAGCAGGACTAGGGAAGTGACTGCCCCACTGTACTCAGTACTGGTGAGGCCTCACCTCCAATACTGTGTTCAGTTTTGGGCCCCTCACTGCAAGAAAGACGTTGAGGTGCTGGAGTGTGCTCAGAGAAGGGCAACAAAGCTGGTGAAGGGCCTAGAGAACAAATCTTATGAGGAGCAGCTGAGGGAAGCCAGGTGGTTTAGCCTGGAGAAAAGGAGGCAGAAGGGAGACCTTATCACTCTCTACTACTACCCTTTCTTCACGGAAAGTGTTGTCAAGCATTGGAACAGGCTGCCCAGGGCAGTGGTTGAGTCACCATCCCTGGAGGTATTTAAAAGATGTGTAGAGATGGTGCTTAGGGACACGGTTTAGTGGTGGTTTTGACAATGTTAGGTTGATGGTTGGACTTAATGATCTTAAAGGTCCCTTACAGCCTAGATGATTCTATGATTCAATGATCTTCACCTCATGCAAAGAAGTGTCTTCTTTTTGGACGTTTCCTTGAACTTGCTGCTTGTTTTTGCTTGTTGCTCATGTGTCCTGTACTGGAAGAGATAATGAATTACCATTATCTTTTCCCCTGCTACTCACAGTTTTGCAGATCTCAGCTACATATGGTCCTTTTTCTAGGACGAAGAGACCTATTTTTTTAGTCACTCCTGATTTCAAAGCTGTTTTAATACCTCTGATTTTACTTGTTACTCAGCATTTTTTGGTTCTGCTACATCATTTTTAGTGATGTGAGGACCAGAATTGCACATTGCACTCAAAATGCATTGGCACCATAGGTTTGTTAATATCTTAGCAAATTGACTTTCATTTTTTTTCTTATGCAAACCCAGTCTCATGCCTCCTAAATAGAGATGAACAATTGTCTCATTTTTCCAAATATATTTTATTTTCAAATACTTTCACGCTGCTTCAAAATACTGTAATACTACTATAAATATGTAGATTTTAGGTATCTCTTTTCATCTCTCCTGGTAAAGACAGACAAATAAAATCTCATGCTGTGGTAAAAATGTTCCAGCTGCCTATCTGAAAGATAATAGTTTTTGTCCTGTTCAAATCTGCTGCAGCAATATGATGGAACTAATTGTTTCACAAATCAGTTCAGTTTATCAACACTTTCATGCATTGCTGTGATGTCAAGGGTCATCAACTCACTCTGTAAGAAAGTATTTTGCCAGCCTTCTCAAAAGAATGAGTCAATACTTGCTGCTCTTAATTCCCAGGACCGTGGTTTGGTACAAAGCTTTTGGAGACTGGGAACGCCAATATATAACTTGTGAGAGGAAAACACTATACACATGGATGATGCCAGAAGACATTTCCCATGTGTTGGATCATGTGGGATGCATGAAGACAGACTAAATTGACTGAAATGACACGATGAACTTAGCAGCAGAGCAAAAACAGTGCCAAGAAAGGGCTGTACTGAAGGGTGTAATTTCAAGCTAGGTTTCTGATTGTCACTGGACCCCCTGCTTGCTATGCCACCAGCTGTGCAGGGATCATCCCAGTTATAAGCATTTCACATTGCAAGTTTCACAAAAGCTTAGCTGCTGTCAGTGTTTACCTGCACAACTCCATGCTCCAATCTGCCCATGATTATTTTATATACAGATAAAACAGTTGTTTTTATTAATATATTATTTATATACTGATCTAAACTTTTGCAGTCTAAATACTCATGGCTAAGTAACAGGCTACATCTTGGCTTAATATCAAGGGATACCTATCTCTGTGTTAAAGAAAGTTAAAGGTTTCACCAGAACCTGGATTTTTTCCCAATAAATAAAAGATGGCACTCCAGTGCTTTATAGACTGGTCACCTGAGCTGGAATTAAAGGACTAAAGTACAGAAATACACGCGAGATATTTTCCCCATAAAACTTACTTTTGGCAGTCTGATGGCCGATTAGCCCTCATTTCTAAATCTTTTTTAAAGTAATAGTGAGCCCACTTTGCTGATCAACCCAGAATGAATATTTCCTAGGCCATCAGATGCCTGAAAGCTGTGATGCAGAGCAGCTTTTCATTTATGAAAGTGTTGTTGGTAACTGCTTTCAAGTATATTTACAATTCTACTTTGAATGAGAGTACCCTTACACCAGAGCTTTACTATTTTCCTAAGAACTAAATGTCCTTAGCCATTTTTTACTGTGCTTCTTATTCTTGAATAGTATACGACACCAAATTAGCATGAGGATCTCAAAAATTGTTTGCATGGCAGGTGTTCATATAATTAGTGTAGCAGTGTTAGTACTCGATACTATCACTCTAGACATCTTTAAAGCTAGCATTTCTATTTCACGGAGGTGGAATTATTAGCAACTGTAAAAAGATGCTCTAAAATTGATGGAAACAGTGGTTTCCAAAATAAGTTCAGATAAAGCAAATTGTAATCAAATCCACTGTTATCTGCACAAAATTTTAAGCTGCATGCTTTGAGATCCTATTTGTATGTATCCTATAGGATCTGAAGAACATACAACTTCAAGGAAGGGACTAGATATTGAAAGTAAAATTTATCAACCAAAATGGTAACTCTTTTCATGTTATTTTATGAAAGTCCTTCAGCAAGTAGACATAGTTGCTGGACAAGTGGAAGCTTAAAATAACAGCTTTGTTCAATCCTACAATTGTTTTTAACATAAACTAGTTTGACAGATTTTAATTATTTGTGCAATCTCCTAGAAGAAAAAAACAGAAGATCTAAACAGCTGGTGGGCAGCTCAGTGGGATGTAGAATTTGTAAACTATAACAATACAAAGACAAGACAAAAAATGTAATATAGCAATATATTCTTTCCTTAAACAATATTTTCAGCTTTCGGCACCTTGGCAAAACAACCATATAGCAATACAGAGATCCAATAATAATTTTCAAAGGGCTGGAAGAAAAAGGATTCTTAAGACAAAATAAAGGATTAAATGTATATAATAATTGAATAAGAGAGAATCACATTAAGAGTAGTCAGTCGTATATTACATACCTTTTTGCTAACAATAGAAGATACACTTAATCAAATTTAGGGGAAAAAAATATATATTTTTAAAAAATCTCATTCTGGAAAATGTACTTAATGAATCACAGCTAATCTCATCAAATTCTGTGCCCTGAGACATGCTGAAGGAAACAGCACTGCATGACTCAAGTCATAGGTACCAATAGAGCACATATGAACGCGAATTTCTTTTTCATTACTTATGCAAGACTATAAGTAGGAAGGGCTTCCTGTTCTGTGGTCTGGGACCAATCACATCACCAGCTGGAGAAGAGAAATTCCTCTGTTGGCATAGGGTCTCACAGTGGGTCGACTGCACAACATGTTGGCACCTATGTTGCTTTCCCTACATGTGAAGCTTTCCTGTTACCGTTGCTGTCCACAAAAACACTGCAGTAAAAGTTTACAGATGAAACCTGGTACAGAATTTTCCTGTCTTGCTAATTCTTATCAAAGAAAAATAAGAACACACAGATGTAAAACAGCTTTATTATTAATTGCTAAAATATTCCCCAGATGGGCAACTTCTGTGTGCAGAACACCACAACAGAGAAATAAACCAGCTGAAAATTCACAGGGACAATACATGTCTTTGACCTTGGAGAAAGGATGAAGTCCAATTCTGGGACACTGGGACAAAAATCAAGCAAGACTCTCATTGTGTAGCACAGTCAGTGATGTATGAGAAAAATGACCATGTGTGCCAGAAAAGTTTTGCCTTTTTATGGCAGAGACTGAGAGATAAGAAAAGTATAATAGAAAAGAGAATAATGATAACAACAATAAAACCAAATCTAATAATCATAATGCTTGCAAGGACTTAAAAATAGCAACAAAACCCCTCTGTAAGGTGAGGAGCTGCAGTGAAGAGAAATTTTATTTCTTTATTGAATGATCACAGATTCTTTCTATTTACTGTAAAGTAGTCTACTTATATTTCTCCCTGGCTACATTTAAACTTTTCCTTGTCTGGAGTCTTTGGACAGCTTTTATCTAAAGAAGTGAAACAGAATAACCCTTCTTCTGCTGTGGGGATTCCTATACTGCAGTGAAATCATTAATCATAATGCACTGCTACTCATTTCACACCTGAATGCCTTAAATAGAGGATGAATTAAACCACGTTTGCACATCAGCTTCTCCTGATATTTACATTTCAGTGCTGCAAAAATCTGAAGACTGAATAAATTTACAGTCTCTGTTATCCACTGACTGAATGACATATATTTGCCTCAGAAAAAAACAGTCTGAATTACAATTCCACTCTCTTAAATAGCTCTCCCACAAGCCCCTAGACAGTGTTTCAAATTCTAGCAATTCATCGGAAAGAACAATTGCTTACTTGGATAAACTGTGGTAGACGACTGGTCTCTATAGTATTCAGGCAAAAAGGGCATAAACAGGTTAGGAATGCCAGACAGTATTTACTGTAAAGTAAACCTTACTTGTTTTTTTCCTACTGAAAAAAAAAAAAAGTACTATTTTATATTAAAAAGTTTGTTTGGTGACTGGTACTTCTCATGAAATAGTAAATCATATTGTATACAGTATGATTTTTCATCCAAAACACTACTCACTCTCATATTAAGAAGAGCACATTTTAGTAAAGATTTTGATACTATCTCTCACAGTATTCTTCTGCACAAAATGTCCAACATATGGCCAGATATGTACACAATATGATGGGTAAACTGTTGGTGGAAGGTTCAGACTCAAAGAGTTGTAGTAAACGGGGTAACATCTGGCTGGTGGCCAGTCTCCAGTGGTGTTCTCCAGGGCTCTGTCTGGGGTCTCTTCAATGTTTTTATCAGTGACCTGGACAAAGGAGTTGAGTGCACAATAAACAAGTTTGCTGATGACGCTAAATTAGGATGTCCCATTGATTCCATAAAGGTAGAGAGGCTTTGCAGAGACATCTCGACATTTTAGAGTACCGGGCAATTACAAACCATATGAAATTTAACAAGGCCAAATGCTGGATTCTGCACCTGGGATGACGTAATGTGGTGGATGTACATATAGACTAGGGTAGAAGAGGGTGGACATTTAAAGGTCCCTTCCAACCAAAACTATTCTATGATTCTGTGATCTCTTCTCTCTGCTGTATGCTGATAGGATGTGAGGCTTAAAGCTGTGTCAGGGGAAGTTCAGATTGGATGTTAGGAAAAACTTCACTGAGAGGGTGGTCAAGCACTGGAAGAAATGTTCATAGTCCCAAGCCTGTCGGTGTTCAACAAGTGTCTGGACAGTGCTCTTAGACATATGGTTTAACTTCTAGGTTGTCCTTTGCGGAGTCAGGAGTTGTACTTGATGATCCTCATGGATCCCTTACAGCTCAGGATGTTCTGTGGTTCTATGGTTCTAAATTAGCTGGAAATCAAGAATCCATTGCATATAGATCTTCTTTCTTCAAACATATAATAATAATTCAGATTTACAAAATTCTCTTAAATCATTTGCAGCCTCATTTGTCTTTCTACAGACATTCATTCATCCTTGGACGTGAAGAAACACACATATTTCATCCACATTTCTATGTTTTGAAGGGAGACCAGAGTTGTGAGATGCTGCTTAATGTCTTAAAATGATTGATTTTTTGCAATATTGAGTATCTGCTATTAGAATATCTGCCTTATGTTGTGAAGAGTGTCATGCTGGGTAGCCAAAAATATTTACTCTTATATTTAATGTCAGAGACCAACCTTTTTGTGTTGCACCAAAAAGCATGAATATTTGAGAACAAACAAAATAAGAAAGAAAAAAATTATAGCATGAAATGTTTAATTCTCTTATAATTTTTAAAACATTTACTCCTTTTCATATGTATTTAATTCTGTAGTATGGGAATTTTTCTTAATAATGATAACAGATCATGGTAAAATATTTTAACTACAACAGCCTTTTTCTGCTAAAAAATACTTTATGAACATTTTTCTGATCAGTCCTAAACAAGTCTTTCATTTTACACCAAATAATATCTGGTAGGCTTAATGAAATGAATTCTTCATGGGTATTAGAAGGGCACAGCAAGGACATTTATTCTTCTGGCTGTTATATGGCTGCATAAAATTGAGTCTCTGCTCAACTGCTGTTTTCATAGTTAGAGTGGACATAAAGAAGGGGAACAAAGGCTTGAAAGTGCAGTTGTTCTCTTTGCACTGTGTGCTGTTCACTGACCTGTGTTGACTCCTGGTGTCACCCTGCTTTATGATTTGATCTCATGGTTTCCCTGGTGGGCCTGGGAAACAGAGACTTACCTGCTTAACGCATTCTGCACCTTGCAACGTTTGTTCTCACCTATGTACTGCTACAGATCTCAACCACAGGGAAATCTTCTGCAGCAGTCTCCTCAGAAGAACAGGTTAGGGCCCCAGGTCAACGATTTCAGTGGCATTTGGTAATTCTGAACTAAAGTATTATGGAAGAACGTGTCTAGCATTTTTAATATAGGGATTATTTTCCAAATAGGAAATAAAAGCACAGCAATGAAGAGGCAAAAAAATCCCATAAAACCCTGGATTGGACCCTACTGCTGACTTTACACTAACATGTGCTGACTTTACACTAACATACAAAGTGTATTAAAATATTAATGTGGGATTAGGTGATACAAATAGTAGGTCATGTTGGATAAAGATTAAAGAGATTAGAGGACATGTCTATCGAATTGTTTGGCTTAATAGCTGTGGTTGTAGTTTAAAAGCCTTAACTGTGAGGTACTAGCCTACATGGAAGTCTATTTGTCCATTTTTATCTTAGGCATGATGATAACCCCTGAGGAAATCCTTATAATCTATGGAAATCTTTGAGTATTTTCTAAGATTTCTTAATACATTTCTTATGACACAAAAAATAGCCGTATATTTTAATTTAAAAAGTAGTGTTTTCTAAGTAAGGAAGGAAATTATGCCAATCTTTTTATTTCAAAACATTTGGTCAAGAAGGACATTGTGACTTATTCCACACACATTTCACTAATAAGAGAAACATAAATGCCTCAGAAATCCAAGGGAGTAATTTCTTTGTTCTACTCAACTAACACTGTCAAGATGCTGAAACCTGCATATGTAAAATAAGATAATCAACAATCTTCCCTATTATTCTTTTATAAATTGCACTAAAACCTTTTAATGTAGGTGAATTTCTGCTTAATTTTAAAGAACATTTGTTGATGATAATTGCCCTAAACCTATTCAATTACCCCCACTTTTCAAAAAACACCCCAGTATCCGTTTACTTTCTGTAACTTCCCCTCCTTCTCAGTCTTGTCAAGAGAAAACAAACACTGCACAGAACATTTCTCCCTGTCACTCAGAGGAGGAACACGTTCAGTAGAAAAGCCCAGAAAATGGTTTGTAGTGACAATCAGTTTTATAGTCCTGCCTCAGTGCCCTGGCGTGCGATGGTGTTCACTGATCTGGGGCTGCAATTTTGTTTCTCCTTTGCCTGCCCACGGTACCAGTAGCTGGAATTAACACAGCCAGCTGCTCTGTGCAGCTCTGCTTTTGAACACACAATGCACTACGAGAATAAATGAAACGACACTCTAAACTTTTTGGTCTATATAACCTGGCATGTGAAACCACAGGCATATCGATACATTCACCTATTATAACATTCAAGCTTTGCTGCCCCTCATCAGCCTCTGAACAGTCTATTTCCATGGCCATTCCAAAGGTTAAGAGCTGGGATAGATTCAGTGATTTAAAATACTTACTAAGATCTAGGAACTCTATTGAAACTGCCATGCTGCCTAACTGCTGTAAGCTATCACAGGGGGCTCTACAAACATTTTTTGTATTTCACTGGTAACCCAAAGAGGTTTAACTAGTCTTGTAGTCTAAAAACAATTAACACCCTTGCATTCTCCTGTCTGAAGGGTCGGTCTTTAAATCCCATAATAGTGTGGCTGTATTTAAAACCACATTAAGGAATAAGCTTTATGGAATTTAGCAAATGTAGAATTAACGCTGCATGTATGAGTTTATTTTAGCCTGTAAACACAGGCATATGAAATATTTTCACAGGACTGTACACTGATTTTTTTGTATAAGATCCTATTTCAGCAGGGAATAAATGAGGGAGGTAATAAGCAGGTAAAACTGCAAGTTTGTTACCTAATTGCCTTCATCACATGAGCTTTTCTCTTCAGCACATCCTGAGACTTCTCTGAGAACTTCTCCACAGCATATGCCTTTTGCTTGTCTTTTGATACTGATAAGTGGTTACTTCTCCACTTTCTGTCTGCATGGACTTGATCCAAACGTACAGCACATCCCAAGTGCCATTCAGGAAAAGTGACTACGAAATGGGTCGCTCAGTGTACTCTTATCTCCTGATTATTCTGCTGTTATCACTTTATCTAGGTGCTCAATATCTTCTTTACCATTGTCAGTCCTTTTTATCATTCCATCACTGTCCAGTTTTGTATCTCTGATTTTTTTTTCTTCGCTTCTGCCTTTTTAAAGTTCATTGTGCACTACCCTTATAAGAGCTTATTCTGGTGCTTTTCACTAAGGCTTGTGATTAGAGAACATGGGAGACAGCAACCCAGCTACTCCTTCCCACATTTTTGTTGCTCCTGGAAGCTGTAGAGATTCTTATGTCAGAGAAGCTCTGATCAGTTCTCATTGTCCTCACGCAGGAAGCTTTGAAGGGCTCTGAAGAAAAAATTAGCCAGGTTAAACCCTGATGGCTGTAGGCTGGAACTAGTTTGAAGTAAATTCTTCTAAAAAAGTAACTGCAATACTGCTGAGTTTGTGGTAACTTTTCAGATAATATTTTGCAGGACAATATGCATCTCTGAAAGGATTCCATTGCTAGGCTGTCCGAGTCTGCCGCCTAAACTTGGAGGTGCTGGCACTTCTCTCTCTTTGGTTTTTTTAATGTGAACAAAGCATATTTTGCTTGTGATTCATTCTGAGAAATAGCCAAGTTGTTTAAGCCAAAAACCTGCTTTAATATGCTTTCAAGATCAATTAAAAATGTGTCCTCAGGCACACACATGGCATGGAAAATGTCTGCCTTGAAGAGTTAAAATTTAGCACACATAAGCAATGGGAAAGAGTATTACAAAACGGTGCATCTGAGGGTAACTGTAAAATCATTTCTGTCTGTGATGTTACAGAACTCTGTCAGTGAGACAAAGTTAGAACTAATATAAAAGGTCTGATTGCACTTCCTGTTACCTGTAGTGAATTCATCTCTCTCTCTCTCATACACACATTTCGCAAGTTCAGCCAAAACTGGGAACTCACACTTAACCCAGTGCCCCCTGTGAAGTTTGCCTGAGTAAATTCCATGTAAAGCCCATGGAAAAACTTTTGCACAGTGAGAACATTAAATGTCAATGTTTTGTCTCACAGGTTCTTGATGTCACTCAGTTTATGTGTAAAAGTTAAGAATAATACAGAAAATACTTGACCAAAGTGCACTTCTCCACACCCTGGTATTTGACAGCCAATCATTGCCACTGATCAAAGCATATTATCTCTGAGTTGCTGCCTTCTGTGACTTGTCTTTGAGGTCGCTAACCTATCCATGTGACATGTACATGAGAACATATCCCTTACCTAATGACTGACACAACAGTCTTTAAAATCTGAAGCAATATTTAAATGCCTCAACAATTCACAGGTGGGAAAAAAAGAAAAGTTGGAAAGGAATAGAAATATTCAGTAGTTTGAATAGCCATTGCCATTTCCCGTAGCAGAAACTGCAGCCTTTTATAAAGCCATAAACAGTAAAAGCTACTACTATGAACTACTTCTGCTTCTGCAGTGGCTTCAAAATTTGAGATAAATAATAGATTCATTTAAGAGCATATCATTATCTTCGTATTATCCACATCATGCTCTTCAGTGAAAGCTGTAGAGTAAGCATGTAACCTCTATGACTTTGCACAGGGGATGCTATTTCCAAGCATTCCCCTAACAAACCAGAGTCTTTGTGTAAAAAATATATTTCTTGAGGTGATTTTTTATTCAGATGATGAAATCTTTGGTCTTCTGTTTGTTGGAGCCACTGGTGTATGTTTATGTCAGTAGCCTAAACATCACCAGAGCGGAGCTTGAATATGGGTAGTACACAATAATCCGTCCCCTGGCACAGTTTTGATTCATGCCAATTAAGAACTTCCCTGGCATTGCAGAAATTGCACTGAGGATAACCGAGGCCAGGAATCATTCATGACAGACAATATGAAAAAGTTCAAACTGCTTTGGAGGGCAAGAGAGTTTAGCTGCCCAGGCAGGTACCATTTGCCATCAAGGCCAGAGAGTTAACGAGGGTGGCTTTGGTTTACTACCATAGACGCTGCTGGGGCAGAAACTGAAGGCCAGCAGGAAATACTGCTTTAATGTGATTATGAAGAGAAGCACTAAAATGTCTGCCACAAATGGGCAGATTCAGAAGCAAGAATTCTCCATGCATGCAATAACACAATATTTGGTTCAAATCTCAAGAAACGCAAGAAACTAAACATGATTGTGCTTCTTTAGGCTAATGGCGCAGCTAGCCCCATGCCGTGCTGCAAACAGTAACTGACAGTAGAAATGTAGCAAAGAATGAAGAAACAGGTAAAGCAATGTGTGACTGAGGGACTGTCTGAGCCAGAACTGGGCATTCAGACACGACAATCCTTCCAGCATAGATCCCCAGTCAGCTGTGTGATTCTCTTAGCAAGGTCACCACTGGGTTTTAAATAGAATGTCCTACAAAACTAAAATCATAAAATCTTTTAAAAGTTCTTCCAAAAGGAAACCAACCAACCAACCCACCCACCCAACCAACCAAGGACTAATAAGTGAATTGCTTTCCTGTCATTAATGTACCTCAATGTACTTTATATAATTAGGGGAAATCACCATAGTCTCCTAGATGCCTTTATAAGGCTTAGACAATAGGTATTTTCCTAGTAATTTGTATAACTCCCTCAGCTACACTTTGAAACTGGACATCCACTTGTGCACTACCTACATTTTTATTGCATATTGGAAAACCTAGGTCATGCATAAACGACTTCATTCAAAGTTAAGCAGGTTTGGAGCCATAGCATTTGCTTTTAATAATCCTAACACAAACTATAGACACTCAGGTTTCTTTTTTTTTCTTCTGGATTCAACCCATTTTCTATTGTTTAGGCTATGTGATCTGTAGAGCAAATGAGAGGTGACTTCTTATCTACAAGAAAAAGCTGTCTGATAAATCACAAAGATGAATAATTTATATCGCAAGAGTAGAGAAAACAGCATTTCACACTGTTTTTCATGCAAAATGTCATATGAATTCCAAACGGACCAAACAGTTTATGTGAGTTAGAGACTAAATTCATTGCCAGAAGTGGAAAGAGAAGGGAAGTCTCAGTACTGTTATGATTACAGTTTACTCAAGGAAAGGGATAATGATCCAGCTATTCTTTTTTCTGTATTGACTTAAATAGAGAAATAAATTAAAACTGCCAAAATCAATGCGAAGGCATAATTATAATACACATTCAAACAACACCAGTACTGCAAATAAGGCAGGATTTGTGTGGTTTTTTCTTTCCACACTGAATTTCAGTCTGGTTAGAGGAAAACTATGAGGTTATATTGTGTTATTTCATAATCAGACATTAAAAAGTCCTGCAAGTGAAGAAATGTGATTGAATACTGTTGTTGTTATTACTGCAGCCTCATGTTGCCAATTTATTTACATATAGCCTCACAGAAGATGGCTTGAAGGTTCTCAGTAGATGACTGAACAGGTTTAGTATGGAATGGACAGACATGCAATATCTATCTGAAATAAATGCAACAGAAAGCAGTAGAAATAACATCCCTAGGAAAGAAAAGCCCCACACATTCTTAATGCAATAGAGAGGAAGTAGACATACAGCCTGAGGAGCCTCCAGTGCAATGTGGAGCACTGTGAACAGCTGGTCCCACCTCCCTCCTTCAAGGTAAGGGTTAGTGGTTTGGGGTTCATGTTCCAAGCTAGCACGGCCTGGAGTCTCTCGTATCTACTTTATAAGCAGTCTCTAAGATGGTGATTTTATCACAGAATGTTAAGGGTTGGAAGGGACCTCTGGAGATCATCTGGTCCAACCCCACTGCCAGAGCAGGTCCACCTATAGCAGGTTGCACAGGATGGCGTCCAGGTGGGTTTTGAATGTCTCCAGAGTCAGAGACTCCACCACTTCTCTGGGCAGCCTGTTCCAGTGCTCTGCCACCCTCCAAGGAAAGAAGTTCCTCCTCATGTTCAGATGGAACTTCCTGTATTCAAGTCTGTGCCCGTTCCCTCTTGTCCTATCACTGGGCACCACTGAAAAAAGACTGGTCCCATCCTCCTGGAACCCTCCCTTTAGGTATTTATAAGCATTGTTGAGATTTTCCCTCAGTCTTCTCCCGACTAAAAAAACACAACTCCCTCAGCCTTTCCTCATAAGAAAGTTGTTCCTGTCCCCTAATCATCTTTGTGGCCCTTTGCTGTACCCTCTCCAGCAGTTCCCTGTCCTTCTTGAACTGGGGAGCCCAGGACTGGGCACACTACTCCAGGTGCGGCCTCACCAGGGCAGAGTAAAAGGGGAGGATGATCTCCCTCAACCTGCTTGCCACACTCTTCTTGATGCACCCCAGCATGACATTGGACTTCTTGGCCACAAAGGCACATTGCTGGCTCATGTCCACCAGGACTCTCAGGTTCCTCTCTGCACAGCTATCTAACCTGTCAGCCCCTAGCCTGTATTGCTGCATGGAGTTATTGCCCCCCAGGTGCAGGAAATTTATGTACTTATATTGAATATCTCTCTCTTTCCCTCTGTCTCTTTCTACCTTTTCATAGAATCATAGAATAGTTGGATAGGAAGGGTCCTCTAAAAATCACCTAGTCCAACCACCTTTCCGTAGGTCTAGCAATCTCTCACTAGATCAGTTTGCTCAAAGCCCCATTCAATCTGACTTTGAAAACTTCCAGTGATGGGGCATCCACAACTTCTATGTACAACCTGTTCCAGTGTCTCACCATCCTCATTGTAAAAAATGTCTTCCTTATGTCCAGTCTAAATCTATCCTCTTTCATTTTAAAAGCATTGCTGTAAAAACCCTTTTCCTGTAGCTACGGGCATTGGTAGAAAGTCTCCAACTTTCTTGTAAGTCTGCTTTATATATTGAAAGGCCACAATAGTATTTTTTCCAATAGTTCTTACCGTTTGAATTCATATAAGATTGCTTAAATCCAAACCATGTGCCTAATTTTGAAGACTTTACAAAGTTGAAATCCAGTAAGGATTTGAAAAATGAAGTCAGCCGTTCACTTTTGTAGCTTCCAGCAGACCTAATTTTTTGTGCATGGTATGATACATTCCTTTGCAAAGTGATAATGCTGTCTAATAATTGATTAATGTCTCCTGTCAACTTGAAAATTATGGGAAAATGTCTAGCAAACCTTGAGAGTTTGGGCAAAACAGCCTGTGAGAATCCTGTTCCCAAAACCTCAGGTTCTGCTTGGGAATATCTCAGTATTTTGATATATAACCATGGTTCTTGCACAAGTATAAGATACAAAACAAAAGCAATATGAAATTAAATTAAAAAATAAAATAGAAGTTATACAGATCAGCTTGAAATTTATATTTCATCACAATATTTAAAATACTTATTTTAGTTCAATTTAGCAGTTTCTGAAAGAAATTAAAACCAGAAAAGCACAAAAATGAAATGTTTTTTCTACTGTTCATCGGTAGATAGCGCTGTTAGACAGCAACAGCCCGCAAAAATCCTCTCAAGCCAAAAAGTCGCTGGATCGGTGTCTGCAGCCAGCGGTACAGCACCGTGGATAATGACAGTCAACTTCAAAATTAGAGAAAAAGCAAGATTAGACTTTGCATCATGTTTTAAAGAAGTATGAATGCATTTTTTCACAAGATAATATTATAGCTGTAGCATTAGTAATTATGAATTCAGACACCTAAACGGCGTTGTTCACATACACTTCCAGGGAGGGAAGAGACAAAAACTATTCACAAAGAGGCACTTAGAACAAAGCCATTGCATGCAATGAAGCTGTACGCTCGTCCATATCAAGATGTTATCTGAAGATTAATAAGACCGAATGAAATTAATTAAATTACAGTGGCAAAGGGAATTAAATGGAAGTATAAAATGTGCGGTGCACAGTAGTCATTACTGGCCATATCTTGTGCTGGGTGGTGCTCTGTGCTGCTTAATTGATTCTCTGGGAGTTGAGGGAAAGTTTGCCACCATTTATCCTACCTTTCATATGAAGAATGGTAAGATTACTTGGGCTAGCCAAGTCCGTGAGAGTATCAGTTGTCATGGACACGAATAACCAAACCCATTATCAGGATTTGGCAACTGAACTACATCCAGTCACCTTCAAGCAACATTTTTAGTCTTCACATTTTATAAACTTTTCCTGTTCTACACACATTTTGTTTAAGCCTAAATGCATCTCAGACTTATAAAGTGCAGGTTAAACAAAAAAATCCCTACCAAACACCAGATAGTATCTTTTCTCCCTCCTTAGTACATCACTAATTACATGTTTGTGCATTCGTACGGGATACACACGCACATGACAGTGTTCTATTTAAGGTGTTTTCTTATTTTAAAAAACAGAACTAACGTGCCAAATCAGACTAAGGCTTTTGTATGTCTCTTATCACTGCTGTCAATGAACTACCAGAATAATACAATGTGGAATTAATGTTTGAGTAAGTGATAACCAATCCCCAGAGTATGGGTTGAGTTGGATTGTTCCTAGGGGTACACTACAAATACCACATGCAAAAATCTACCTTATGAGAAATAGTTTCTCAATAGCTAAATATCATTAAGTACACAATCAACATTTTCAGCCTTTCCTTCCCTCTCTGTTCTGTGTTCTTAAGCATTTTATGCAATATGATTAGACAGATGTGCAAACAAGAGTATCTGAAAATGTGAGGAAAAAGATTATTCACTTGCTCCAACTCTTGTTTAAATCAAGGAAAAAGCTTGAAACAGCATCTGGAGTGTTGTAGGATCCAGTTCCCCCAAATAATAAGGAGTTTCTGACACACACACACAAAAAGGAATGTAGGAAGAATTTTTCCTCTTGATGACTTACTTCCCAGCTGCTCACCGCAAATTGCCTTCTTTGAGGTATCTTTTATTAGGCACTGTCAGATAAAGTAGGACAGTACAACCTGTTAGTGTACCGGTCCAACTAGTATGTCACTAACTACATTCTGATGTTAATTTTAAACACTTTGAAGCTTTAGCACTTTGAGGCTAGCTCTCAGTCCCAAGTCTGTCTTGCCAGGAGAGGAATGATCCATCTGCTGGGCACAGATCCCTGTCTGACATCTGCCCGACAGGGCTTACGGCACAGGACAGAACCTCACCACATTCATGGTCTTGGCATTTCTGCAGCGTACTCAGTGCTTCAGTTTTTCAGCTAGGAGGGGATAGCACATAATGGGTCTGTTTGTATGTGCTGGGCACCCAGATCCGGATTCACGGCTGCTCAGGTCATCGGTGATGGAATGAAGATCCCAGCAGAGCTTGACCCCAGATTCCACTCAAAGGTCTCTGGTGGTATTCTGGCAAAAGCCATGAGTGAGGCAGTCAGAGCCTGTAAATTAATCTATGCAAAACCATGCTGCAGACAATGGAACTATCATCATAAAATCCTCCACAGACATTTCAAAGGAATTTTTTCCATACTTAGCGCACAATACATCACTTGTTTAATTCACATAAGGGAACTTCTTGTATGCACATTTGAAAAGCCTTTTACAATTCCTTGAGCTATAGAAAAACAACTTAAAAAGATGTCTTTTATCATCATGACATGGTATTTTTACAACATCAAAGAGGAAATGACCCTTCTAGAGGGGTGTGGTCCCATCACCTGTGCAACACAATGGTGTTCTTGTGGAAGCTGTTTATATGAGGCCAAATTTCAAACCTGGTTCCCTGAAAAGGCGATTCCTATATTTAAAAAATCACAATAAACATATTTACTTATAGCTAGGGGTTTCATCCTATTCTATTTCATCCTATTCTGCACACAAACATATTGAGCAGATCGCTTCTCAAGGACCTGCTCTAACGGCATCCCTCGGGCTTGAACAACTGCTGTCCTGCTCATCTTCCACTGACCAGTGCAATATGCCTGCCATAGAAGTGAAAGATTGCTACCTTTCAGTCACCATTTTGCACAGTTCTGCAGAGGCGTAAATCAGCTGCACAAGGTTCGGTGGCAGAGTATCAGCAGCCTGGCTTCTATAATTTTCCATGCAGTTGAGTCAGACTGCCTCCCTGACCTTGTGTTTCTCTCTCCCTCCTCTCCCTGCAGAGCGCCCAGTTCTTCACTGTCCCTGCCTGCAATCTTGCCACTGTTGGTGCCAGAGCCTTCCCAACTGCTGCTTCTGCCATCTGGAACAGCCTTCCCGTATCTCACTGCTTCATTGCCCCTCTGTCTCTGTTCAAATCTCTATCTTTTCTCCTTCATCTATTACTACATCATTTTTCTCTTTCCCTCTGCTGTTACTTATTTTTTAACTCTGTAATATCCCTTGGGCTCCAGCTCGCATAAAATATGCTAGAATAAGAAATAGCTTATTCAATAACTCTTGATAATATTTCTGAGAATTTTAGGATCTGAAAAAAAAAGAAAATAAATGGGAAACAGATAGAGGTTAGGCTGTAAATAGAAAAACAATAAGCACAAAGTCCATGACCACAACAATACTAATTTTAAAGGGATTTCAGTTAGCTGAGGGGCAGCTCCTCGTAGTACAGTCAGACACAGGGAACTCCCACCTTTCTGGACATCTGTGGTGTGTTAAATTCAACTCACTCTCCATTCTGCCTGGTTTGGGTAGTTTGTGGTAGCACGTAGTTGTCCCTTATCCCAGGTCACTGCTTGGAGCTGTAGGCTTCTAAGCAGCTACCTGACATTTATATGCCTTGGCTGCTCTTCCTTGCCAGGGTTCCAGCTTCCTGAACCTGACCTGCATGACAGAGAACCAAAGTTCTGGAATACGTGAAGCACTTTGAATAGCATTGCATGCGGAGAGCATTCTGGTGGAGTTCTCTTCCTGCATTACAATACAGAAGACACTATTCTGAGGAAGCAGGTTTTGATTATACAGAAACCTTTCTGCAACAAATATAAAAATACGATGGTTTGCTTTTTTTCACAAAGCCCATATCTGAATGTGTTAAAACCACGTATTGATTATGTGGCTCATTTTATGGTTCATTTCACCAGCAGAACCTGGCAAAGTGTGTTCCTATAAGTATGTCTGTGGCTCTGGAATTTACTGCCTGAGGGCCCTGAGTATCGACCACCCAACGTTTTGGGCTTCTCACAAAGGCAATCAAGAATTTTCCATCTGGAAAGGCTAAGAAACAGTTTACGAAACTGTATATGGCACAGAATACAAGAGGTCTTGTTACTTTTACATCTGGATATGGGATGCTATGAAACATACAGGCACCTCATATAGTTCTATGTATATAGTGGGCAGGAGTACTTTGCAGTACATGTTGTGATCCCTGTGCCTCCCTGGTTGCCTGGATGAGGTCATCTGTGTCAGCTGTCCTCTGGCCCACAGGCTTGTATGTTCATACAAATCTTTGGATGAAAATTTGGTGTGTACTGTGGTCCTACCCAATCAGAGAATATATCTCCCAGATCTCACACTATAATCTAATTTTTGCCTCCAGTACTCACAATGAGAAAATTCAGGTTTTCCAAAATTATTTCTAAATTCACATTCACCACAAATACGTGACATATTTTGTTAGCATGGATATGTATAAAAGTTCTGCCACCCTCAGTGTTCCAGTCTGCGTTCAGTTACAGCAAACAGGTTTTTTGTGTTTTTTGACAAATTAAGTAATTGAACAAAATTCTGATACTTAAAGAGCAGATGCCAACTTATGCCTACATTTTTTCTGATCAAATTTGCATGCTGTATAGGCCACTATCACAATTACAAACATAAATCCAGTATTTGTTCCTAATATTTGCTCTTAAAATGGCTACACATCATTAGTAATTTGTACTAACCTTTAGAAAATGCATGCACATGTGGATACACAAATTGCACAAAAGAGTTAGGTTTCCTTTCTTAAAATGTCACCACGTGTACCCTAAAACAGATATTAAATTCTAACTTTGGCCCAAGTTATACTTAAAATGCCTCATAGCTCAGCTAGTCCCACAGAAGTGAAAAAATACACTGATGTGGAAATTGAAATTTAAAGTTAAACTTCTCACATAAATGAAAAGCGGCAATAAATATTTTATTAGTTACCATTATTAGTTAGTTCATTTGGTAGAATATTGGGGAATGAATTAAAATGGAATTAGTTTGTAGCAGAACATTGCTGACACTGTTAATGATGATGTAACAGCAAGTAACTATGATGTAAGAAAGGAATCTCTCATGTAGACACATTGTTATTCTAAGCAGGCTCCTGGATGAGTCATGGTGGCCCACTCGGGATCAAATCCTTAAGTATCCTGAGTTGGTATTCAGGGCTCAAGCAGAGCATGGAGGCCATTTCTGCGATGCTGAGAGACATCTGGGAGGAAGCCAAGAAGAAAACTGCAGGCTGCTCAATGAGACTTGCAGAGGACACAGAGAATGCAGAAAACAAAGGGGGGAAAGAAAAGATCATTATTCACAGGTAGCTTGGAATGGATAAGAAATAACAACATCTCCCAGTGATTTGTTGCTACATACTGTCATAGGTCAAATTGAATCTGATGATGACACATCAAATGTGTCATACTTAACAGTCACTAGGAAAGGAGCATGTCTTTCTGTCTTTCACTGTAGTCTCTTAATGATGTGTATATGTTTATATAGTCAGCCTTATTTTTTAAACCTGTGTGCTCCTCTCTGTCTTCCCTACGTTTGAGATGCACGACAGCTGGCTGAGAATCATTCAGCACTCACTGTGCTGCGTTCACTGACTCACTGCAGCTCAGCGACATAGGCAAGACTATGACACTAACACCAAATTTTAGCAAAGCAGTAGGAAATAACAGAGAGTCAAAGAAATGACCTTGTTTAATACTGCCTTACTCAATCTCAGTGCCAAGGAAATAAAAGGATTTTTCAGAGAATCAAGCCTCAGTCTTTTAAAGTGTGTGTGTGTGTGTTAGAAAGTATGCAGCGATCTCTCGCTTGTTTTTTAATGTTCCTTGGTGAGGGTTCAGCTGCACCACTCGCTGCGTGCTTGCACTTGCTCCCAGAGTCTACTTTTCAGCAGATTGCACTTGCTTTGTTGAAAGGGCCCCAGAATGAATTATTTTGCTTCTATCAGTAGCATAGCTCTAGAGTTTTCTAGACTTCAAGAGAGTAGTTAGCTTAAAAGAGGTAAGCTGATGTACAGAGGTGGTAATAAAAGGACAGGAGGATTTCAAAGGTAATATAATTTAAAGCTCTGTAAGGGGATACAGACCATGATGTACAGAATCAGAGAATCATAGAAATATTGTAGTTGGAAGGGACCTTAAAGATCATCTAGTTCCAACAGCCCCTGCCATGGGCAGGGACATTTTCCACTATACCAGATTGCTCAAAGCCCCATCAAACCTGGCCTTTAACGCTTCCAGGGATGGGGAACCTACAACTTCCCTGAGCAACCTGTCCCAGTGTCTCACCACCCTCAGAGTAAAGAATTTTTTCCTAATGTCTAATCTAAATCTACCCTCTTTCAGTTTAAAACAGTTACCCTTTGTCCTATTACTAGACTCCATGAAAAAGAGTCCCTCCCCATCTTTCCTGTTGGGGCCTTTCAGATACTGGAAGGCTGCTATACGGTCTCCCTGGAGCCTTCTCTTCTCCAGGCTGAACAACCCCAACTCTCTCAGCCTGTCTTCATAGATATTTGCTAGAAAATTAACTAGGTTAATTTAAAAAAATCAGTGAATATCCATCAGAAGGAAATATTTTCAGCTACCTTTACAGCCAAAGCTAGAGTGGAAAGGCCACAGCACAAAATTCTGTAGTTCATTTGCTTGATGCTCCCAGTACCAAGTTAATGTCACTTTCAAGTCACTAACAGGACAAAACATTATCAAAGTAATTCAGTCCTGAATTTTTAAATGAAAGGGCTTTTTCGTTTGGAGTAGGTTTTGTCTTTTGTTGTTGGAGTGTTTTGATTCAGGAGTGTGCCTCATGAATGATGGGATATAGCTCCACAAACAAATTAGCCCAAAGGAAGGTAATGTGATGATTTTCAGCTTGATAGGTGTCATGTGATATCTATTCATTTGCATGATTTTATCCCACAATACACAAAAAAGCTTATCCCTTGCTGAGTATGGGATATTTTACGTTGCAATTTATTTTTCAGAAGGATCATGCAATAGCACTTGCTTTGAGTAGCTGATTTTGTGAAAATATAGACCCACAATTTGTGCTAAAGGGCCACTGTGATTTCATGTATTTTTAACAAAATTTTGCTGTTGTCACTTTAGTGAGTTGTGCGTTTGTTTCCTGAAAATTTTAGCTTGTTCTATTTTAAAAGTTAATTGACCTGATTTTTTTTCCTGCCTTAAAGAAAATGTTTCTCATCTATTAGCTATATTTGGAGTTGTATTCTATTTTTTGTTGTTATTAGGCTGGATGCCTATAGAGTTTTCAGTTCAGGTCTTTCATAACTAAGCAAGTAACAAACCCTTTTCAGTTCTTTGATGGCAACAAAATTCTTCAGTCTAATTAGAGAGCTCTAGATTCAATATGAAGAATGAAATGGAGGATAACCTGAAATCTGATTTAGTTTCATTGCAGAGATGTAATTTACCAACATGAAATAGAGATTTAAAAGAAGAACGGAAGGTTTTCACTACAAGCATTCTGTATAAATGAGACAGTTATCTACATGGAGTTCAAACTATACAGATAAGTTGGCCTTATACAGTAATTGTGACCTTCAGCACCATTTATCTGCTACAGTGTAAATTAGAAACCATCAACTAAAGGATCCAGCTTTGCACTGATGAGATCATTTAGGTATCTTCAGTTCCAAACATTTTTTCTGCAGTCCATGATTCTGTCTAATTAATTGGTATCAAGGAAAAAAATTGCAGGCATGATGGACGCTTCTTTCCCATCTCTTTTGCTGCACTATGACAGCTCATTACAAAATGAGGGTATTGTAGCACCTTGATGAATGGGAAGAAGTCAATAAAATTGGATGGAACCGGTGACACAGAAGCAGAAATGTAGGTGTTTAGCATACACAGAGGGTGCTGGGCAACATTTCCAAAATGAAATAAAAATTTTTTAGTGTCTTAATTTTGAGGAATCTCAAGCCAAAGCCTTGCATTTCTTTGGGAAAAGATTAACATGTACGTTATCTCCTATACTCTTTCATAGTCAGTTAGAACACAAATCATTTACATATTGGTGGTGTTTATGGACAGCAATGGGGCCGCGCAAATCCAAGCATAATAAATATCCCTAGCTGCCATGTTTCATTTCTTCTCAAGAAAAGTACCTCACCACAACATAATATTGTAATGTGATACTTAGAGACATTCAGTTGTAGTTTGAATTACTGAAAAAAGTAGGAGCATAATACTGGGATGTTTTGTCCTCTAACGAACAGTTAAATCACAATAGCCTTTTCACATTTGCTTCCTAGAAGTTTAAAGATATAGCAAAAGAAAGTCGGGATGAAAGTATCCAACTTCTCTGGCACACCACCATGTACACAGACGGTATTAGTACAATGCTTTAAATAAAATTTACTTACATCACCATGGCGTCCTGAGATACACTGAGGGCTTTGGACAGAAAATCTCAAAAGAGAAATCCAGATGGCATAGCTGATTTAATAGGCCATAAAACCACGTGCAAGCCTTTCTTGCAGTATTTTGTCCTTTAAATAAAGAAAACAAACAAACCCCCAGCTAAGTCTGCTTTTAAGAGACTCAGTAAGCAAAGAAACGTTACTACAGGAAACAAGTGACAGTAATCAAAGCATTGCAGAAGAATCATCCAGAACTACTGTGGAACATACTGAAATGGAAAAACCAAACATATTGGGAGAGGCTGTTTTAACAGACCAGATGCCCACTTGTTCAAAAAATTGCCTGATTTGTATGTATGTTTGTTTTAAAAGAAAATCTAAATTTCTGAGACATAGTTACATTTAAAAACCACTCATCATGAATAATATGAGAAATGTTCCTGTTGCACAGTTCCAGAGCAATGTTAAACTTCCATACGTGAAATTCACAGTGTAGTAAAGTTAATGTGAGCTTTAAAAGGATGATTTTGAGGATGCTGAGTTCTGTCTTGTCAAACATTTGTTTGGGTGTAAGTAATTAGCTGCTCTGCTAATTCCCTAGTCATGTAAAGAGAATTTCCTTAGATGTGTGAGACTAGCTATTTGTTTACTGAACAAATGCATATAGTGAAATGGACTGTTTGATCTGAATCTCAATTAAAAGATTACTATTATTTCAGTGTGCATTTTACTTAAATAAAAGTACCTGATATTTGTTATTCTGTAGGGAAATGTTGGCAAGCAAAGACAACAGAGCTTGAAGACTCAAATTGCGATATACGTGTAATTGCAATGTCAGTTATTCTCAACAATATATGGTGGGGTTTTTTTTGCAATAAAAAAGTCTATGAAGCTCAATCCGTGTCTGTGATTTAGTTATTACATCAGATTATAAATCAGAATTAATGTGAACAACATACTTACTATTACTGCTTATAAATTTGAAGTGGCAATTTAGAATTAAAAACTTTGCTTGGTAGGCTAGATCTGTGAATGTCTCTTTAGGTCACATTTGGCAATTTGGATTACAGAACATAATCAGCACTTTAGTCATTTATTGGTATTACTCAATAATGAAAAAGGCATGAAGAGGGAAGGGGTGCATTATCAACCCATATTAAGCAAAAGCAGTAACGTAATTGCATTGACCCATTAACTTTTTATTTTCTACTAGGATAAATACATTCTTTTGTATTAATTATCGTGCCAAATCTTATCAGTATGACTTTCATCCTCACTGTTTAATGTAACTGGTTGTGAAAGGTGTGCATAATGACACTTTTTGTGTAGCAACAGTTAAATATCTAGCTGCCCATTACCACCATTTTTTATTCCCTATTTCACATGATCTTCTTTGTTGGCATTAATGTAAAATGTCAAAAGAAATTAAATGTTATAGTCAGCGCCATACCTAATTCTTCATAACTCTTTTGGAAAGAAGCATCAAAGTCACACTTGGTACACATCTTGTCATTTGCAGTAGTACACAACCAAGTGAAACTCTCACAGGTTATTGCTAACTAACAACTCCATTTTGTTGCCAAATCTTTTGAATCCTAAGTTTCAGTTCTTCAAGGTCTACAAATATCACCAAAAGAGAAAGGAGTAACTGGAAAAAAAATCACTGGGGGAAAAAAATCACTGGAATATGAAATTTGGATTTCAGAAGCTCAGAGAGTTGGAAAATTTAGAAGCATGGTATTAATTGGTTCAGTTTAAAACTTTTACCTACAGAATTTATAATCTCTCCGTGTATTTTGGGATTAGTGTTTAATTTACAAATATTTCCACCTCAGTAAACACTGACTTATGTAAAATGATGTTTTATATGAAAGTCTCATTTTAGAAACTGCCAACTAATGAAAATATTTTAGTACCACTGAATAAGACTGAAGTCTGTGAAGAAAGCTTTACTCAAAATATAGTAACTCCTTCACCATTTCAGATAGCAATCTAATTAGACACTTCCATATGCAGTAGTATAAATTTAACCTGAACCTGAAGACTAGACACATTCGACATCTGTGTTAATTATACTCTGACAATTATTCAGTTAGTAAACAGAAGCAAGCAAATTAGTTAAGAAAAAGCATGACAAGAATTCCATTTAGTGAAAGTCACTGCAAATAAAATATTTTAAATCAGATGTAAGTGTATTACATATATCTCAAATATGTCATGTGAGATAGATAACAAAGTAATTTTACTGTCATAATTGGATACCTAGATTATACCAAACATCTCATAAACTGGAAAAAAATTTAGAAGGATTGTAACTGTAGTTGATTACATAGCTGATATAAATCACCAAAGTATTTTTATTTCTTGGTTTCTTATTAATATATATTTTAATCACAGTGTAAAAAGTAAATCAAATAGATGGTAGAGTTCACATATTTCTGTTAATATGAATTTCATGCTCAATGAGAAACAAGTCTGAACCTATGAACTTTCGTCACCGAATTTCGCAAGCCCAGTCAATGTTGTATATTTAATTTTAAACAGACAAACAAACAGACCCTATTACCCAATCAATCAGCTATCCAACCCAGATGATATGGTACATATCTTGCATTTTAAGCTATGTCAAAACATAAACCAGAAATCCACATTTGAAGGTTATTTTGCTGGAAATTTCCCAACATATTGGAAAAAAACCACTTTAACAGGGAGGAGTTATACCAACACAAGAAAAAGTTTATCTGTTCGTGGCTTCAGAGTTTGATAAAACTTCATTTTCAAAAAACCCTAGAAAATGATTTAAGGAAAAGTCTTAGCACTAATAACACCAATAATAAATACACATTTATAGCCATTACAGAGATGGTAAAGTCATTGCAGAGAAGGTGTAGTCATTACAAAGGTGGCACATAGGAGCCAGAGAAGGACAGAGGATGTGCCATGCATGTGAAATTTTCAGAGAATTCAGCTGCAAAAATTTGGCCATTATGTATTGTACATAAACAAATAATAATCTGGGGCCTTGTAACCTGTCCAAATCTGGGGGAATTTTTATGCAGTGGATTCCTTGCCAGACATGAAGCCTTTCAAAGCATAGAAGTCCTGGAGTTCTTCAACATAAATGGTTGCAATCATTCTTTTTAAAAATTGATCAAAATGCAATGTTTCACTTGTGTGTTATTCACTGTAGTAGCTGAACTGTTTCAGCTCAAAAGCAAAACAAACAATAAAAACAACTAGAAATCAGTCTGAAGCTGACGCCCACTCATGAAAAATTCATCCAAAGCAACTAAAGCCTCTCTGAAGTGTCAGACAACTACATCTTTAAGTGGTGCACAAAGCAATGCCTATAAAATTGATTTGGTTATGGGGATCCTTGTTGAATACAGTAGCAGCTGTAGCTAAGAATACACCAGAGCTGTACTTCTGGGAAATCTGATTTTCCCAGGCCCTTTTCATGGAGTTTCAAGTTACATTAACATTTTGGTCAGATAGAAAAATGTCAGTTCAACCCCTTGTCACACTCAGTGAATGCCTCTGAATCACCCTAACTGTAACGGCCATTATTGAGCCCGCAGGAGACTATTTTGGATGAGTCAGTGGCAGAAGCTGGTTCCTGTTAAAGAGAGAGGAGTAAGCTTTATAGACTTAAGAAAATCTAAAAGGAACAAGACTAGACTAAGAAATCCTTGCAAACCATTTACCTAATACTTTCCTCTGATGACAGCAACACTGGATAAAGGTCTCATCAGTGGCCCTGATCATACCTGATCAGCCGGGGGAGCAATCAGGTAAGCTTAAGAAAGTGAAGAGAACAGTTGTCCCATACACAGAAGTTTGGGAAGAAGCTGATGTAGGAAAGTGAGAAAGGAAACAGAGGGTTGCTGTTCATCCATCCCAAAAATGACTCTTTCAAACTGGGTGGAGATGCAGGCTTTACTTGACACTGCCTATGGATGAGATGTGTTTCAGAATGACTGGAAATCCAGATTGCTCCATTGTGAGGGACCTGACTGGAGCATTTCACAGCTCCCATCCGGACAGGAGATGTGCATCCTTCCTTTGGAAACCAAAGCTAGGCAGAAGTAGGTGCCTGCCAAAGTCTTGCTTTGATATAAGAAGTGGTTGTACCTACTGGCATGCCCATAGAGGCTATGGTATGTAACAGCATTGTTGGCTCTATTAAGACTGGGAGGAAAATGGTTGTGAACCAATATAGGACACATTTGGAAATGAATCTGTTTTGCACAGCCTTAGAGCATGATGAGAAATGTGGAGTTGTGTGCATTTCCAAGTGCAATCTAATTTTCTTTGAATGAGCACGCTCTTTGAGAAATGAGCCCTTATTTATGCAAATTGGTTTTAAATGAGAATATTTAATGAAAGGATTTGGTCCCCACATAATGAAAGCTCTTATAAATGCACACCTAGGCAGCACAGACAGCCTTACTGCCTACTCAGGCACTTATTCTAAGGGTTTCTTTTTTTACTCTTTGGTAAAGTTTAGACTACATGTTTCTAATTAGAATGAAAAATAGTTAGATGAAGGATATTTTCAACTCAACTATTCTTCAGCTATCCTTATAAATCTAAGAAGGGGTTACCAGACTGACAGGTGGCAGCATGGCCCAGTGGATGTTAAATTGCTTAGAAACATTTTGGGCTTTTCATGTTTTAAAAGAAAGAAAAGGTTCCAACCTTTCTTTGTTTATATGTCACTCAGAAATGGTTGGTTGTAAAAGTTTTGACCTTATTCTGCACCTAATACTCCAAGGGAGCTATTGCATAGGGCATATTTGAATAGACTTGGTTAAGAAAATACAAAAATTAAATTTTGATCTCTTAATATTCAATTATGCTCAAACTACACTGAAGGAAATTTCAAGGAGGTTGTAAGTTCTTTTGGCATGCTAATGTAACAGATGCGAAAGCATGAATTAACAGCTACAATGGAGAGCTGCTGGCAGGTACTGATTTGTAAGCTGATCTGAACTCTTGAAGGTAATCGAGGAGTGACTTAGAAATGACTTCACACTGAAAGTAGAAGAACCCTTTTCTACCCATAATTCTGTCCTAAACTTTCTCAAAATCCTATTTTGGGTTGGAAACTGCTGCTGCCAAAAGATTAATTTTTTAAGAAAAATTTCCAAGCTATTTCTGACCGCAAAGCTGCAGGAATGCCTTGTGGTGATGGAAGGGAGGAAAGGTGCAGAGGTTGGAACAAGTGCTTGAAGACAGAGATGCTTCCTTTGTTGACAGTTTAGGCTGTCTTCTGCTGCTTTAGAGGTATTGCGAAACTAGACAGTGTTTAGGGATTTTGCCAGTTTCTCTGTTTGGCACTACAGAACATCTTGTCATAAAAGCTTTACGCTGCCCTTCAAAGCTAGCCCAAAACAACTCAATATTTTGTCACAGAATCACAGAATCACGGAACAGTTGAGACTGGAAGGGACCTCTGGAGGTCATCTCATTCAAACCCCTGGTAAATCTGGGCCAACCAGAGCTGGTTGCCCAAGACCATATCCAGATGTTTTTTGAATGTCTCCAAGGTGGGAGAGTCCACAACCACGTGGTCAAGCTGTGCCAGTGCTCAGTCACTTTCACAGTGAAAAAGTGTTTCCTGATGTTCAGAAGCAAAATCTGTTTCAGTGTATGCCCATTGCATCTTTCTTGTCACTGGGCACCACTGAAGAGAGCCTGGCTCCATCTTCTTTGCATCTCCCTTCAGGTATTTATACATTCTTATTTGTCTTGCTGAACAATCCTGTCAGGTACTCGTCTTGCTGAATCCTCTTTGGTGGCACAGTCAAAGCTGAACCCTGTGGCCATCTCTGCTGTTCTGGTTTTGGTGTGCCATCGGACGCGACGACAAGCTTTTCACAGCCTTGCTCTTTTCACCACAAAACTGTTTTATCATGAGTACAGACTGTTCTCTTGGTGCTTGCTACCCTGCAATTGAAGACTCATGATCGATGGTGCTGAAACTAAGCTAATGTGTGGCTAACGAGGTCAGGTATCCCTGGAAAATGGGAGGCACAGATCTTGAGTAAGTGCTAGCTCTATACAGGTATTCTCATGGGCCAAGTCCTAAAGGCAGAATAAAGAGAGGGACAACATGCCTCAGTTTGATTGGACATGCTGCATTTCCTCAACCAAGGAGTTATTCACAGGCAAATAAATAACGTTGGAATCTGTTTGTTCCCTGTGGTAGAAATGAAGGGAGATATTGATGGCTAGAAGCTACTGAAGAAGTCATTTCACATAGTCTCAGACACAAAATCTTTCAGCTCATTAAACCAATCTGATTTTCAAAGGTCCTTATCTTTTTCCTACTCTTTCCTATTCTAAGTGAAAATCTCTTTGATTTACCTAGGAGGATAGTTCAGCCTTCACAGAGCCCTTTCTAAAATTTCTTATCCTCAAACTCATCTTCTTTCTAGAGGCTGGAATGTGAAGAAAGGAATAAGAGTAATCTCATTTTGGTGACGGTAAAAACTACTTCCTTTCATCAAATCCAGAATGTCATTCCTTGCCTCTAGCTTGTGTTCCTACAGAAAACTTCAGAGAGAGAGCACCAGGATTTTAATTTTGCTGACACAATCCAGTGCAGGATATTGAAGGAGAAACAAAGATTTATGCCAAGCCTGAAACTCTTGAAAACATGGGTTTACAATGAAAACACTAACAGATGCTTAGTGGTAAAAAGCAGAGGAGTGGTTGCCATGGCATCAGATGGCAGGGAAGGTAGCTCACTTTTTAAGCTCTCTGCTAGTATACATCTAGAACCAACAAGTGGACGGAACTGCTGGCAGCCATTTGTCTCCGCACGCCAATTCGAAGGGCTGCATGGGGGCTACTGCTGTGACTCAGCACTACTGGACTGGAAATTGGGATTTCCAGGTGTTTAGCAACAAGGGGGGAGCAGGGATTTCTTGCAGTTTACATCTTTGCTGTTTAAAGGGACAAGGACCTGCGCCTTTCCCCCCCCCCGACCCCCGGCCTCATATAACCAGTACTAAAGAAAGCAGGAGGATGGTTTATGCTTTCTGACAGGTGGACAAAATAATCTACCCTCTACCCAGCAGAAGCATAATATTAATGAGGTCAGCAAGACAGCAGCAGAGCAGGGGCTAGCACTCTTCTGCACATCAAATTCTCTTTAAAAAGCACCTCTGTAATAACTGTCATTCACTAGGAAAAGGGCATATCATTAGAACGATCATTTAATAACATTTTGTGAGCAAACCACATCCAGAGCAGCTAAAAGCCTGGTGGGTAAAATATTTCTATGGGATGTGGGAAACACGGGCTCTAGCTCCTCTCTGGAAGCAGGCAGAACAGGAACTTAAAATCTATCTTTCACATTCCAGAAATGTGCCTTTCTCCACGGGCTTGAGGGTCAGCCTCTCCCACCACTGCTGTAGTATGAAGTGTGTTTTCAAAATTTCAGCTGCTTTATATTTACCCCTCCTGTTACAGAATGTATTGCTGTCAGACACCCAAAATAATTCACGTGGGAGTTATAATGTGAGATGTTGAAATTTCACTAAAATGAAAGCCACTTTATTAAAAGCAAGTGTGGGTTTTATGTGGAAAGAAGTTTTTGTATAACAGGATATGGAAATTTCATTAAATCTAGATAGCAGAAAAGGTCAGTCGTTACTCACTCAGTTCATGGGACTAGAAACGGAAAACTTTTCAGCACAACCTTTTTCATAACACTTTCTTATTTCTACTTTTGGGAGGCGTAGACAAATGGAGATATTAAGAAAACACTAGGAACCCCAGAAGTCCTTTGATTCAAGAGAAGTTTTTTATCAAATTTGACTTGGTCATTGCTGTTACAGCTCCTGAAAGATTCACACTTTGGCAGCGATGTTGGCATGGTGTTCTAGGTATGAATTATTCTCAGTGCTTAATAAAAACCCTGAAATCTCATACCTGAAAAATGGCTTTCCTAGTGAGGTGAGTATCACCACAATACAAACATAAAAATGCATGAGTATTGGATGGTGTTGTGCTAGAAATCTTTATCTCAAAGCCCACAACCTTTCTGCTTCTATAAAGTTGGAATTCGTGTGTTAATTTTACACAGAAAATACTTATTCATACAACTATACTTTTTTTTTCAGAGAAGCTCAGAAGAATTCTGCCATTTCCTACAAAAATTACCAAGAAATTCTAAATAATTACATCTTTTATCTGTCTATAGATGCCAATTCATATTTGCTTATAAATTTGTTAAAAAATTAATATGAAATGGCACAGAATCTAATTTATTTTCTATAAAACTCAACTGGTTTCACTTAACTGCATTCTATATAGGAGTTTTATTAAATACCAGTAACAGAGTTATGAAGTGGAAAATAGATCCCTCTTTTGTTAGAACCAAGATTCGACCCAGGTCTTGGCCTCTGACGTAGAATATTCAACAGTAATCTTATTTTCCCGTATTAATTTTCTTTTCATAGTGATTCCACTGTTGGCCTGCAATCTCTTTTTTAATTAGTTTCTTGGCATGTACGAGGGTAAAACTTCCTTAATTCTATGCAGGATTTTTCTGCACACCATTCTCCAAAAGTCTTCTTTTCTTGTGCTTGGTTTTAAATTATAACTTTCAATCATGACTAGTTATTCTAGTCAGTAGCCTGAAAAATCTGTGTTTATGCCCATAATATTTCAATTTGTCTTCGTGTTCAGTTCTTTTTTATCCACACAGGCAGTATAAAGCTGTCAGACCTGCTCACATTCTGTAGAGATCTGGAAGGAAGTTCATTAGACTTACATATAATGTCACGGCCAAATATAACAGAGAATTTTTAAAAAGTTATAAAGGGGAGAAGCCAGCATGTGGCAGACTAGCCACTATAGCCTTGTTCCAGCTCACAAGGTCCTTAGTATTGGCAGACCCATCTGAGTGGCAGCAGAGCAGTATATTCCAACAGTTAACAGTCAAAACATTTGTGCCAAAACCCAACAAAATACTTGTATTCACAAGCTACCTCTTTTAACATCCTTTTTGTGTTTCTCTCACAAGCAAATAATGTTTACTATCATTAATCTTCTAGTTTTTCATTATTTTTTCTCACCTTTTCTCCCACAAAAATCTAACAACGTCCGTCAAAGAATGAGATTCTCTAAGCAGAGGGAACATGTCATCTCTTATGAGAAAAGTAATCTTTATCAGTGAAGAAAACTGTTTTTACTTGCCTTTTCTGAGAACTTAGTGGTTTTCCAATATATTGGGGTGACACGCACTTTATTTACAATACTTAATTTGCCCCTTCATCCTTCTCTCCATGCCAAGTGTTAATTACAGGTTACCAGAACTTCTACCAACAGTTGCCTAAATGCTCCTGCAAGACTCATGTCTGCTAGGGGAACCTCTGAACCTGCATCAGGACAGCAAACAAACAGAGTGCAGGATTGTTAGCTGGGGCAAAAATTAGGGCTTCTTTGGCAAATCCCAGACCCTTGAGACCAGAGAGAAAGTCTGGAGCAAGTAAGACCTACCCTCAGTGGAGGAAGCCCATGTTATGGACCGTTTAAACTATCTGGTCAAATTGGATGTACATAGATTCTTGTTTGCACTCAGGAGTGCTGAGAGAGCCGACTGACATCATTGAGGGGACACTCTCTGTTGTCTTTGAAAGATGACGACAACTGGGAGAGGTTCTTGAAGACTAGAAGGGAGCAGATGACTCTCCTATCTTCAAGAAGGATAAAAAGAGGGATCGGGGGACTTGCAGGCCGGTCAGCCTCACATCCATCTCTGGGAAAGTGATGGAAGTCCTCCTAGAAACCATTTCCAAACAAACAAAGGGCAGGAAGGTGTTCAGGAATAGTCAGGATGGATTTATACAGAGAAATCATGCTTAATCAACCTGATAGCCTTCTACAATGAGGTGACTAGGTTGGTAGACAAGGTTTATGTGTTGTTTATCCTGACTTTACTAAGGGTTTTTACAGAGTCTCACATAACATCATCATAGGCAAACTGACAAAGCATGGGTTAGACAAGTGGACAATGTGGTGGACTGAAAACTGGCTGAGCAACTGGGACTCAGAGGGTTGTGATCAGTGGCACAAAGTCCAGTTGGGGGCGATTCACCTCCTGGTGTACTACAGGAGTCAATACTGGAGACAATCCTTGTTGCGTTAAAAAGGAATGTAGTTTTGATATTTGTCAGAGTCCCAGCAAAGGGCTTTCACTGCTTTTTTGATCAGAGTCCCAGTCACCAAGTCAGATTCATAAAAATGGAAATTAGTTATTTATTGAGAGCGACAGAACTGGTTCGAGATTGCGGTTGATAAATTCACAGACTACAATAGCGCTACTACTTAAAGTTAATATTGATAGCAAAATTAATAATAATATAACCACCTGGGGGTAACATTCACCAGAGGGTGAAAGGTGCAGCACTTACCCAAGGTGGTGTCCCTGCCTGGGATGGAGGAAGAGAACGCAGCTGGTTGACTGGTCCGTCAGGTGTTGAGATTTTTCTCTCCCAATTTAACAGCTATTTTCTCCATCCTTTTAACCTCGAAATTACAAGGTTTCCCTCCCCTAGATGATGTATAGTATGATTTGGGTGGAGAGACAAGTGCTATAGTCATATATGTTTAGCATGATCTCTATAATCTGCATTGGCATATACAGGGATGTCAACTTTAATATGCATTTCACAGGTTCTGAAGCAGAGGTCCGCCATTGGGCACACCAGCCCTTCGAAGAACAAAGAACTACATAAGTTCCTGTTATCTTGTCTTCACTGACAAAAAGCAGGGCCATCCTGCCTACAAAGGGTCCCCTCCTTATCTGCATCCCATGCTGGCCAGGCGAGCCTGCACAAGAGATAGCAAGGCCAGTCTTAATTGTTCTTTGAGCACAGAGACTTTACCTCATTATCCAAATTCCACAATCCTTGCGTTTTCAAGATCTTTCTGAGATAGCATATAATCACAGTACTCCACAGTATATCCCAGCTCCAAGGCTGGGTAAACTGTATCTTTATTTTCTCTGGTTAAGGTCTGTCTTGAACTACTCTTGAAAACTTCAAATGATAGAGACTGTATGATGTCCTCCAGATAACGTTTTTCTGCTCCTCACAAGACTTACTATTAGAAATTTTTTTTAACCAGTATTGGACCAATTTTTTATTTTTTTTTTATGTATTAACTGCATATTTTTCCCATTCAATCAGTGCTGGAGAATATATTATTTGCTTCCTTTTCCAAAGGTCGTTTCTACATTTGAAGGCTTAGTATGTTCATTCTTTAGTCTTTTTGGCTAACTTACAGAAATTCTTGCACTTTTTCCTGGTAAGTAATTTTTTTCTCAATATCTGATCATTCCTGCTGCTTTACTCTGGACTTTCTTTGTCTGGTCCTGAAAACTCTACCCAAACTAGATATATAACTCCAGCAGATATACTATGAATTGTGAATACAGCATAAACAATTATTTTAGGCATCTCACAGACCAAAGCCTTGTTTATAAAACCTGGAATGTTATATATCTATATTTTGCAGTAGAGGGCATGTTGTTTCAGTGCTGTAGACTACATATGTTCTTTTTCACTATGACCTGCATTTTCCAAAGGGCTGTTTGTGAAGGTTGCCTATATTACATTTGAATCCATTCCTCTAGCATACTGCTGGACTCTCCCTTCTCCTCATTTGATCAGTATATTTGCTGTATTACAGTCCCACTTTTTCTGAAAACATGCAGCCTATCCTCATGAAACTGTCCTTGAACTACTGATAATTAAATCCTCAATATTTTTATTCAACTATTTTGGCACACGTTCCAATAGTTCAATCTTGGCTAGTTTTGCCTGGCTTTCTTAAGATGGTGACTTGCAATACGGTACCTAGGGTCTCCTTGGAGACAAGCATATGACATTTAATGTGTGGTGTCCCTGAGGCTCTTCCAGCTCTGCCTGTCCCTGCCCAAACCTGGGGCTTCCCCCACCCTGCCCATAGCTCAGGACCCCATGTCAGCCCCCTGGGTCTGTCAGCTCCTGCCCCAATGACACCTCAGCAGAGTTGGTCTCCATCTCCCCACAGCCCTGCCCTGCCCTGACCAGCCATGCGCTCTGCCGAGTTAGGTCCACCTGCAGGCCCATGTTCCTGCCCAGCCTTGGCCTGTTCCCATCCCCAGGGAAGTGCCTGATGCCTGGGGCTGCCCCAGTGCCCCCCACTGCCCTGTTCCTGGGTGGGATGGTAGGATGGGCCCTGGCTCCCAGTCCCTGCCTTAATGGACCCCAGGGGAGCCCCATGGGCCCTGGCCCCATGTAGCCACTGGCCCTCATGGGATCTTGGTGTGCTGATCTTTTTCTCCCTCTTCAAATATTGGCACTTATTTGACGGATCTCGGCTTCCAGTGCCAGTTCTTGAAGACTATAGTAATGTTTCTGAGATTGCCTGAGGCAAATTTTTTAAGTCTCTAGGAGTGGTTTTTGTCACAGTTGATTGGAAAACATTTAACCTACCCTTTCTTTCTGTTTTTTATTGTATTTTATCCTTTGCTGGTAGTTAGCTATCTTCAAGTGAAAATTTTTAAAGATGGCTATTAATAAAAGGCAAGAAATATTTCAATCTCTTTTTTGATCCTTGTGTCACCTGTCAAAGGATTTCCATCTCTTCTGAGTCACAGAACTCAGATCAACATCACCCAGAGAGAAATGGTTTGAAGTCTCTTGAAACCATATACAGGGTCTTATGACCAGGCATTACAGAATGAGAGTATGCATCTGAATGCACCTGCCATCAGTCCTCCTTCTTCCTTTCCTGTGTCTACAACTTGAAGACAGGAGATGCCAATGCCTGGTTTTTATTTTTGAATCCTTTTTGAATTGTTCTGAATCCGCTGATTCACACATAAAATATCACTAGTGGTTCATAGTATACATAAAGCCCGCTATGAACTGATTTAGCTCTCAGCTGTGCTGAATACTGTGGCAGAACAATTTGAACTAAAGTCAAAGTTTGATGCAAAGTGATTTTTTTATCATTAATTCCATGAAGAGCTCCATGAGTGTCTGACCACCACAGAGAGGAAGATGGTAACATGAAAGCAAGCTGCAGCATTACTGAAATGAGTAATACGGACTCCCTAAGAAAGGAACAGAACAATCTCTGAGCATTTATTATGTAAAAAGAATACTATGTAGGTGAAACAATAGCCACATTTCAAACTGAAATTGAGATCTTTTCAATGGTTTGAGATTCAAATATAATCCTTGGATTGTAAATGAGTCTCTGTAAATTCTTGAGGAGGCTGCCTAGAATTTCACATACATAAAACAAGTAAAAAGAAAGATTTTCATAGAATAGAATCACTTGGGTTGGAAGAGACCTTCAAGATCGTCGAGTCCAACCATAAACCTATGCCAAAACCTCCCCTAACCCATGTCCCTCAGCACCACGTCTACCCATCTTTTAAATACCTCCAGGGACGGCGATTCCACCACCTCCCTGGGCAGCCTGTTCCAATGCTTGATAACCCTTTCGGTAAAGAAGTTTTTCCTAATACCTAATCTAAACCTCCCCTGGTACAACTTGAGGCTGTTTCCTCTTGTCCTATCGCTTGTTACTTGGAAGAAGAGATTGACCCCCACCTTGCTGTAACCTCCTTTCAGGTAGTTGTAGAGAGTGATAAGGTCTCCCCTCAACCTTCTCTTCTCCAGGCTAAACAACCCCAACTCTCTCAGCCGCTCCTCATAAGACTTATTCTCTAGACCCCTCACCAGCTTCGTTGCCCTTCTCTGGACACGCTCCAGCACCTCAGTGTCTCTCCTATATTGCAGTGCCCAAAACTGAACACAGTACTCAAGCTGCGGCCTCACCAGTGGTGAGTACAGGGGCATAATCACTTCCCTGCTCCTGCTGGTCACACTATTCTTGATGCAGGCCAAGATGCCATTGGTCTTCTTGGCCACCTGGGCACACTGCTGTCTCATGTTCAGCCGACTGTCAACCAGGACCCCCAGATCCTTTTCTGCCAGGCAGCTTTTGAGCTATCTTAAGGCTTTAAAGACTATTTTTCACCAAATACAGCTAAATCACATATATTTCATAATATGCTGTGACCAAACAAAAAAAACTCTCATTAACATTCTGTATTTCAAAGCCCTATGTGTTTGTAATGTAAGAATTAAAACATGTTGAAATAACTTTAATGTTAGGACAGAAATCAGTGAAATCAAAGGATTTCAAAGTCAAAGCGGGCCCTTTCTTTCATTTTTCATTTTTTTTCTTTCTTCTTTTAAATGCAACCTAAGCTCATTAAAGTGATTAATACAAGCCAGGCATATGGCATTATTTGTGACTCACAGCCTTCTCATGTCAATAAAGAGATGTGCATTGGCTTCAGTAGACTTAAGATCGGAGTCTGTATACCATATAAACTATTTGAAGGCATATCTCCTTGTATACATCAAGCCTATTCTCAGAGACTTTCTGTCACATAATGGGTGTGGATTTACAAGAATAATTATAAAGCAATATATAGGTATTTCCATTAGTTTTTGCCAGTCCTGAAAGCACTTGCATATCACACAGTGGAGTGTAGCCTTCTACATTTAGTCTGGGGCTGTATGTGCTTCAGAGTCCCTGCATATGTTAGATCCTGTAGCACTTATCAAAACATTGTTCAGGATAAAACATGGGGACAGTGGTTTACGGTACTTTAAACAAAGCATTTTCTTCAGGAAGCAATTATTGTCTATTTTAAGGAATATTCTTGGCGTCCAGCAGAGAAGCTGTTTTAATTCCTAAGAAATATGTTCAATCCTGTCTATCAAGGGGAAAGATGTGACAATATGTGGTTTTGTGTGAGACAAGGTAAGGAAATTAAAGTAAAGGGGCAAACAGGAGATACCCCAAAAAGGTTTTAGAGAAGTGTGACTAATGGAGAAGAAATGTTCTACAATTAGTCTGTGGTAAGTTACTCTCCTCCAATAATTCTCTTGTTCTGTTCTGACTGTGTCTCCCATCCTTTTAAACATCCTACATAGACAGAAGATTCCAAATTCAAGTTTCTTTCTGAGGATTTGAAAAGTTTTCCTTGTCCAACACTCAGCTGCCTAACACATTCCCTGCCTGCATTCTGCCCAATTTACCATCCCTTTACCCCTTGGTCTGATAACTATCTGTTGAGTATTTTTTCTTTGCTAAAATCTCATGCGAAGAGGACAGACTCTTTTCATTTAAATATTTTTACATTAAAAAATGACCTTGCTTTGTGATATAACCTTCTTCTGATTATCTGGTGGGTACTCTCTCTCTTGCTTCTCTAAGCTAAAGTTCTCCTGCCTGAATGTTCTTTCAATAAAACTTTCCCCCCTTCTCTCTCTCTCTCTCTCTTATTTACTTTTTTTTTTTTTTAAAGAAAGAAATTGAGTTAATGACGTTAAAATAAGTATTTTTGGTGACTTTTAAAATTAATGTTTCCATATAGACATTTCATTTGCTGAAGATTTACAGGGTCGTTATAAAGCCATGATTGTGTAATAATTAGACAACCCTATAAACTAAAAAAATATCAACTGATTATTAAAAACATTCATTGTAATAGTAGTGGTTAGTCCTCTTGAATGTGTTTTTAATAATAGTTTTATATTTAATGTAGGATGAATGACTTATTAAAAGTAAATTTTATGTGTTTTATATTCTCCACGTTTGGCATTAGACCATTAGCACTAATGGGATTTGAATGGTATTGAGCTCAGGATAGCCCCCAAGTACAAATGTGGGAACCTTAATTAAGTTTTTATTAAAATCTTCAATTAAATGCAATGCTAGATTATTAAGATATTTTTGCATATTGTTTAATGTCAGTTAGTTATTAAACATTTTCACAGGCTTTGGAAAATGGTCTCAGAGCAGGATGATAGCTAAAATTTATTTGAAAAATGTTGATGATCAATTTTCTCATCTTGTGGGCAAAATTGGGTTTTAATGAAAATTTTCTAGCTAGCTGTGATGCTGAACTGGAAAAGAACCTAATGAATAGGTTAGCAAGTAACAAGCTTAACTTGCAGAGGGGAAGTTTCATGTTGAGAATAATGAAAAACATTCTGGCCTCAAGTGAAATGACGTACCAAAGTAGCATAGACTGCAGTGGGAGTTGCGCAGCAAAGAAAAAAAAAGGCTACTTTGTACTGTTGTACTGTGTAGTCATAATAGCTGGCTAAGGAACAGTGGGTCAATGAACTACTGAGGTCTAAACTGGTAAACCAGATTGATTTGTGCTAATGTTACTGAGCAAGTTGCCATCTTACTGTTTCTGTCTCATTTTTTATGCAATGTGGATCATACTGACCGTCCTTACATTATTAAGCAGGTGAATTGGTATTATTAAACTCTTTAAAAGAGTGAATTTAGACTGTGCAACTCACAGATGGAGAGGAACCCTTTTTATGCTTCTGTATGAGATGTCCAAACTGTGGGGAATCAGCTGTGCAGGGGCTAAGGACATGGTCTCCTTTATTGCAAACCACAATACGAGCATTGGAAAGGAAAATAAACTCAAATACTAAATGTTGTGGCTCATACCAGTTAAGTCAGAATAACAGGTACCATATTATTGTGTCCCTAAACTAAAAAAAAGAAACAACTACCTACTTCAATTAAGTGAAAGGCAAGTAGATGATGGATTTCAGTGTTATTTCTCTGAGGTACATATATTCCATTTTTAACAAGGCTGTACTGGGAAGCTCAGATTAAAGATGTGTCAAGATAAAGGAGTTAAACCCTACAAAAGCCTTCCCCCGCTGAGTTCAGAAAATGTCCCTTGTGGTATATTTTTCATAATTTTCCTAAACAAATATGGTTTTACATGAAAGTTGATACTAATATGAAATACCTTCTTTACTGATATGTTAAGCACACACTATTTATTTTCATTAATTAAGAGTGCTTCAGAACATCATCACTTTCACAAATTACAAAGATGTTCAGCAGCCAAAACTGTCTATTTATACCATGCTCATTAACTGGTTATCTGAGTGTCTAGATTCTCCCAAGCAGTTTGCAAGCAGTGGCCCTTACTGAGAGTAAGTTCGGCGGGTGCTGAAGAGTGAATGACTCAGTTCCAAAAAGCCAGTAGTCCCTATAGCTACATGGGCAAAAGATGCTGCTGCACTGAGAATTCTTTCCTCTTTTCCCTGTGTCAGTCACAGTGCAAAGGAGGTATTTCAGCTGCTTTGCACAGTGTAATATTTAACTGTTAGGGTTTTTCCTCTATTCCAGTTTCTAGAACATTTGCAAGCAAGCAGCAGAGAATCCAGCTTCCGCCCTTAATCTGTACATGCTCTTAAACTTCCCAGTGAATAAGTAGGAATGTCTCCTGCCACAGCATTTAAAAATGTCCCTTTGAGAATTCAAATGATTTGAAAATTGTAGAAATGTTCCAGCCTAGGGACAACTGTGTCCTGCAGCCTAGATGTCAGAGAGGACATAAGTAATGAAAATAGCTGCCGTCTAATGTTGGAGGGAGAGACTGTAGGTACTGTCTCAGTTGCAAGTGAAGGCTGCAAACAGACTTTGTGAAATTAAAAGAGTCAAATTAGATTTCGTCTTACAGGCCAAGATGCCCTAATGTTTTTGAGAAGAAAAATCACCATAAAAATGAAAAAAGAACTCTCAACCATCCAAAGTCTCTAATGAGATAGTTAGAAGACTGTTGAAAGATTGTGACCATAAAATATGAGATGGCACTGTGGTTTGAATTAGAAAATAAAGAAAGGCCATATTATATTCTGGAAAAATGTAATGATTTAATAAATAGAATTGTTAAGAGATGGTCTTTTAAAATTATTTTTCCCCCAAAGTTAGGAATTGTCAATAAACTATAAAAGGACGTAATGCATAAATAGTTGCATTTCAGAGACATATACAGTGATACATACATGACCCCACCTGTGCTGCTTTGACAAGCACGATGCTCACTCAGAAAGAGTCACTTTTTCCATTTACAGATAGGACTGGATAGCAAAGGATTCAGGAAAAGAAATAGAGTTTTAGAAAATGTGTCTGGCAAACAGAGAAGTGAAGAGATCAGCTTGTCCATAAACCTGTCCCCCAAAGTGTTAATATCTATGACAGATGTTTGTCTAAATTGAACTTAAAGGCTCAATAATATCCCAGGCTTCACTGTCTTTTTTATTAGAGACTTTTTTCTAATGACTAACCCCTACCTTTCTTGCTGAAATTTAAATCAATTACCTCTTATTCTATTCAGCATTGACACAGAGAGAAGATTAATGGGACCTCTTCTCAAATACCTATGTCTGAAGACCATTAGCGTACTCTCCCATTAGCCTTTTCTTTTTTAGTCTAAACAGTCCTAGTAGCTTTCCTCACAGATCATTATTTTATTTAAAATTTTTTAAGATTTTTCTAATCCTTTGGACTGTATCTCAACTGAGGACACAAGGAAAGAAAAGGAAGTTGAAGGATTATCTTACACAACTTGCAAAGCAAGTGCCTGCCTAGTATGGTGTGGCATTTTTTGTTTGGTTGTTTTTGTTTTTTTTTTTGAAAAAGCATGACACTGTTGAATCATGTTCTGATGGTCTTCTATAGTAACTCGTTCGGTAGATAGGAAAGTGTGGCACAAAGATGAAATGATATCACATCACATCAGAAACCCATGTCAAATCTGGAAATGAAACAATAATCAGTTTTCTTATTCCACCTCTTATACTTAAGATTCCCTCAACAGATTCAATATGTAGTAACATAACTGTTTAAATGGTTATTCTATATTAAAAGTCTACAGAATAAATAGAATTAAACAACCATACTGAGGCAGAGAGAGTTTGACTAATTGGAACATGCTTCTTTCCTTTAGGATTTGAAATAATCCTCAGTAGTGTTGTACCCCTTGGGGAAAAAATGGACCCCTGCATTTTAAATGAAAAGAATAAATTAAAGGCAGCTATCAATCCAATTTTAAGTGAAATATCCCAATGGGGTAAAAAGGTGATGAAGAAAATTAAACGCAAGAGGGAAATTACAGCAGAATATTAAAATAGGGAAGGAGAGAATTAATAATGAGAAAAAAAATTAACTGAGATATTTCTTCTGTGGTATTCACTTATGTTTTCCCTATTGATCACATCTTACAAGTACTTTTAGCTCCACCATGTCATGCATTAGGTGAAAGCAAGGCTTGGGACGCGTTATTAATGCTTGCAACATCTGGTCCCTAACACATTCTTCTTTGATCAACAGTATGTCATGTGTTATAGTGAAGCAGATTGCATAGTTCATCCTTACTGAACCTTCACCCTCAGGACATCATGTGAAAGGCAAACTCCATCTGCCTCAGAGAAACCAAAAATAATCTGAAATGTAGAAATTCACTGTGGTCATGACAAGAATTAGTACTAAAAGAAGACTTAGAAATAAACTCTTGCTGCTTTTGTAAAGGCAGCTCATGCTTCTTTTTTGTAGATGATCACCTGAGAATTTTCCTCCATCTTGCGTCAACTTGTCCCCTACTTTTTGCAAGTTTTTGATTAAGTGCGTGGGTTATAGCACAACATGGAGCCAGGCGTAACATGCAGCAGGTACTGCACAAACTTCTTTCTATGATTAGCAAACAGTGATTAGAAAGATGGCACCTCAGTTGCATACAAGTCAATTAACAGTTTTGTGACAGCTTCCAAGACCGGAAGTCCAGTTTCCTCTCCCTCTTTTCTCTGCTCAAAATTATTCAGAGATTTTTATCTCAGAGTTGCAGAGGAAGTCCAGAGATAGGTGCAGCCCGGGGTTGAACGGAAGCCCTGATGCCTCTCTACAACCTGTGTCAGGCCATACAGCAGGGATGTGCGTGTCCCGCCCCAAGTCATATGGTGCCTCCTTAGTCCAGCGACAAGCCAAGGAGAAAGCCTGAGGCTTCGTCTCCCTTCCCTGATGTCCCAGCGCTGACACCATTCGCATGCCTAGTGCAGCACAGCAGTTCTTCCTGCTCCTCTGAGCCTGGCGTGTTGGGTCTGGATGCCAGGGAGGAATAACACTGAGAAAGGGAAACAGATGGGAGCTAATGCTTTTCTTCCCTGCAAAATATCCCCCTAAACTGATTTGGCTTATTTTGTGTATCGGTATGTCAAGAACACAGACATGTGGAGCAACAGAAAGCACAAAAACAGGTTACTACAGCATTACAAGTTTACCAGCTGAGCTGCAGCACTTTCCGTTTGAATGCTTTTGACCCCTGTCATTTCTTGATACTTTAACTTACATTAGTTTATAATGAAATAGGAAAAAATCATGCACATCAATAACACCTGGAAATCAGCTGCCATATGATAATACAATTATGTATCTGGGCTCATCTGTACGATAAAATGCAGTGCTAAACTTTGTTTCATACTGAGCTTGTACTCTGTTGTTACACCGAACTTGGACTTAGTGCAGCCCGGTGAATTCTTCACATTAGATGGATTAGGTCAGAAAGTTGTTTGCTTTTCCCACATATTCTTGAGCTTAAATGTGTTGGATTTCTAATACTTTTCATCAGGATCCTTAAATCATGTGCTGAAGTGAAATCAGTCGTTCCCATCATTTATGCAAGGTCTAATTTGCCTTCAGACGTTTGCAGTCTCTCTCAAGCAAGTCTGTGGGAACTGTTGTTAGGGAACAGGAGGCACAGATTTACAGGATTACTCACTACATATATTCCTGATATCTAAACCTCCTCTTCCTCCCCCCTTCCTCCTCCCCAATGAATGATGCTTAAACTCAAGTGAACAATAATCTCAGCAAACTGAGGTTTCCTTTGGATGTGGGTCCCCATGAGGGCCTTAAGTTAAGACTGTACTTTTCTAGTAGGAGAAGTAGGTTCAATTCCAGTAAATATGATTCAGTTACCAATTATTTCCGTAAGGGAAGAGAAAGTGATTAAAAAACTTCAAGGGATAGCTTATGAATTTAAATGCGTTGCAAAACACTCCTATTAGAGAAAAAAAGGTGATACAAGGTCCATTTCAGAGGATTTTAATGCAAGACTAATGTAACCTTTTTCATTTGAGATTTTACTAATCAATAGCTACATCAGGAATAAACGCTGACTATGTTTCATGTAAAGCTTATAAATATTTACACTACTGAAGCACAAGTATAATTTAACCTTATATTCTACAGGGTCTATTTTTAATATATAAAAGGAAATAATAGGGTGCTTGCATGCTTCAAAAAGTTCAAATTAAGGTGGATAAAATGGATTAAAAAATAATGCTATTTAAGATTTTTAGAAATTTCCTTAGAACTGTAAGTGAGATGAAACGGCTTCTTTAGCAGCGGTCTGGGTTCTGTGATGTTGCATTCATTTTCACAGAATCATGTAAGGAAAAAAAGGACAATATTTCATGCTGAACTCAGACAGCTACAGTGCTAAGAAAGTTAAGCAAGAGGTTTTTTATATATTATTCACGTCAAACATGAAACATTTTCTTGCTTGCTTCTTATGCTCTTATGTTCTTATGCTAGCAGAAGTAGCTGAAAATCAATAATTTGTATGATCAAATTCTCAATGAAAAAAATAAAATCATGTCAGTCTTATATGCACATTAAGCTACAATGGAGCTGCTAATAATTCCAATCAATTTCTCATTACTTTATTTGTCAATGGACCAGTAATGAGAACACTATTTTTTCTTGTACTCACGTCTAATAAATTAAGTTAAATCACAGATGTTGTACAGATGTTCTCATTACTTTAGTGGCTTGGTTTCTGGTTAGTCCCCAAGTTGTTTTACATGACTAAATGTTGCATCACTCTTCCTGTGACAGATAAAGTATCTGAAAGCATCAACACTCAAAATCTCATTAGCAGAAACAGTTTTATAAAATTTGATATGGTAAATGAACATGTCACCTCTTTTTTTTTTAAAAAAGGCATAGCAATGAAATAGATCACTTTCATACTGCTCACAGTGCAAATGAAATTCAGGTGGCATACTAATTGATATTTGTTGGTAGTAGTAAATGCCTCCACTTGAAGGTAACATTCTAAGAACAAAGTTTCCTCATATTGTTTTATGTTATACTTTAAATAAACACTGAATATTTTTTTCTTCAGATTGTCCTTTTTATCAAGGTCATAGAGACATTCTGAATTCATCATCATGGTGATAATTTATTATGGGATTTACAGTAAAATTTAGACACTCACCAGGGCTGGAGCTGCACAGGTTGAGACAGCCAATACTCAGAACAACTATGTGGTATTACCCTGTGATGAATGTAAGTGCAGTGCTGAGAGGTGAGCATTGACATAAAAGTATTTAAAGAAGGGTCTATGGCCCCATTAACACCTCATCCACATCTCCCCAAATATAAATCTGCATCTCCAGATATGATTGCTTTTATTGTAACTGTTGTCCCTGCTAGATACCAGCAATGTCCTGTTTGTTTCCCTTTGCATCCACCTTGCTGGGATGACATCTTGTGTAGCTAGTGACCTGTTGATTTCCTAGAAAGTGGCCTGGTTCAGCCCTTGCTACTGGTGTACCAGCTGCGTACATGGACAGAGGTGACTCCTCTGTGCCCCAGATGAAGGCGCAGGATATGCAATTAGTAAGAGGATTCAGCTTTTATGTCTGGTCTGGCATCTTGGAGAAGTGGTGATACCTAATAGCAAATTCTCCAGGAGCCGTTGCCGGCAATCACACCACCCTTGTCACTGTAGCCCAGGAAATACGATCTTGTCACGAGCTGTAACAGATCCCAGGCCCCGTACTGCTCCAACGGTACAGGGTCTCAGGGCTTATGCAGGCTTGCCATCTCCATAGGTGTGTTCAGCCTGGTTTAGCCGTTGCCAAGAGGCACAGTGACTGTGGACTCTCCTGTTTTAGCTTCACACTGTGATCCCTGATATGGTGCAATCCTGACTGAGGCAGGGAGTCAGTGGGTGACAAAGAGCAGCCCTTGAGAGCAGCTGGAACTGGGAGAGGCAACAGTGCCACTCTCTGGTTTTAGCTGTGGGCCCCTAAGAGGGAAGCTGGGGCTATGAGCAAATCAAATTTGAAAAGAAACCCAAGGAGATCCCAAGACTGGGAAGGAAGAAAGCTCCATTGCAGACATTGTACACCACCCAGCAGAAGTCCTAGGATGGTGACAACTTGTGGCAAATCCATCTTTCTGGTCTTTTTGGAAAAGACTGAAACCTTCAGCCTTGTGACCCAGATGAACCCTGGAAGGGTGAGCATCACAGCAGAGAAAAGGGAGAGAGACTGGTGAATGACTTTTTATAACAATTTAAACTGTACTGCTAGTGAGGTTTTTTGTATTAATTTGGACTATGTCTGTTGCTAACATTGTAATTAGACTAATAATTTTTATAGCCTCTTGATTAGGTTGTTCATATTTTAGTCAGGACAATAGTAAATTCTTCTCTCCATACAGTAGGATTTGTTCCCCTTTATGCATAACAAGATTTTGGGTATACAAGTACTCAAGGATATACTTTGTATCCAAGAATGCTTTCCTCGTCTAAGAGGTATGGGTACAGGCATGTTGATGTCATGGCCATAGGCACTGGTGCACACTTGTTTTTTCCAACAGAAGGGATTGATTTTCAGGTCTTGCATGCCATAATTACAACAAATTGAGAGTTCTAGTTATGTATGTGGGCAGGAGAATCTCACACATGCAAATAAATCTTTAGTGAAACAGTTAGGGGCTTTGATACACATGCAAAGATTTTAATAATTTGAAAATTTCTATTTAAACAACTCTATCCTATAATGTTTTTCCTCAAACCCTAACTGTTGTTTAGAATATCCCATAATCATTTAGCAACAATTATATCTTTTTCAGCTTTTAAGTGTACTATGTATTGGCTTATGTATTTAGTATTCCCTACTTTACTTCATGCCCAAATATCACTATTTCTGAGACCTCTCTCTACATTGTTCAGGAATTAATGTGACAATGTACAATTATCCTTTCCTAATAAAAAGTAGAAATGCCTGAAAAAGAAATTCATCACTTTAAGCTCAAACTTTAGTTGAGGTAATACAATTGAAAATAACTATGAGTTGCAATTGCAAAATCATAGAATGAACCTGCAATTCTTTTAATCTGGGACTGTCCCAGATCTTGTTCAGCTCTAGACATTACCAAGGATAAAATATTGTAAAGATAAATCTCCTCTCAACACACACACTTCCGAAACAAGCTATAGCTTTCAGAGTCAGCTGCTCTCAACTGCCCAGAACCAAAGCAAGCCAGAACATAAGTGATATAGTTTCAGTTTCTTAAAGTTCCTCAGTTACCTTTAGCTCTTTCAGCCTCAGACCATCTGTGCCTATAATCTTCCATTTCTCCCTCTGGCCTATGGCTGTTTTACGAGCCTTAAAAGCAAATGGAAGGTTTGTGACTGCTATTTCTGGCTCAGGGTTAAGTGGTTCCCTTGGTTTCTCTTTCTACTTTCCTTGCTGAATTATGACATTTTCTGTTCAAAATGAAAATTCTTAGGTTATATGAACCAGTAAATACAGAACAATAAAGAAATCACATTTACATTACAAATATCATGCAAAAAGATCTCAGAAATTAAACTTAAATTAACCCCAAACACAGATGTATGCATAGAAAATGAACTTTTGTTTCCCTCAAATATTAATTAAAGAAAATATATCTCTAATAACCACAGAAATGTTCATGATCTGTTTCACTGTTTGAGCTGCTTTGAACAAACAGCTAATAGACAGAACTACCATGTGGAAGGATCAAGTGAATTAATAGTCTTTCTTGCTACAACAGCGCTAAGCTAGTTACTCAATTATGTGAAACTCAGGAAAGCACAGTGGATGTAACCATGGTTGCAGCGCGTTAAAATCCAACTCTGCCGTTGGGTTCCAGGATACAGGTAGTTTCTCCAATGCCAAACTGCTGTCACACACAGACAATTGAAGTGCGATTTAAGACACAAAGTTCATTAACTTGTATAGGCAAAAGAGTAACAACTGAATTCAATGCACGTTAACATCCAGTAGATGACCAAAATGACTGAGGACACAAACCAGAGAAAGAATACTGCATCTGACATGTAGGTCACATACGTGTTATTTGGCAGTAGCCATCTCCAGGCTAACAGTTGAAGTGATGTCAGGAACTCTAGGAAATATCAGTGCCTGGAAAACTGTTGTTTTAGCATGTGGCATTCCTTTGTCTCAGCTGAGGGAACGTACATCACCAGAGTGTCCATTAATAGTACAGCAAAGACAATTCAAACAGAAGCAATGGAGGCTTTATTTTTTTGACAAAAGGATATTACAGGATAAGTTAAAAACAGATGTTGTCCTTAGATAAAGGCACCAATTAATTTTCTGCCATTTTCATGTTGTCAGTCTGGTTTAATTTCACCCAACTTGCCCAGCATTAACAGAGAAAATACAACGAATAATGACTGATGAGGAGAAAAAGAGAAGGAAGGAGTGCTTTGGAAGCCCTTTCAGCAACCAGAGAGTACATGGAAACGACTCTTAGCATTTTCATTAAACTGACCTCCTCTGAGAGAGCACATATCTGTGAATAATTTACTGTGCCTTAGGTACCGTTTTGGGGAAAGGAACTCCGGTGTGATTACCACTCCCCTGCTCAAGCAAAGGCTAAAATGATCAACATTTTTCAGCCAATTTCCTTCTTGAGTTGGTCATAATTATTGTGCTTACCCTTTGACTGAGGGCATGAAAAGGCTAAAGCTGTTCTACTAAATCAGCCAGAATCAGGTGAATTAAGACCAATGAAACCAGAACTTTTTCCTTTCCTACCCACAGGTGCATCTATCTACATTAGCCAAGTGGCAGATGATGTGTGTGTCAAAGAGAGAAAGAGCAGAAGAGCTTATCTTCCCATATATATTTCCCATGTATGTGTTTTTCAGTTTCTCTGTTTCAAAAAGAAGATGCAAACCTAACTGCAAGTCAGCTAGCCTTCCAGAATGAACCCCAGCCCAGACCAGCAGGATGAAGGTGGAAAATGCTTCCCCTTTGAGAAATGAATATCTGAAAGACATGGGGAGACAAACATTTTTCATATTCATGTAGCCCAAATCTCTGGTGCTGTCTCAACTTTGTCTTGGTGCCTGAAGAGTTGGTGCAATGACTTCAGAGAGGCTGCAGCATCCTGCTGTGTTGTTTTTAGCTACGCTGCAAACTGTAGTGGAGCAAGTAGAAAAATTGTACTGTTTTGAAGTCTGCATAAACTAATTTTAGAACAGCTTGAAAGGGAAGGGTGAGGTTTACAGCAACAAGGTTGTGTTGTTACACTACTCTAGCATCAACACATTACAAATGTATCTCCAGTGCCAAAAGGGGGCCTACAGGAAAGATGAGGAGGCGCTCTTTGTCAGGGATTGTAGTGATAGAATGAGGGGTAACGTTTTTAAACTGAAAGAGGGTAGATTTAGATTAGAAATTAGGAAGAAATTCTTTACTTTGAGGGTGGTGAGGCACTGGAACAGATTTCCCAGAGAAGCTGTGGATGCCTTATCTCTAGATGTGTTCAGGGCCAGGTTGGATGGGGCTTTGAGCAATCTGGTCTAGCTGGAAGTGTCTTTGCCCATGGCAAGGGGGTGGAACTAAATGAGCTTCAGGATCCCTTCCAACTCTAACTATTCTATGATTCTGTGATCTTTCTATTATTTTTATATAAAGTGAAACCTTATTTGGTAGTGATTAGGAACATAGTAAAACAGGAGATTGCAACAATAATTCAGTGCAACCTAGTAATTCTGAAATGGGAGAGTCTACTTTCACGTGTAAGGAAGAAATAAACACAAATCACAAAGTGTATTCATAGTGTCAGTAGTAAACAAATACGTACTGGTGTTTCCTCTGATGCTCCTCATTCTCCTCTTGCTATAAGCTTTGTTTCTGAGCAGTCAGTCAGAGACCAGTCTGTGACACTCTAGATATATCTAGATTTTTCCCTTCTGTTAGCCTCTTCCACTGAATGACTCTTACAGGGCAAATGGATGCTCACAGGGCCCTTTCAGTTTGAATGAAAAGACTTTACAGGTATTTAAATACCTGTAGGATACAAGAGCTTCCCCTCCAAAATATTTAATACCTCCAAAGTACACACAGCTCATGGACAGACTGCTCAAAGATAATTACATATTCATTTATGTATCTTGCATGCTTATTTATTTTTTCCAAAATAGTAATTTATGAAAACATCCAGAATGCATTTTAGAACAGATGAAGCAAACACAAAACACCTTTTTTGTTGTTGTTGTTTTTCTACTTTCAATATTTATGTTTATGTTTATCTAAAATATTTTATTTTGGCTTAAGGAAAAAAAGATGTTTAGGACTTGACTGGCAGCAAGTTTAATTCTACAGCAGACATATCAGAAAAATAACATTTCCACACTTTCTACATACTTAATCTCAAATACGTAAAATGTATTATTCACCTCATAATGACTTGTGACAGTACATGTCACATACGAGCCATATGTCAGATATCCTAAGTTTCTAGACTGCCCAGAAAATTGAGAAGGGATGATTACTCATGTATTTCTTCAGAACTAAGAGAATAGTTTTTTAGAGCTTGAGCCGAAGCCTACACTGCCTAAACAGCATTGTTCTGCATCCTCATCTCACGCACTCTGAACAGAGATTGCTTCCACAGTCCACGGTTATTATGACATAAATTTGGCTCTCCACAAACTGAATGTTTTCAGGCTGCTGTGCTGAGAATGTAAGCATAAAGGTTTGGAAGATAATAAAATATGAATCTCTGTTCATGTTACCCGTTGGTCCTGACTGCTTTATGATCATATAATATATTGTACAACATAATTAACTTCTTTTACACCTCTTTCAGTATTTTATGCCCTGTTACTTCATTTATTCTTTGAAAACATTTTTATAATTTCATCATTATAAAATCAAATGACTGATTCTCACACATCTAGAAAGAAGCTTGCAGGTAATTTTTTAATTAACAATAATTAGTTGACATTTGCATGGTGCTCTGCTGAAAGCATAAATGAGGCAATTATTTTATTTATATTATCATATTACCAATGGACTAATATTGAGATACTTTCTGTAGAGCACTGAGAAATCTGTCTCCAGATTCATTTTTTTTCAAGGATTAGGGATATAAAACACGAGTTAATTGGTCTAAGAGCTCTTTTTAACTTGCCCTAACTAGCTCCTGACATACATACGAATCAGGATTGAAGACAAGGGACAGGACATATGGCTGATTTTGAACAGAGATAAGTGTATGAGCATCTGAATTTAGCTATGTTTGTTGCAGGACACCAACAGAGAAACCTGATGTTTTCAGTACCCTTGGATGCAGCAGCTTTGCTTGTTAATCCATGTCTCATGAGAAACAAGGGCTTTCAGAATAAAAGCTAAAACTATTGGTAGGCCAGCAGGGATTTTCTGAGTTACACTTCTTGGGATTTAGTCTGGAACTTGCTTTTCATCTTCATCATTTTTTTTCATCAGATGGCATAGGTGCCCAAAGTTTTCTTTTAAGAGGTAATTAGTACAGAGAAGGCCCTTTTATTAGCTAATGTGCCAATTATTTACATTACTCAAATAGGATGTAGGAAATTGAGACTCATTATCCTCTCTGCCTGAGGACAGTCAAACACACAACCCCTTTGGAAGGGTACAGCTTCCATTGTGGCAGCTATTTTGCATGTGGATAAGACCATCATCTCCTGCTGGAGTTGTGCTTTGGCACACTAATAATTCAGAGTCCTTTGGAAAAGAAAGGTGAACAATTGAGGGAACAGCATCAACAAACCTAAACCTGTATAACTAGTTTTTAGGAATTCACAAGGGAGGGACGACAGCTGTTTATGAGAAAAAGGAAAATTTTACCTACCTATCCTGTACTAATGGCACTAAACACCAGCTTATGGGGAAGAGCTGAAGTGCCACCTGAGCCTGTTTTCTGTGTTGTATGTGACGCTCACTCTGACAAACTGTGGTAAATATTTTCAGAGCAGGCTCATCATGTCAACAGATCCCCCAGCAGAAGAAGAGTACGTTGCTGTTTCATCTGTGAATCCTGAAATATGGAGTGTGAGACTTGTTCTGAGTTACCCAGCACAGCTACAGCTGAAGCATGGCAGAGTCAAAGGGGTGCAGGAGGTGCCTGGGCACTCTGCATGCATATCTGGAGCAGCTTGATTTCCTCACTGTCTGCTCTGACACTGACCGTGATGTAGAGTTACGTCTTGATAGTGATCTTAGCTGCTCTGCATATGTTTAACAAGTCTGGTTCTTTGGAGCTCTTGTGTGGTGCGTTTGTACTAGCTCTGACGTGGCTAGCTGAGATCTACTGCATTCTGGCTGTGGGGCCATTCTTGGACTGGGAGACCATGATTTATGGTTGCAGTGATTAGAAATACTCCTGGGCACAAGTCTGGGTAGGTCTAGGTGGCCTGGTAACTTTTCATGGTATATATTTATTTCATGTATGTGTCTCTAGAGCAGGCAGTAGCTGAGCAGGGTTTCTTGAGCAAGGTTGCAAATTTTGCTTCAAGCAAGTGAATTTATTTCTTGGATCTGCCTTTTAGTTCTTCTCAGCTAAGTTTGGTATCTTATATTTTAAGGTGCTCTAAAGGCAGCTTAGATTTTTTCAGGTAGCAAATGAATCTCTTGCTACTATTCTGGTAAAGCTATTGAAATGACAGTATAACTGTGGGTGGCTAAATGGTGAGTCAAGTGGTATATTTGAAACAATATTTGATATAATCAGTGGACATTTTATGTAGAAGATTCCTTGTCTTCAAAAGTGTTTTCCACATTGCCTCATTTAATACACTGAAAGTTTTAATAGTACTGAATTGGCAAATAAAAATCAAAAAGGCGTTGAAAATTAAATCCTTTCTGTCAAGGAATTGATCACTTCAGGCTTTAAAGATAAAAAGTTTAATGTCCTAATCACAAGAAAATGGCATAAAAGTTCATATGCAATACTATATAAGCACAGTTCTTGGGGTTTTACACAAAATAATCTCTGTCCTAGTTAAACTGATTACAGGCTGTATTTCCCAAATAATTGCCTAACTTTCTGAGTTTCTTACCATCTTTTAAGAACATTCCATGGTCTTGAGATGGGTGGAATTCCTCATTCTTAATAAAAACCTAACAGTTTTTATATTTTTTCTGCTATCATGCTAGCTGTTCTGAAGTCTCATAATCAGATACTACCATGTTGGTTAATTTCGTATATACATTTCACAGACATTGTAATGTACACTGCAAACTACAGACTTTTGTACACATTATTTTAAACAATCTATTATTAGTGTGACATTGCCCAGTTACTTTGCAGACACATACTGATGGTCTGTTTTAATGTTTAATCTGTCCGTAAGCAAAGCAGAAAAGAAGTATTGTCTCCTTGGTTATCCTGAGGTGAGATGCAGAGGGGTGAAATCGCTTTCAAGACTGAGATAGTTGTCATGTCAGCCTAATGCCCTTGCCATACAAAATCCTCCCTCTTTGATGTTTTCCTGAGCTATGAAAATAGTAGCAAGAATGTCCCACATATATGCAATCTCTCGCCTTTCCCAAAGGAAAACTTTGCCAATGTGTTTTAAACAAAAGGAACTATCTCTAAAACGTGGCATTGCATTCAGGGCACTAAATTGTGCCATCTTCTCCAGGAACAGGCTCCAACATCTGCTCCTTGCTTCTTCAGGAGTTCAGTTCAAGACTGACATTTTTAGTGAGATGCTGCTCACAGTGTCTAAGAAGAATCAGCGGCTGAACCTACATTGCTTTTGTAGCATAATAAGTTGGAGCAGGACAGCCCAATAAATAGTAAAAAGGAATAGGTTATGATGTTTTATACCTATGACAGTTACCTGCATGAATATTTCATTAACACATTTTTACAGCTATCACCGAGATTATAAGTAGCTGTTGATTAGACCTCCTGCAACACAGTGATTATGTTTCTAAAGCAGCAAGGATATCTTATGCCTGTGGTGGGCAATCACTATTTCTGATTTTTATCAGCTTTCAAGAGTAATCAAGTGACAGTTACCAAGTCCTGTAGCTGCCTTGCTGACTCAGAGTTGCCTTCTATGTATTTTAATTATGTTATGATCCCACTCACTTCATGGGGTGCCAAAAAACCTTTTACTGAGTTTTCAATGCCTGTTTTATTAGGTATGTCAGTTCAGTTTAAGTAGTCAGACACAAATGCCTTTTCCTTACATGCACACCAACAGGTAGTAAAAGCCTTAATGAGCATAGATTTTAAACTGTAGTCAGTAATGAGTGTAGAGTGCAAGAGAGGGCATAAAACTTTGCAGTAGTTAAGATTATTTTTACTCTGGGAATGTTTTAATTTCAGAAGTTCAAAAATGCTTTTAAATTGGCTTTTTTTGTGTGTGTGGATTTAACTTTAATGTAGTGCTACATTTTCAAGTGCGTATAGAGGGGGTGGGCAGAAAAGACATCTGAAGATGAAGATAAAAAGTAAATACCAATTATTTCAGTTTTATACCAGTCATAAAAATATAGCATAGCAGATGCTTCCATGACATCTTTTAAAAGTTGGGTGTTTATTGTGTGCATATGTTCAACATCGAACATAATTCATTTTCCTCTGTTCATCTCAAATTAAGGAAAAAGTCAAGCATCAGCAACTCTACAGACAATGACAACAACAACAAGACATACAAAATGTGAGGAAGTGCAGAACGAGATGAAACAAGAAAAACAAAAGTGGTAAGTATGAAAGAGATGTGGCAGGTTGAAAAAAATAGAGATAAGAATAAAAAGCCATACAAAATAAGTAGAGGAAAATGTACGACATTGACTCAGGAAATAAATTTTGAAATAAAAGAATTTTTTATGTGTGGCTCAGTTCTGTTGTGTTCGGAACAGAGCTGCTAAAGGGTCACAGTGCCTAAGACAGGTAACTGATAGTTACTTTTCTTTCTAGCTATGCTGTCAGGAAGAAGTTGTTCATATCTTGTTTTTACGTGTTATTAGAACGGTTTGATCCTGAAATGATGGGATTTGCATAAGGGAGAAAAAACAGCCTGGTAAAGTTTTGGCTGTGTAGGCAGAGGGGAAAAATGTTCAAGCACTGCTACACAATTTGACACGTCTGTCACCTCTTGATTCAGGACACCCGTTCTCCTCCTGCAAAAGTGACCCTGCAAGTGTTGTTGCATCCTTGAAATTTACCACAAAAGGTGACATGTAAGAGAGGCACAGAGTCAAAGAAACAAACATTACACCAGCTTTTTACTATGTCAGCCTCCCGGACTGGCGCCAGGAAGAGCTATAAAAGCTGGTGTTAAAAATCTGGCTATAAAGCCAGAAAGGGCGCAGGTGCTTCAGTGATGGGACACAGACTGTTCACAGCACTGCACTGATGAGGTAGTTTTTCCACAGATGATGACTGGGGTCAACCTAACGTCTCCATACCAGTGCTCTGTTCTGTGTAACGTTCTTGCTCTTCTAGCTAGGGGTTAGAAACTGGTGCTGCATTGTGTTGTGTGACCAGGGTTACTCTCATGGACAGAGTTACTCCTGTGATCTGGCACTTCTCAGTGGCTATAAATATCCTCCAAGGGCATTAAGAACTTGCACAAGTACCCCAGAAGCATGAGTTCAGGTCTTTTAAACATAACTTAGCTTTTTGCCTTAATGTAGAATTTCTTTCATTACTTGTGCTTTTATGTCCTCACAAGAATGTTTCAGCTAGCTGTAAAAAAAGAATGGAACATATGGAACCAAGGTTTTTTCAGTAATTTTGATGGACAGTTCACAACAGTCCATTTTACTATTTATTTCTAAATCGGAGGAAGGCAAAGATGTGTGGGTGGATGGCAGTCAAGACTGTGGGCTTATCAGCTTGGCAGAGTGCACTATGGTGCATTGCTACTTCAGATAGCCTTTGATGGGCTCTTTCACATACCCGGGTTTTAGCCATGGCAGTGTGGGACAAGGTGTCAGCTGCTTTTCTTCACAAGGAAGTGCAGTGGAACATCGTTGAATGAAGTGGTGCAGGTGGGGCATTGTGATAAGACTGTGCTCACCTCCAAACTGGTCTGGGAATTTTTGTGCTGCACTGTCAAGTAAACACCTATTATAGAAAGCAGAATATCAGTAATAAGACTCACTCAGACTGACTCAGTGAAGCTACACTCACTCAGGTAACAGGGACACTCAGGTAAAAAAAGTGGATTTTACTTGAGCCAAGATTTTACCTGTGTGGTCTGTTTGATTCCTAGTTAATAAACCTCAGCAAAAACAAGTGGCACAACTGGCACGCTGTTCGTTAGCCCAGCAAGGACTAATAGCTGAATGCATCTTGAGCACAGGGTTACCCACAGTCCATTTTGCATATTAGGTTTTCCCTTCTGAAATAGGGTGGATGGAGCTTGGAGTATGCAGAGAATGATGCTGACAGACTTGGGATTTACTCTGTAAAGAACTAAAAGGGCTTTAGTCTGCTCTGGATTGTCAGTCTTGTGACCCTATGTAGCAATAAATGAATGTAAGATCAGCAGAAAGGAAAGGGGGACTAATTCATGATATTCAGCAGAGGCCTTGAACAAATACTGTGGTACTGAAGTTGCCCTACTGCATTGACCCTTATTGAGAATTGTGTATTCAAAAGATAAATATATGCAAGACTTCTAGGTCTGCCTGTATTACAAGCCATTTATTTCATTCCCTTGCTAAATGTTTTAAAGTAAGATTAAAGACTCTTTTTAAGATGGCTTTTTACTGAGCTGATGTATAATTCCTTTCAGGGTGTAAAGTGCCTTGATATGCTTCCATGACAAGGGACTTTATAAATTAGATTGAATTATACACAAACACAATACAATTTGTAATAGAGAGGTAGTTTTGTCTCTTTACTTTGCTTATGCTTCACACTTAATATAAATGGAAATGTTTTATGCAAGCCAACTTCAATGTCAGAATTAGGTATTTTGACACATTCTTTTAAGAACATAAAGCTGTGCTTTTTATCAAGTTGGTTTAAAACAATTGTTTCAAAGGTACTGTTGGAAAATTTTGACAATTAAAATTGACATGAAAAAGCAGTTAATTTTGAGACCTGCATATGATCATCACATTTTATTTTGTGGAATGTATTCTTGCTACCCCGTCCATTCTTCTAGGATGGCATGGCAACAGCAGTATGGCCTGTATGTCAGTAACACTCAATTCTATATTTACAATTTATATGCCCATTTTTGTATATTCCCAAGGTAACAACATCTGATCTGATGAGACTTTCTCAATTGTTCCAGTTTTTTGGAAGGCGCTAGGTTAGTTTTTCAACATCTACAGTTCTTGGAAACGTGGATCTTAATTTTTGGGGGGAAAACCCTCTCCAAAAAACAGACTTTACAATTAGCTCTGTCAATAATATTTTGTAAAACAAAATCAGGCCCAAAAAGCTTTCCCTTTCCCCATGTAACTAATAAAGATTCCTAACCATTAAGCTTTCTCCTGGGGGCAGCGTTCATCAGCCTCATTACTTCTGCAATGTCCCAATTTGCTGTCACACTCTGCTGTAGAAATGCGTTTTAGTGGTACCTGTGAGCAGTACTGGGAAAGTGAATGAATGTATTTTAGGGCTGATGACAGTGTTATAGTGTCTATCTTTTTCTGGTAATGCAAAGAAGGGGGAAAAAGGAGCCCTTTTAGTTTACAGAGCAAAGCCTGAGAATCTTAAAATCACCATATTATGGCAGTACTATAAATTCCCATTTCTCTACTTCTTCACCAAAGCAAAAAGCTTGTATCATGTGCTTAAGCAATGGCTCCTAAGGTTACAAATCTAAATACAGAACTAGTTGCTGTTTGGCCTATTTTTAAGGCAATAAACAGCCAGAAGTTCTACCAAAATTAATGAAAAGAACTGCCAGGGTCTCAGCATTTTTGAAAACCAAGGTGTTTATGTTTAGCTCTCTTACTTTTATATCCAAAATGCATTTTGGATATAAAAATGGGAAATGTTTGCCTTTAATTTCTTGATGAAAGGGGGAAGAGGTATTAAAAGAGGTATTGCAGATACTGGCGTTTCTGAGGGAAAATTTTTCTTTTTCAAGATCTTTCATTATATCATCGGCCCTATATAAACCATAACCTGCTTTTATTTCTCCATTGGAAAAGTAATCCAAAACCATCTCTCAGCAAAAAAATGAGTTTCACCATTCCTAACTAACAAGCACTATGTGCCACATGCATCATCATCTGGTCATTTCTGTACTTAAATCTCTTCAGTCAAAACATACCAATTTACAATAATAGAGGGTCTCTGCTTGTTGGTTTATGTTTTGACCCTTCAGCTCCTCAGTCAGCTCTGTAGAGACATGTCAGAGCATCATGAATAGTCAGCCTTTTCTGCCTACAACTGCTCTCCCATAGTATATATGTATGTAAATCAAGTGTTTATTTTTTTCCTTTGCATATGAGTGGAAAAAGGAAAAAAGGCATGCTGAAATTTCAGAAGTGGTTGAACTGTGGTGTTATAGCAGCTACAGGACTTTTGAATATTGTACTTGAAATTGTAAGTTGCTGTGATGATTCTCCATGATGAATCTACCGTTTGTATTTGGTGAGACAAGGTAAAAATTGGAAACAGCGCTTGGTTATTCTTGGCCTTTCTTTGTCTCATTTGTTTAGTCTAAAATGAAGAATTAGTACTCACAGAAAGCGAAAACTGCAGCCAGTCCATTTTGCTTTGGGTGGCACAACTTGAGTGCAGGAAAAGAAAAAGACGTATAGGCTCATTAGGAATATTGAAGAATTTGCCACTTGTTCACAAGACTGAAGAAGAATGTGTCAATGACTGATTCTGCTAAGCCATAAGCGGGAAATGTTTTCCTAGCTTACTTAAAATGCAGCCTTATTTTACATTGAGATCTTGAATCTTTGGACAGTAACTTTGAAGCAATAGTCTACTTTCAGATCCTACCAAGCAGATCTCACCTTTGATAGTCTGTTCTGTATATCTTTCATGCTCAGAGATCTGTGCACATAAGGTGAGCAGGGTAATGGAGTTAAGATGAGCCATGTAGATGTGAAAGAAAAATGTTGTCTTTAACAAATGCTCCAGCCCGTTTCCTTTTCTTCAAGGAAACAGCATACATTTAGAAGGCCTGATTTTTTTTCCCCAAGATGATGTATTATCCAAAAGCCTTAGCCTGTATATGTTAAGTTCTTGTTTATGTAATTTAAGATGCAATAATGACAGAAACAGAAGCAAAGAGAATTAGCATACACTGATTATGCATACTCAATAATGAACTTTAAGCGCTTTGTGAACACATGCGAGGTAAATGTCACACAGCACTTAGTAACAGAATGAAATAATAGGGTAAGAAAAACAACTAAATAGAAGTAAATAGAAGCAATAGAGGACATGAGGGTATAATCTAAATAATTGATTAGGGGATTCAAAATGTTGCAATTTAACATATAGAGAACCAGGTTTAATTGAGTGTCTCTTTCATAGGAAGGCTGTGAACTTAAAATGATCCCAGTGTCTTGCGTTAGTAGCCTCTAATGAAATCTTAAACAAAATAGCTTTTAAAGAACTAGTTAGGAGAATGAAAAATAATTTTAATGACAATTTGCAAAATTACGTACTGAAGATCAACTGTGATAAAGTAAGGCAGCCATGGTAAATTATTTAGAATGTTACTAAAGCCAACATCAGTCATACAGTACCACACAAGAAAGTGGATGCAAATCCTGACAGACCAGAGAGACTTCTGGAATATTTCACATGTTGCAAAACCCTATGGTTATAGAAGAGTGAGAAAACTGAACAGACATCCAGGAAGACTGCTGTCTATAAAGTGACCTCTGCTCTCCAGTTTAAGTATCACAGGATTTTGCCTTGGGAGAGTTTCAGGAGTATTGTAGGCCAATATGAGACAAGGTGTCTGCAGGGATTTTTTTTAAAGATTAGAAGGGGACATTTAGTCCATCTCAGTCCTTAGTTGGGAGCAATTTTACTTCACTAGCCTTTTAACCAATTTGATCTTAAATCTTGAGCAGGAAGACTCTGTTGACTCCTTAGGTAATCTATTGGAATGTTTAGCTATCCTGAAGGTTGGAATTCTTTTTCAATCATGGAAGTTAACACTTTCTCTTACTCTTAATGAACATAGTGAGGAAAAATGATTGTTGCATTTTTTTACACAATCTTCTAAACATCTAAAGAGCTATACTGGGTCTCTTTTTTCATTTTGAGCAATGCCAATAATGTCAGCCTTCCCTTGTTTTGCCAAACTCCATGTCATTTGTGCATCTCCTTTGCCAGAATTCTTTGATTTATCATTAGCTTTCATAAAGACGTAATGTTGGGTAGACTTCTCAAGATGAGGTCTTTATATTGGTATTGATATAAACTAACTAAAACTATATATAATTATATAGACCTAAAAAGTTGTGTCCCATTTCTTTCTCTGGGCTGTGTGGTTGATATGCTACATCTCAGAACGGCAGTTGCCTTTTTTTGCCTGGTGTCAGTCACGTGTCTAAGCCTTATTTATTCTGGGATCTGCTCTACAGCTATGTACTTTTTTGTGGTAGGTCTGCAGTCTTTTTACATTGATTTGACTACCCCTCTATTGGCCATATTTGCATGTTATCAATGTAATCAAATTTGATCAGACACTATTGAAGCTTCATTCATGAAGCCTCATTTCAAATTCTGACTGTCATCCAAAATACAGCTACTTCAGGTTTGATGTCATTCATAAGTTTTATAAGCACACTTTGAGTTTAAATTGATTACACCATTTGGAAATAGTTAAATTTATCACACTGGAGTAGCTGAATCTTGTATATGGTTACCACCTGGGATGAAAGAAATTTTAACTTTTTAAAGAATTTTATGGGCGTTAAGATTAATATGTTTTCTTACATCCATTCATTCCAAGAGTACCATTTACTTGAAATTATGGGAAATTTTTCTTCACCTGCTCTGAGGAAAGAAGAAACATATTACATATGATTATTTTATTAATTTAATTTTCTTCATATATTTAAAATTATTCATGAATACTTTCTAATTAGTTTCTGAAATGGCAGTAGAGTAATAGGTCATCAACAATACATTGCTAGTCATTTACAGGATGTATTTGTATCTGAGATTCAAAGTATCCTAAGTAATATTTTATTCAGCTTGACACAAGGAACATGGTCCACATCTTGTATAAATGTCATAAATGTTATTAGCTATTCTGTGTGATCCCACTTGTAGACACAAAACTGATTAAGTCTCCAGTGAAACGGTTTCAGTATTGTCCTCATTTTAATTGAATTTTAATACAAGTTGTTTAATGGACAGTGGTTTATGGGCAGCAAGTGTTGAATCATTCTTAAGACTCACATCGAAAATGTACTGAGGTGGAAAGACAACGAAATTTTGAATTTGAAATCAAAGAGGTTTTCATTTTTTGAGGGCAAATAACACAAGGCATAAAGCAAAAATACTCAAGAAATCATCTTTTGAAATTCATCATATTAACATTGTTTTGTGGTTTAACCTCAGCTGACAAGTAAGACCACATAGCCTCTCACTCACTCCCCTGGCTGGGATGGGGAAGAAAATCAGAAGAGTAAAAGTGAAAAAAAAAACTTGTGGGTTGAGATAAAGACAGTTTAATAGGTAAAGCAAAAGCTGCACATGCAAGCAAAGGAAAACAAGGAATTTATTTACTACTTCCCATCGACAGGTAGGTGTTCAGCCATCTCCAGGAAAACAGGGCTCCATCACACATGTGTACTTGGGAAGAGAAATGCCATCACTCCAAACATTCCCCCACTTCCTTCTTCTTCCCCTGGCTTTGTATGCTGAGCATGGTGTCATATGGTATGCAATAGCCCATTGGTCAGTTGGGGTCAGCTGCCTCAGCTGCGTCCCAACTTGTTGTGCACTCCCAGGCTACTGGCTGGTAGGGCAGTGTGAGGTGCAGAAAATGCGTCAACTGCTTAACAATAGCCAAAAACATTAGTGCACTATCAACGTCACTTTCATCCCAAATCCAAAATATAGCACTACACCAGCCACTAGTAAGAAAGTTAACACAGCTGAAACCATGACACGTTGATAAATGAATATCATCACCAGTCAATATTAAGGAAAGCTTCTATAAGCAATTAGTGAAAAATGTGAAAGGTAGCAGAGCAAGGCCGTATTAGTTCTGGAGAAAACTATGGAATGCATACTATTTTGTCTACTAAAAATGGTGGGGTTTTTTTAACTTTAAAGTTTGATCAAAATTTAAAAATTCATATTTCATTTCAAATTTGTCCCTGCTTTGAGTGGGGAATTGGACCATATAACCTCCAGATGTCCCTTGTAACCTTAATTAACATATGATTATAGGCTATTGGACATAGATTATAGGTTGTTCCATTCTTCCCTTCACCTATTGGGTGGTTGCATTTCCAGGGTGGAGCTCCTGTAAAACCATGAGAACTATTCCTGTAATTAATTCAAGAGAAAGAAGAATTATTGATCAGATTTTATTTCTCTTAGCAGCGAATGATGGTTTGTCACCTACCCTGGAAAAAGTTATTTTTCGCTTAGTATACCAGAAGAATTTTTTTTGAGGGTGGAGGGGTTGAATAGAGGAATTTTGGTAGGAAAATGTAATATTAGGATGATGTATTTTAAGTTAAAAATGGTTGTATTTTCTTAAGTTAGAGGGTAAAAAACTTTCCTGAGTTATTATGTCATACAAATAATTTTCGCAGAGAGCTGTAGTTTGTGAAAGGAACTCTGTAATTCTGGTTCTCACATGCTGTTCTTTCATAAAATCTTGGTGCTTTTATAACAAAATTTGATCAGAAGGCTTACCCTGTAGCCTGTGATGCCTTTCATGAATACAGTGGCAGTACCAAAAAGGGATTTTAGACAGTAGAAATTGGCAAAAGTAGCTAATGTGTTGTAAGGAGAGATTTATTTTCATTGTATATAGTTATCGTGTCTGTATGTTCAAAGCAAAAGAGTGGAATAGAAGAACATTCATTTTGGCAAAGCTTACTAGTTTTTAGTCTGTCCGTGGATCTATAGTTTGATGAGCGTTAAAGATGAAGCAGAAAGTTTTGTTTTAAAGTCCAAGTAAAAAGTCCCTGTGGGTCTATTAAAGCTGAGCTTAAGATGGACAAGTACTTGAAGACTTCTGTTTCAACTCCAGTTTTATAATATTAATAATGTTTTTCAAGTTACAGGAAGTTAATATATGAGTAGCTACTATCTGCAACAGGAATAAAAAGAGGAAAGGAAATATGCTTCTGTGTACCAGAGTAGCCTTTTTCCTTATATGCATTTTTTTATACTTACTTCTAACTAAAGTAAGCGTGGGTAGTTTTGTCGCCTTTATTTTTGTTGCATTCAAATATTGGCTCCCAATCTGTCCCATTTGGTAGTTCTGAGGTAGCTCAACAAAAGGAAGACTGTGCAATTATATATATATATTTACAAATTGCATTATTACAGAATTTAATTATTACAGGAATGCTCAGGCATACTAACCAATTTATTAAGCTAAATATAAAAAATACATGTATAATATGTTCCTACTTCAGTAAAAATATGGTTTTATGTGGCTTATGTGTCTTTTTAGAGTACTAGGGGAAAAAAAAAATCAGAAAAACGTGTAATGGTATCCAGAGAAGGCAACTGTAAATTTCCTTGATTTTGACAAATGGGATGGTGGAAAATTTGGAAATTGAATAAAGAAAGCATTTATTTTGTTCTTACAATTTTACTACCAGTGCTCTTTTTTCACCGCTTTCATCCCCTGGCACGTTGGTGATAAAAGTCTGTCTGTATCCTAAGGCTCATGTATTACATTCTCTGTTACAGTACCTAGCATAATATGCTTTGAAGCATGATGGACTGTGTGATGTACCATGATATTCCATTTGAAGGCTAACAAATGCATACAGACATTTTAATTGCTCAAATTTGTGACTTTAAAGGAGGCTTTGGAACAAACTTTTTAGCAGGACCTGTTGTGATAGCACAAGGGGTAATGGTTTAAAACGAAAAGAGGGTAGATTTAGACTAGATCTAAGGAAGAAGTATTTTACAATGAGGGCAGTGAAATAGTAGAACAGATTGCCCAGAGAGGTGGTAGATGTTCCATCCTTGGAAACATTAATCAAAAATAAAACTAACAGTTCAGGTCTGCTAAATTTTCTTCAAGTTCAGGAGAAACTTCAGAAGAATCACAACATCATCACTTTATGCATTTTGAATCATCAGTTCTCAGTTGGTGAATTTGGTTTTGATCATGGCAAGTGATGATTTTGTGTTCTGAAATGAGGATTTACTTAACTTCTAAATGTCTACAGGGTCTAAAACACCTATAGACACACCTGTGAATGAATATTTTAAAAAATCTATGTGTCTCTCCCACTCCAAAATAAACCCCCAACCAACTAACAAGGAATATGGATGTAAAGCTTATCTGAAAGGCCAAGGCTGTGGAAGGATTTACCTGTTTCTTATTTGACTTCAATTTGACTTCATTTGGCTCAATGAGTCATCTGAGAGTCAGTTTTTAATATTCGGTAGTGTAGGTACTGCTTATGTTTAAGAAAAAATAACATCTACTGACTGCTGCTGTTCCACTAAAGATCCTTCTCAAAAAATTTTCATTTTGAGTGGATATCTAAATAATGTTAATTCTGTATTTGCACTAATCTCTAAAGAGCATTGCAAATTCAGAGACAACATTGTTTCGTTATCTAAAACAATGATTAAGCTCTTAAAGGTGACCATTATAGATCACACACCAAAATGTTTTCCATTCCTATTTGTGTCCTTGTTCTCAGCAAAGATGTTTTCAGAAAACTAATCAATATTAGGCCCTGTAGGCCCCACCTTCTAATTATCTAATTAGGCACAGAAATGTAACACAAATCAACAGGCTTTTTTTTCCCCATTTACCTTTTTCAGCTCTTCTCCCTAAGTAACACTATCTTGCTCACTAAATTTTAATTTATGTGTTTCACCTGAAAGCAATCACCCTTGCAGTCAATTCCCAGAATAAAACATCTGCCTTTTCAATTCAGACAGCCTATAAATGAAGAAATACACTAGGGAAACAGAATTATGTTCTCTTTCAGAAAGTAGAGGTGTTTTATTCAGGCAGTATTCCAGCATCAATCAACCTGTTCTGTATTATGAATACATTTATTTTTGAAACAGGCTGAGGACAACACAATTAGCATACATTTCCCCAGCTCAGTTCCTGTTTCTTATGCTTCAGATCTTCTTTATTAATCCTTTTTCCTACACTAACTGACCTTTACCTGGGCTACTTGAGACTCATAAGTCTTTTGACTGGTAGTACTACTGGCCTTCAAATTTTCCTCAAGCATGTATTTACATGACAGTTGTGGTTTTAGTCCTGTCTAAAAAGCACATCTTACAGTTCTGCGAATATCAACTCTTAATAAATTATTACCACTGAGACCTTAAGATTCTGTTTTGCATTTGAATGACTTTTTAATGTTTTAAGGTAAAATTCATATATGGGGTAAATTGTATCCTAACAAAATAATCCAAGGAATTAATTTTTATAATATAAAATGCAAGAAGATTTGACATTTACATGTTAGATGCAGGACTGCAATTGTCTTTGATTTCCTAAACAATTTGCTTTTAAGCTTTTTTTTTTCCTTTCTGCATAGATTGCGAGATAACAGGCAAACAACTTAGTACAAGCACAGCAGTACATATTTGAACAGACAATAGCCAAAATATTGAGACATTTCTAGTATTTCTCAGCTAAACCTCTTTCCAAGATTCCCATTGAAGTGTACAGGAGGTTCCTAACTTAAAGCAGGACTTTTACAACTATTCATTTTCCAGTATGGAAGGCAAACCTGAATCTCTCAAGCAGAAGATATCAGTCTATGTATTGAGGCCAACTGATATCCACAGCAGTGACTGTGATGAGGCCTATGTTCTGCTCTATGCCAAGTGACTTCAGCATCCCTGGTTGCTAGAAGGGATACATGCCATAATGCTAGAATGAAACTTAAAGTTTCATTTTTTCTGGGGAGATAATTTCCTTCAATTAAAGGCAATGTCTTATACCAACACTGCAGATTTTAACTGTTACTTGCTGCCATCTTCATGAAATGATAGAAGCTCCAAGGAATAATTTATGTCACCTTGTTTATCACTATTGTCCTTCATGTACTTGGTTATCTGGAAAAAACTTCAAAAGAAAATAGATGGATAGATGTCGACAAGTATGAGTCTTTTTTCTACTAACACAATTTGTGAAATTTTGCCTGGAGGATTAAAGTAAACAGAAAAGGGAGAGTTTTTTGGTTTTTTGTAGTTTTTTTTGTTATCAATATTATCCTTGGCTACACATGTTCTGGGCTAGAATTTTAAAAAAGAAATAATAGAAATACTTAGAGGAGTGCTTACCCAAGCAAGACATTCAAATTATAAAACCACACATGTATTGCTAATCTCACCCAAAGATATTTTTAGAACATTTGATATTTTTTACATACAGTGAAAAGGAGTATGAAATAAAACAATAATTATTTAATTGCTTTTGTAGGTAAGGTTGGGGGGTAGATTTAATTTTTCCCTTTGCATGATTTCAGATCAGTTTTCCAGAGAAAAATGAACAAATTAAACTCAGTAACCTGACTTTTCAGTCACTCTTACCAAAGTAAATTTGGAATCAACCAAGCTACTCTTTCAATTGAATGGAAAGATCAAACCAAACAATTTGCTTGAGAATTTTTTCTTCTTTTTGCAACAGTTTTTGAATATCTTGCTTTTGCAGTAGCTCACACCAGACAGCTTTGTCTCTGGGGTTATTAGAGTATGAACTCCAGAAGTGTTCGACTACTCCTGTGGATTTGACCAAAACGTCATGTGTAAGTGGGTATGTGTCTTTCTCTCCTTCATGCTTCCTTATTTACACGTACACCTGCGCCTAGCCAAAACATGCAAAAGCCACCTAGACCTTCTTGAAAAAGAAATAAAATAGATAATTACAAATGTCTTCAATGCATCAACTTGGTAGGATGTTTTCTCCAAGTGCCATTATTGCTTGTGAGCAATACATGCTATTCTTGCAGAGGTCTGCAGAGAAGGGGAGAAGATGGTATGCACACTTTACGTGAAGGGGGCTGCTATCAGAGTTTTGGTGTACTCTGAGTTCTCCACAGTCAAAAAGTAAAATTGCCCAGTTCTGCTGCTGCTGCTTCTAGAAACAGTGATGCAGAAGTTCAGACATATCTGTTTAATCAGTTATGAGTCATCTAGAAGTGCTTTCCATATTCTTAGAAGCCAGCCAAAGCTGTCATATGTGGTATTATACATGATTATGTATTGATAATAAATAGCCAGGGTGATATGGAACCTCTGTGTGCTGCATATTTCCTTTACGGTGCTGTTTTGTACTGGTAAATGCAACTGAGACATTGCCACCAAGGTCATGCACAACATTTTGACATTGAACCATTGTGAAACATGACTTTAGCCTGTCAGAGCATGATTGATGCTGCTGCATAGAAATTCACAGGATAGCTGTGCCACCCATAAGAAGATTCTGCTGTACTGAAATTTCTGAGCTTTAGTTTTCAAGGCATGTAGTATAGTGTCAAACATTACTGTTACCAAATATTGAGCATCACAATGCTTTAATCTACACAAAGGGTGATTCTGCATGCTAAATGCAGGCCTGAGCTTCTATAGACCTCAGTGGTCTGTCTTGCAGTCATGATTTAGTTAATGCTAAACAGCAACGATTTTTTGCATTGCAGGTGTTCGCCGGCAAGCATTAACCTAATCCTAAATAATAACAACTCTATTTTAAAACAGATTTTGAGGACTGAAAATCTGTTCTATTGCAATGACTGTGAGGCTTTTACAAGTGTTTCCAAGGGCAAAGAACACTAAATGTATAGCACAAGTAAGATCACCCAGAATAGCTAATAAAGTTTATGATACTCTTACAGAATTCGGATCAGTGTCCATTCAGAGTTGTATTTCTGCTCTGACCTGGTAACCCATGTTTGGTGTTTTACTGCCAGTCTCTGAATCTCTATTTATTAATTAATTAAACCCATACACATATGATTAAAAAATTGGAAAGTCTTATGATAAATTAGTGTCTCTATATAAATACATTTTCTGTAAAGTGTGAGCATGAAAAATCTGATTCATTGTGTCAAAAGGTTCCATACTTAAATTGTCACGTTGCCCCCCAGATCTGAAAAAATATTTTATTACTCGGTAGACCAAAGATTTGTGAAATCAAGTATAGGAGATAACACTTCCTCTGCAAAAAGGACATTAGCATTTTGGGGCCATGAAGATGATCAGAGGGCTGGCGCACCTCTGCTATGAGGACAGGTTGAGAGAGTTGGGGTTGTTCATTCTGGGGAAGAGAAGGCTCCAGGGAGACTGTCTTGCAGCCTTCCAGTATCTGAAAGGGACCTACAGGAAAGCTGGAGAGGGACTTTTTACAAGGGAATGCAGTGATAGGACAAGGGGTAATGGCTTCAAGCTGGAAGAATGAAGATTTAGATTAGATCTCAGGAAGAAATTTTTCACATTGAGGGTGTGACACAATGGACCAGGTTGCCCAGGGAAGCTGTGGAGGCCCCATCCCTGGAAGTGTTCAAGGCAAGATTGGATGGGACTGAGCAATCTGGTCTAGTGGGAGATGTCCTAGATTGACAATATACAATATTCAAAAGATTTTGATTATTTAGCTCAGATAAGCATCTATAGCTTACCAGTTGGTTGAGAAGACAGGAAGACAAGAGTTGTATCCTAGATTAAATGTGATTTTCTTTCTTTTCTGTTATTTGTGCCTTTATGAATTTTTCAACTATGTTATCCACATAGATTTTATAAATAAATAAGCATATTTCCTTTTACTTTAGTGGGGGCTGTTGTGGTTTAACACCAGCCAAAAGCTAGGACCACACAGCCGCTTTCACGGTTCTCTCCCTTCCCTCAGAAGGGTATGGAGAAGAAGGAGAAAAGAAGGAGAAAGGGTAACAAAAATCTTGTGGTTTGAGATAAAAACAGTTTAACAGAACTATAACAGAAAAGGAAAACAGCAACAATGGGGCAACAACAAAAACAGGAATATCACCACCACTACCACCACCACCACTTCTGCTACTACTACCACAAGGCATTCTTGCCACCCAGTGAATTGGTTCTTTCCCAAGCAGTGACCACAGACACTTTGCCCCTCCCTGCCCTGGCCAACCGCTATCTCTATACTGAGCATGAGGTCTATGTTATTGGCCATTCCATCCTTATGTCTGTGCTCCTTCTCAGCTTCTGTGGAAAGCTGTAAACAGTCCTTGAAAAACATAAGCATTTCTTTGCAAGAACTAAAACTATATGCATTGTTGATATTCCCTTCACTAGAAGGACAATTAACTCATTCCTGGCTAAACCCAGAATACCTGTTTAGCCATAAAAACAAAAGAATAGTCTAAGACCTAGAGAAGCGGACATAGTTTTAACTAGGGTTCTGGACATTTGAGGCAGAAGTGAATATAGAAGTTCAGTGATCCAGGATTTCTAGATGAAAAGAAAGTGCAACTATGTACAGGTATTTGAGAACCAGTATTGCAGTGCTCTGGGGAGTCTTGATCTAAAATACCATGCTCAAAATTCATTTGCTAGGGTAAACCACAATTTCTGAGGTTAAGCCTAACCTCCGTCCTGACAGTATATAGCAGCAATGAAACAAACAGATTGGGAAGACTTTCCTGAGTGAACACTTGGCATCTGGTTGGGGCAGGAGTAAGTAATCATGAACTATTCCTACTTTGTAAACTTGGAAAAAAAGAAGCGTACTGGGGGTATATCTAGAAGTACAAAGGACGTATATGCCAGTATTATTTAACATTAGAGGGAATCTAAACTGTGACAAGAGTTGTAGAGTTGCTCTAAGTCTGAAGGCCCTTTTTGTCATGAGGCACTACCAAGGACTGCTTCATCTCTCACAACTATCCTCAAAGTGAAAAAAATGTGGCTTAAAATAAACGCTAGGCTTAATTATCCTGAGCTGTGGCATACATCCCACAGTTTTTCCATGTTACCATGAGACTCACAGAGAGCTTGGATGTGCTACAGGAAATGTCTTTGATAGTCAGAACCAGGAAACACGCAACATCTGAATTTTCGTGAAATGATGAAATATATTCTTGAGGGAATGAAAGTATTGAGAGTAAGTATTTCTAACCTACTACTCAGTTGTACCCATTGTCAACACTGAACATTTTACAAACCCATGAAGTTCCTTACTTTAACATGCCTGACATATATTCAATACTAGAAAAATTATTAGAGGCCTATCAGACACCTAGGGAGGAAAATAGAGCTCTGAGGTCAGAACATCTTCCCCTTCACTTTTATTTTTAATATTGTTTTCAGGGTTGGCTTTTCCCTTAATAACAGAGCAAGGCTTCTGTTTCTCTGAATTCTTTCAGAGCTGTCTTTTCTGATTCCTGAATTGCCCTTTTCTCCTCCATTCCTATCTCCTTCCCCAGAAACTAACTGCCACGTTTATAGTAAGAGCAAAGTGGATGGCCTTTGTAGGGTATCAGGAGGCAGACCAGGGAATCCTCTTGAAATTTGGGTGTAACTTCAGTCTGCTTCAGAAACAAAGCATGCCTTCTCTTCTCTTGGATAGGATGAGAGGATAATATTACTGTAGCTTCAGCCCCTGAGCATTTCCATTTGCTTAATTTCTTTCCTTTACTGATTCTCAGCATAAGTTATTAAAAGATACCATCCTACTTCCTGAAGTCACTGCAATTTCGTGTCAGGTGAAAAGATTCCTGTGTACTCTCTTTGAGATTCAACACATCATTTAAGATGGTGCAAACATCTAAGAAATGGTATTACTATGAAATTTAAGCCCTTACACTTGTAACTACAATAGCTTTGGCACTGTGTCTCTTATCTTGATTGCACAACTTAACACTAGAACCAATTATATTTCTGCCTGTCCTACCTACATATAACATCTTTGAGCACCGCAGGAACAAAATTTGAAGCACATATGCATAGTATTCAGAACAAAAATGGTTACACATATAAGATACACTGCAGCAAACACACTAACTTTCTACTTAGCTCCTGATATTTTTGTTTTATCGCCAATGGTAGTCATAATAACAAAGGTTGTGTTACCACAATACTTAGCATCCTGGCCAAACTCAACAGGACCACACAGCTTTAGGTACTGGGTAGACAGCAGAAGGCAAACTCCTGCCTCACTTCCCCCCTCTCCCAAGAATATCCTTGTGTTTTCCCCCTCTATCCTGATTTCCTTTATTAGATTTGAGGATTTATTGCATTAAATATTTGAAAACTTCTGGTTCTGAGGTACTTGCGGAGTGAACACTGTGATACCTCTGTCTTGTGAACTTTCTCACCAGTCTAAATCACTAATCCATTTACTCCAGTGTTACAACTTTGGAACTAGTTCAGGACACTTCCAGTGGTGACCAACGGATAATTATGGAACAATGGAGCCATGTGTAATAATGTTCTCACTATCATCAGTAATTTAAAAATTAGCTTATAGATTCATCAGAAAGATTTCTATTCTTCCTAAATCATTCAAACCAGAAGATCTTCTCTTGGCCAAAATACCAAATCTGACCTTGAATACCTTGTTTTCAATACACGTTTTTATGGACCATAACAATTACAAAGGTGTTAATGTATGTAACACCTTTGACATAAAGTTTTCAGTTTTAAATCAGACTGTTTTTTTTTTTTTTTCTACCAGAATATTACATAGTTTGTCTGATTTTTCTCTGCATGCTTTGGAGATAATTGTTTGCATTTGCAATGTGTGTGGGCATAACATCTGCCTCAGAGTGAGTTGCTGTGTTCACTACTCAATGAAGCAATGAAGCATTTGAAACGCAGGAACATCCCTCAGACATCGTTGCTAGTTAATGATTCTTCATGCTTTGAATGTTGCATCTCTTGCCTCCTGTGTCTGTTAATCTTAAAATGACACACTTTACATTATCAGTGGTCTCACTAAGAAATAAACCCAACAAAACCAACAAAAAAAACTGAGAAGAATCTTTCAAGAAAGTGTGCGTTTAAACAATAATGTATCTTGATCATTCAAAAAAGAAAAAAAAATGTTGAGAATATTGTTCTCCCTGTATTCCTCTGTAAGCAACACCCATTTAACTTGGAGCTAGTCATGGTTAATCAGCTTTCATACACAGAACTCAAAATTATCAAAGGTCTTGCTGCTCTTTTCTGAATTAATCTTTTCTTTTTTTCTTTCTTTTTTTACAAATCCATTCTAATATCTGGATATGGGGCAAGCATTAGGTTAGTAGGCTGAACAACTGAGCAGATGTGAATAAAAATCCATGATAAATGTAACGTGCAGGAGGTACAGAAGAAATCTAATATGCTACACAAGCAAATTTAGACCCAATTAAGAAAGAATTTGCAATCTGGTCAAAATGAGGTTGCAAACAAAAGAGTAATTTGCCCTTTCAGAATGGATCAATACATTCTTAAAAGGCTGTTGGGGAACATTATAAGAAAAAGATATTTCAATCCAAATTTTAAACAACAATATATTTGGGGTTGTTTTGGCATTTACTTAGCACTCTAGCTAAAACATTACTACTACTAAGTGATGTATGCTTTCTACAGTGAAGGTTCTTGAAAAACAAGACGTGTTTTAATGATTAAGCTCTTTGTGAGAAACACTGTGTGGTAGTCTCAAAAAGGGGAGGTGGGTAGATTTGCAGTAACCTATATAGATTTGGCATGGGAGTTATATCGTAGAGCTTCCCAATAGGATTTGACTAGCTTTTCTTTCTTAGATCCTGAATGCAAACTAAATAGAGTGCTTTGCATTACATATCACCTTAGCAAAAAAATCACCTTGAAGGCTGCCATAAAGAAAAAGGAAGAAAGAGAAGGCAGCGGGGAAACTCTGGCACAGTGAACCATCATCTCAGTACAAATGACTCCAATAGTTAGAGAAAAGTCAGGGTCTCACTGCTTCTTGAATGTTGCAATAGTCTATTATAATATTTACTTTGAATTACAAATTTTCTCTCAGAATAATACGCAAAGCTTTACCACAACACATTTTATAGTAATACTAAACCTTAAAAAGAGATTAAATCATGTAAAAATTGAAAGAGTAGGATTTTTAAAACCCACTTGTCTGTATCAAAGAGGATCATAATGAATTCTGAGTGGCAATACTCAGATTCTTATGAAGCTAAAATATGAATTATATTATTTAATAAAAATAATATTTTTAATTAATTATGCTTTCCAAGGTCATGCAATACAAAAGAACTTAATATTTGTGTGTCATGGTACCGAAGAGTATTAAGAGGTACTAAGCATCAAGTAGTCTTGTCAAGTATGTGCAAGTGTTTCCTTCCTCTATCTTCAGGTTTTTTTGAACAGGCTTAAAAGCCAAAATGACCATTTAAAAATGATTCTCTGTTGTAGTTGTTGTTTGCAACCAGGCTGTCCCTAAAAAACACCGGGGTGAAAAAAGAATATTAAATGAAAACTGTATTTTGAAAATTGAAGGATCCCACATAATTCACAAAAATATCCTTTTCAAACAGACATAAATTTGAAATCTTTGCAGGTTCTCCTGCACTCATTTAGATTTCGGCTTGTTAAAAACTGTGATAGAAGATGACACTAAGAACACAAGATTACACAACAAGTGGATCAGAAAATCCTAAAATACATATTCCTTAAACATATGCAAGTGGAAAGTAGAAGAGAACATGGCTTCTCTGGCTTCAGAGGAATGGATGGATTTCTGTGTAAAAACCCAGTTTCTAAGGTGGTTTTTACTGTTTTAGGAAACTATCCTTGTTAAACAGTGCTTATTTCAACTAAAACAAAAGAAAAAACTTTTGCATCTAAGCTGTTATGGATCTGAGCCAGAGCTTGTGAAAATCAGCCATTCAGTAAACTTGAATGGGCTTTGAATCAGGCCATGTATAAAGGAAGAAAATGTTTCTGACCCCAAGAAAAACAGACTTGTTAAACATTAATGGAAATCTTACATATCTGGTGTAACAGCAATATGATATACTGATGGAATTTAATTTATATGTTGAGAATGTGAAGCTTACTTATCAGATGCTGAACTACAACATGAATACAAAGGTGAGACTTAACTAATAACTTCATAAAGCTTTGTCTTAACTAGACATATTCACAAAGTGTGAGATAGTAGCCAATACCAGATTTGTGATGATTCTACCTTAATCTCATATTTCTATTTCTGCTTATTCAAAAGTTCTTTGATGCCAGTATAATTACAGATGGTTTTACTTGTTGTGTTGCGTACAATGTTGTTAGTGCATTCTCCCACTTCCAGATGTCTACAATTATTTAAAATATATATATCTATGAGGATTTCAGCATGGTTCATTTCCAGTATATTCACTATCATCTGTCCACTGCTTTAATCAGCATCCTGGGAAAAAGCACTAAATGTTTTTGAACATAGCAGACATTCATGCTACTGAAGATGCAGGGAAGTATATGCTTCATTTTCATTCAGTTTAAATAGGAATGATTTAATATCAAACAATGACAAAACTGTATCAGAAAATGGCTTTTAGTATTACACTACTTTTTCTTTTTATTTATTGCCTGTTAATTATAAGTGAATTGAATCAAGAAATTCTCCTTAAAGTGTTGGCATTAGCATCCGGGTTTGCAGAAAGCTTTCCAAATAGTCCAGAACTGAAATATGCAAACATATACCACTAGCTATTTTAGTGTTAAAAGCAGTGTAGGAAACCAGCCTTCAGAATGCTGCAATTGAAAAGGAGTGGGATAGAAAGCGTTGCAATAAAATTGCCAAAGGGAGTAAGTTCTCAGGGCAAATCATGCACCGTTCAAATACTAAATCTTGTTTTGCATTCCAGCAAGCAGAAAAAAAGGGAGATGCAACAAAGAAAACAGACATCATCTTAGATTAGTCCAACGTAAATGAAAGAAAGAAAGAAAGCTGAAAATTGTAGAAGAGTTGATTTCACTACATGTTTATGTTAATAGGGTATTTGACTTTTGAATGCTTCATAAACCTTGTTATGTTCAGTGCTATTTGAGGTAGTAAAACAGCTGGAACTCTTCCAGAAGCTTTAATTGGAATCAGCTTAGCAGGAGCTGACAAGGTTTCCTAGCGTTTAGTTTCAATCTTATTATAAAAATGCAAAATTATGTGCTATTTATTTTCTATTCCTCTTTGGTATACGCCCATAAAGGTGAGACATAGCTGTGCTAGAAAACGGAATAATTTTTTCTCAAATGCCCCAGGCCAGTGTTTTGAAGAGGGCAATGGGGGGACTGTCGCTTATAATTAGCTGTTTCCTCACACAGGAGGCTGCAGATTCACTGGNCTTTTTTTTTTTTTTTTTTTTTTATGTCTTGGTTATTGATTAGGCTGGTGTGTCAGATGACCACAATAACACCTCTGTTAGCAGTATGTGAGTAGGTAATGGGATCAGAGGGAGGCACCAAAGAAACATCAGAGGAATAGTCTGATTACACTCTTCACCTAACTACAAAACAGGGGGCTGCAGACCAAGGCATCTTGCTGTACAGAAGGAATGAATTATTGTTTTGTGGCACCAACCCTGCAGGCTTCTCCAGCAAAGGGGACCTGAAAGAGAATTTTGTCCCAGGAAACAACTGCAGTGTTGGAGCCTTTGAAACTGATTAAAAACTTTGATCCAGGACTATTAAAAAAAGATTGTTCATTCATTATCTGTAGCCACAAATTAACATATTTAAAAAGTCTTTCTCCCTTCAGATTGTCTACATGATCTCTTGGAATTCTGTGCTTGATAAATGTAGGTCATATGGATACGTAACAAACACAGATAAATGACTTCCACCAAGGCTGTTAAGACAGGAATGAATCCCAGGATAACAATACATTGTCAAGAGGCCAAAAGCAGTCAAGAAAGTCATGCCTGAAAACCACANCCCCCTATTTTTGGCAGGCTATTTACCATCACTAACAAACCTCATTACAAATACTGCTGCTGCATGAAGTGCAGCTCTTTCTGAACTTTAATGTTTAAATGGATAAAATGAAAGTAAGAACAGGAAATAGCAAAAGTCGTCTTTGTTTGCTATTTGCAACTAGTTTGAAACATCATGGTTGGGCAGCATAAAGGTACTGACTGAGATGCAGTAATTTCCCCAGGGCCAACAGAATAGTTTGATAGCCTTGCTCCTAGACACAGGCTCAGGTTTTGCAAAGACTTGGATCAGAAGGCTTCATCTGTAATCTCAGATCCAGGAAGATTTTTGAGTTCTCCAGCCCGTGGGTCTGAGGGAAAGCCAGATCATCTGACACCTTATCGCAAGCTCAGTGCTGCAGCCCAATAAATACAACTGTGACATTACTTGTAAAAGGACACAGGCTTTGCACTGACCTATTTGTGCAGTGCTTCAGTGCTTGTCTGGGCTTGCTTTGATCTGAGCTGATTTTTTAGCTTGTTTTAAGTATCACAGCAATTGTCTACCAGTCAGGTGACTTACTGCCTAAATTTGCCTTAGCTAAGTTTTTCACTGTTGCACAGTGCAGTGTATAATGTTAATTAATAGACAGTAATAATAACTAGCAATTCTACGTAGACTGAACTCTTTATAACCCTGGAATAAAAATATACTGTAAGAAAGTATAAGCATAGGATGATACAGAGGCTTCAGACTGTAAAAACCAATAATTTTTCATGGTCAGTCACTGTTTATTAAAAGAATACAACCATGAGAGACAGGTAAATCAGTTTTAGGGTTAGCATAGAGAACAGAAAAACAATTATAATGTGGAATTCAGAACCAAGGAATAAAATGAGTAAAAGCACATTCTGTTAGATAATGTAAAAAAACCCCAAAGCCAAGCGGACCCAAAATTGAGAAGAGAGGTACCCACAGCATTGTTTTCACAATCATCCTATCAGAGGTTCATGTGCTGAGGAATGATTTTATCTCCCTCCCCTACTCTCCTTGAGGAGGCCAACAGGGCACTGGAAGGTGAACATAACACCAGAGGAAAGGTATGCATATATAGCAGTATGATTAAGAAATTTGTCTGGTAATAATTAGGAAATTCAGAATATGACTTTTAGTTTAATTACAACTGTAATAGTAGCTGTTTTTTGTTGTGTTTGATTAGGCTGTTAAGACTTTCATTAAACTAAAAATACATTCTTGACTCTGCATATAAGTTGTGGTTCCTTTTTGCCCAGAATAAGATTTTGAATGTAAGAGGGAGTACCACATATGCACACCTTGGTTTCTCTGGAGACGAGTATGCAAGTCTGTGCGGCAAGAACAATAAAATCTGTATTTGAAAACTGGTAAGATCATTCCTTGTCCATTACAGCTGCTGCTCACTCCAACCCATATTTGCTAAGATTACTAATTTTACATATTTCATTGTTTCTCAGGAATCTCACCCTGCAGGAATGTGATAAAATCTGCTGAATTAAACTCCTGCCAGCCTTAATAATTTACTATCTGAACTAGTTGTACTGTAAAAGAACTTCAGTTGATGTCTAGAAGTATCAGCAAATATCAGAGAAAATGTGATTTGTTAAACTGTAGCTAATGAGAAAGTGAAGCAAGTAACAAAAAGAGATAAAGTGCTTCCATCTCCTCCAAAAGTAGAATTAAATAAGAAGAATATTTCCTCCAGTGTTCTATCATTTCCTAAAAGTCTATTCCCAGTTTTCTGAGTAACTACTGTAGCTCCACAAAGAGAAAAATAAAGAGATTAACTTTTCTTTTTGTAATCCCCAACAGATGTCCAGACTGACTCTGATGGTAAAAAAAGGTTATAAGAAAGCAAGACTCACCAGCCCTCATGGTTGTTATATGAGGTTGGTAAGTAAGCAGCAATTAGAAACTAGGGTTTGTTTATGCTCTATTTGTCTTGTTTGGTGCAACGACATTTTGCCTCCCCTTGCAAAAGGGCACTTGAAATAAAAAGGGCAGTAGCTGACATAACTGGGCCAATTGTTTTTTGTTCTAGGGTACTCTGTAGAGCATATGATCTGTGTTCGTGTTCAAGCTCACTCTGTGTTCAGTATCTGGCTGATGAAGTTCAGTATTTTCCATTATTATAGTCATATTTAACGTAGGAACAACTTTCTTAGCATCAAGTAGAAACAGGAAGCAACACAAGTCACATCAATAGCTAATTCCATGTTACATCACTTAGTTTTCAAACTGCAAAGATCTACATTCATACACTTTTTCTCTGCAATGTTATAACTGCATTAGAGCAGGAATGAAATTTCCCTCCTTTAGGTACCAGAAAGGGTAGCCACTTTAAAGGCATGAAAGAGTTTAGTTGAAGGTCTAAAATCATCCTCATGCTGCAGAGAAACAAAGCTGAACAGTGTTGCCTGACTGAGCAGCTGACAAGAGACTAGCAACAGCTGAACATCTAGTGACTACCAGAAGACAGGAAGCAAGGTCAAACAACAGAAACTGAATGAAGGGGAAGCAAGCAGAAAACAAATCAGAGAACAAGCTTTGCACAGAGGCAGAGGAATGCTGCAAAACTAGATGAAATACACTTTTGAGCTCTGCATATTTGAAGTTCATATTTGCTTATTCATTTTTTTAAGGAGTGGTGAATGCACAATAGATGCACCTTCCTAAATATCTCCTCTCCCTTATTGTTTTCTCAGAGCCAAGTGCACCAACTGAAGCATATTTGAGTAGTAGTACATCACCAGCAGACACTATAATGTCCATCTATGCACCCACTTCTCAGAGAAGAAAAAAGTTTATGAAAATGGAAAAGAATGCAATTCCTTAATTCTTATCAGTATATGAGTGCTATATGTGGTTGGCTTGCTTTGTTGAAATAGTTCTGCATGCTCTATGTATTTATCTATTGTACATTCATCTATTAAGAATCTTATTTTTTCCCCTGTACAGACAGGTAGGTTACATGATACACAGAATGATCTAATGCATCCGTCATGCAATGCAGTTGAATCAAGCCAAGCCAAGGCTTTTTCTTACCAAACCCTACTTCCTGTAAGGCAAGGTGATGGTTACCATGGTATTACTTATTGCTAATCTAAATGCCTCTTTCAAATATTGTGACTATATGAATAATTATACATATGAATAGGAAAGGAGCTGTATGGGTGGCCATGTGTGTGACAGAAATCTGATTGCTATCAGCATGCATTGGGTGTTTATTTTTGAAGCTATAAGGCTATGTCACATTAAAAAATTCATAAATGTAGAAGCTGTACTTTACCACAGTGATTGTTTTGCTAAACAAGCACTTTTAAAATAACTCCAGGTGTACTTCAAAGGGATTTCTATATTTAAAATGAGTTTGTTTTCTCAGGGGAAAAAAAAGATAATTTGCAGACTGATACATTTTGTGACATGCAAGTTACAGAAAGGGGATTCAATGTATCATTTCAAGTATCACTTAATGTTGTACATCATTTGTTAACTGGACCATCTAGTTGCTTGTTCATCACTTCTGGCAGGATGAGGCAGGAAACTGCTACAGCTGTTGATGTTCAGCCTTTCTTTTGAAAGCCTGTGTTGAGGGAACAGCAAGAAGCCATACTCCTTACACTGGGAGTTTTGGGGACTGAAGGGCAGTCCCTGGTCCTAAACTCTGCGAAAAATTAGGAAATGAAGTTGTCTGAGCGAACATGTTCTTGCAGGCTGGTTAAATAAAGGATACTGAGATAAAGCCCACAACACAGACTTCTGTTTATGGGATCAATTTTGTGACAACATTGCTGTACTATAGCATGCACACCTATAACATTAAATAAACTCTTGAGGAGTTAGTGTAAGCTATAAGAGCAAAAAAAAGTCCCATCCCCAATGTCCCCATGTCCCCATCTCCATATCTACAATAAAAAGATTTTAGTCTGTGCTGTGATATACACTAAACCTGAGACAATCTCCCTGAATTGTCACAAGCTGTGAATAGGAAGACCCAGTAACTCATTACCTTCCTTTTACAGAAGAAATTATTATTGTTAAATGAAGAATTAGTTTGCCTCTTTTTCAGAAGAGTGAGGCAAGTAAAGAGGACAGGACACCTCTGTGTAAAAAGGACCAGATGTGAACTGTCAGTACTGGTTCGTTTTAATCAAGTGGAGATGAGGTCCTGATAGACAGGATAGCTTAGCTTTTTCAGGGAAGAAATATTATTACCATTTCCTTTTCTGGACATATAATGAAATGAAACCCGAAAACAAAGTTGAACGTGTATATCAGCAAGGATTTTCTATATTATAAAGGAACAGTGAAAGAGGATTCAAAATCAAATCTTTCTTTCTCTCTCTTATTGCAGGGGTTATGAAGAGACTCTATTTTTCTTCCTTGTCCAGTTCAGCTGGGACTTAATGTGTCCTTGCATCCTGCATGGCAGAGGTAGAAATACAAGTCACTTAAACCTGTGTCATCTTTCAAAGATCATAGGCTCTGTTCTATTTATTACAGTGAGACCACTGCTCATGAACAGATTTTCTTAAACAGATGCTATTATACTGTTCTTGGGTGTTTTTTTAAAATTTTCTTTAGTTTGCCACAAGACTGTAGAAGTAATTCATATTGCAACAGTACTGAACAATTTAAAAATATTTCTTATATAGCAGTAGTATAAATAAGTAATCTTAGTACAGTAACATGATGCTAGGATTTTCAAAAGAATGTGGTGCATTATTCCTTTAGACTGCTTAGAAAATCCCAGCCTGGGTTGTTAGCAGCATACAGGAAATATTAAGAATACAGATATGTCAGGAGTTTTACATAATTATATATAGGATTCATAGGCATTTAGCTTAATCCCAGGAATTTTGAGGCTTAATTTGGTTTAAGTGGTTCACAGAATTGCACTCAGAAAATCAAGGTGTTTTTTCCATGATCAGTTTCTCCCTTGAAAAATGTCGTTAACACAGATCAAAACTTTTTGCATAAACCTCTCCTTTGTGTACCTTCCATAAACTTCAGCAAACTCTTTCCTGAAATAATCTTGTGTCTTCACAAGCTAATTGTTATAGCCCTCTGCTGGGGCAGAATTATCTACCTTTTCTCACCAAATCTCATTATTTTAACAGATAGAACAGTGTTTAATTGTCTCCACACTAAGGACCCTTGCTAATCAAACACTTCTTAAAGCACTTGGCTGATTCTTTGATAAAGACTGAAAGGATCAGCATATCTCTGGGAGAAGTCAGCAGGCATAACCAGTATGCCTGTCTTTCAGGTTTCTGTTGAGACTTTTCCTTGTCCTTCCTGCACATCAATTTTATGAACATGCAAGGGTGTGCTAAGTTATTTTGCTCACCACTTGTCAAGGGGAGCACAAGGATACAAAACTGCTTGGAAATTTACCCAGGGAAAAAAGTTTTGTTAGAGAATACTTATTAGTTGAACTCAAGATCGTTTTGACATTTAGATTCAGTGATCTTCCAAGAAATTAAAGGCAGGATTCCCAGGGACGCCTGCATGGTCTACTGTGGAGGCACCAAAGTACAAATCTACAGCTGTGGGGTGGGAGTTAGCTGACACCCTGGGACTCACCACCCTGATGGTAGAGTCAGGTCTGTGACCTTCCACAGTCTGTGTCAGTTTTGCTGATCAGTGGCTCCCAAAATGCTTGCCATACAGCTGACATAAAACCCAGCTTAAACCTGGGGTATTCTTGTATTGGCTCTGGCCCAGAGGCTAAAGACTTTCAGGCTCCTTTCTCAAACAAAGCCAAAAACCTATTATTATTTTTTAGGATGGACTTTCTAGCTCCAGGCAATGTTCTGGTCTACTTCAGAGTAGTAGGTAGGAAACTCTGGCAACTGCTACAACTCATGCTCTGTGTGACTAAAAAAAAGTCAAACATCTAGGCACAATTTCCTCTGCTGTAAACCTGAAATCTTATTACCAGCTCATGTACTTCTGTCAATACTTTGTGATCCTTGGATGAAAGGCACTGCATATTATTGCATTATCTTTGTTCCATGCAGGACGTTAAGACCTGACGTACGTTTTGGCCCTGCAGTACGCTTTCTTAAACACTGTCAACTGCACGGTGTCTGGCACTGCTGAATTAATTTAGAATATCTGTCTTTAAAACCAATGCCTCTGCAAATTCATGAAAAAAAAATAGGCAGGAAAAAGCTTTAGTAACAGAAGTGACAAATACTTTTGGAAGTAGTCCTAATCAAATTTTAGCTTTTGAATTTTATGACTGAAGAACTTTATATAACCAAAAAAAAACCAAACAAAACCAACACCAAGGAGACTGCTGGGTGATTATTGTACTGCCTTTTTTCATTCTTCCATGTGGGTTTAAAGAAAGCTTCATTTTTCTGCATGTTCCCTGTTGAACCTGTAGAATAGAAAGCAGTCTGCAAAAGGGAAGAAGTTTAACAAAATTATAATTTACTACCAGTATTTTCTCTGAAGAGTTTTTTTGTTTTTAGTAAACTCATCCAGGACCTCATTTCAGAACCAGTGTTCTCCTAGTTCAGCTTCACAACCTCATTTTGCAGGGCTTATCCAGTACTTTCACTTTATAATGATTTTATTGGTAAAGGTTTCTGGTTCCATCTTAAAATCATAGCCTTCCAGTTTTTCACTATTGTCAGTATATCTCATGGTCATGATGTACTTGTGAGACAGATAAATAATCTGGGTCTATATTATGGATGGGAAAGAATACACACACAATATACATGGGCCATGTTGCATGACTCTCAAGTTAGCACTGATTTCATTGTACCTCCACAAGAAACACAACGTAGAGCTATTTGCTTGGTCCCAGTGCAGGTACTTTGAATTGCAGAACCAGAAATTTATTCTGTTACTCATCATAGGGTTGTCTGATATGAAGGCAGGGTCTAGGTTTCCTTTATGCTTTCATTCCTGAATTTAATTGGAGCGGTCTTAATGATAACCTATGATGTAGACACACCTTGAGATGTGAAAAAGAAAGACCTATCTCCTCAAAGGTATATAAGATACTTAACTTCCACTGAATCATTTAAGCAGAAGTTAAGCTCCCACAACCTTGTGAGGATCAGGGTCTTTCTGATTTAATCGTGATCCTAAAGGCCGAGCAGGGAACAGGTTCTACCATGCATGCCTGAGTTTAATGCAGTTGCCACCCAATCATCCCAATGATGTTTTTCTTCCAAGCTGTTTTGGCAGAGGAATCTATAGGTTAAAAGGTTTACATACTTTTGAAACTCTCAGTTTTGACTGAAATGGTTCCTGCTGCAAATGAAAGCATCTCTAGAAATGTCTCATATCTTGGCTACCTGCAAAGGAAGGCTTGCCCATTTTTCCTGACATCGGACCAGGGCTAGTCTGCTAGCACTTGTATGGAGAAAAGTGTTTGATCTGAACATTTCTGCAAATAGATACAGAATAGCCAGTTGGAACAGTAAAAAACCTGCTCACACAATTTTGCTGGGTCCACCCTCAAAATATACATTTATGGAATAGAAGCAGAGCAAAGAATAAGGCCTAAAATCCAAACAACCCAAAGCATATTGTCTTTGATTTTTCTGTTAACTTCAGGATCAGTTTTTCTGGAGTCTTTTTTTTCCCTCCAAAGCCATTCTTTCACATTTCTCCTATTGCAATAAAATAAAACAAATGAAACATTACTAAAAAAAAGGCTAACAAAAGATTTCCTTTTTTAAAAAAATGTTTCTTACTTCTTACTATAATAATTTATCCACATGATTTAGGTTTGGCAAGACTGCCAGAGGAATGACCTTGTTCAGTACTTCAATTTATGTTTTCATCTTCAAGAATTTGAAGTGGCTTATGAGCCAGCAAATGTAAAATACAAGAACACATCTTAAAGCAAATGCATTTCTTTTATCGAATAAATAGAAAATTGCAGCTTCTTATATGGCAGAAGCCCTAAACTATAAGTGTATAACAAAATCAAACCTGAAATTTCCAGTTTAATGTTATATTTTTCTCTTGTCAGAGGGAAAACTAATAAGAACTGCCTTTGGTAGCAGGCATCTAAAAGAAAAGTAAATGAAAGGGAAAATAAGTTAGAGTTTTTATTTAGGTTTTTTTTTGGTGCCATTGTGAAGACTCTCATTATCAACATTATTTTATTGAGGGCAAAAAGTTTTTCAGTACAGCTAAAGAAAAGTGCCCCTCATACACTCTATTAAAGTACAGTTCAGAGCATTCAAATCATAAGCACAGGGAGCCAAACAGAATATAACAATCCTGGTCTCCAAATTGGAGAGTCACGGGTTCGATGAATGGACCACTCGGTGGATAAGGAACTGGCTGGATGGCCGCACTCAAAGGGTTGTGGTTAATGGGTCAATGTCCACGTGGCGGCCAGTGACGAGTGGTGTCCCGCAAGGGTCAGTACTGGGACCAGTGCTATTTAACATCTTTGTTGGAGACATGGACAGTGGGATCGAGTGCACCCTCAGCAAGTTTGCCGATGACACCAAGCTCGGTGGCGCGGTTGACACACTGGAGGGAAGGGATGCCATCCAGAGGGACCTGGACAGGCTTGAGAGGTGGGCTAATGCAAATGGCATGAAGTTCAACCAAGCCAAGTGCAGAGTCCTACACCTGGGACGTGGCAATCCCAGGCATAAATACAGGCTGGGCAGAGAATGGCTGGAGAGCAGCCCTGAGGAGAAGGACTTGGGAGTGCTCATGGATGAGAAGCTCAACATGAGCCGGCAGTGCGCGCTGGCAGCCCAGAAAGCCAACCGTATCCTGGGTTGCATCAAAAGAAGCGTGGCCAGCAGGGCACGGGAGGTGATTCTCCCCCTCTACTCTGCGCTTGTGAGACCCCACCTGGAGTACTGTGTCCAGCTCTGGAGTCCTCAACATAGAAAGGACATGGAACTGTTGGAACAGGTCCAGCGAAGGGCCACTAAGATGATTAGAGGGATGGAGCACCTCTCCTATGAGGACAGGCTGAGAGAGCTGGGGCTGTTCAGCCTGGAGAAGAGAAGGCTCCGGGGAGACCTGATAGCAGCCTTTCAGTATCTAAAGGGAGCCTACAGGAGAGCTGGAAAGGGACTCTTTGTCAGGAAGTCTAGTGATAGGACAAGGGGTAATGGTTTTAAATTGGAAGAGGGGAGATTTAGATTAGATATTAGGAAGAAGTTCTTTACTGTGAGGGTGGTGAGGCACTGGAACAGGTTACCCAGGGAAGTTGTGGAGGCCCCATCCCTGGAAGTGTTTAAGGCCAGGCTGGATGGGGCTTTGAGCAACCTGCTGTAGTCAGAGGTGTCCCTGCCCATGGCAGGGGGGTTGGAACTTGATGATCTTTAAGGTCCCTTCCAACTCTAACCATTCTATGATTCTATGATTCCATTCTTATACAAAACTTGTGTTCAGAAATATTTTTAAGGGGTTAGGGAAACAAGTAGGTGATGTATTGAGTTAGATCTTACTATTTCTGTGTTGCCTATTTTTCTTGAAAACATGTCTACATCTTGAGGATATCTCTAATATAGGGTAAGAACATATTAAAAGTGTGATACAGAAAGTCAAGACTTGGGTGAAAGTCAATTGACCACCATAACTATATGCCTAACTTTAAGCAAGGTGAAAGCGGCCCCTGACACACATACATATGCACCTTTCTGAATGGGGACATATATATCCCAGACGAATCTGCACAATAGATACCTTTCATGATGTTTTCTATTACAAGATGTGCAGGACATGCATTTGGAATATGTGGTAAAGAGTATTTATATGCCATAAGACAGATTGTGCGTATTGAAAAATGCATTGTCTGGGAACACTTTCAAAAGGGGTAAAAAATTTCCTCTTCCCCTAAATATTGTTTTATGGAAACAGTAAAAATGAAATATATTTAAATTTTACTGATTGTCCCAGCCTTGGTGACTCTCCCTCCCTAGTTCCCCACATTTTAGCCAAATTATTGAATATTTTCTGGCTTTGTTTTTGATAAATGTAAGATGACATTTCTTGGTGTGAAAGCCAACAGTTACATTTTGTCTTGTGCTACTTTCAGCAGAAATTTGGGATGATTAGCATAACTCCAGAGGAGCATAACTTTTTGTGACTAATTATGATTTCCTTTCTAGCAATTTTAACACAATATATGGGGTGTTTGTTTAATTTTTTAAGCTAAAACGTGATTACATTCTACATAAGTATAATATATTGGCCCACAGGGGGCCTTGAGAAATGAAATTTTATTTTATACAATTCTGCATAGAAGGCTACTCAATTTGTCAGAAAAGAAAAGACAGAGGCGACAACAGAAATTGAGATGATAAACTAACAGGACAGTAAAACTATGCTGCAGAGTTTCTAAGTCTCTTTTCCAAGCTACATGAAAAAATGACAACTGAGTGATCATAAAAATAGATGAACAAAAAAAGAAGGAATATTTGGTGCAAATCGTTGTGTTATTAAATAAGGCAGTGTTCAATAAAGAGGCCACAGGCATTTGAAGGAGTTTCAAGCTTTTAGGTGTTTGTAATAACACTGCGTGGGACAGATGGAGAGGAATTGTTTTGGGGTCTATGTTTCAGTGTGCAGCAGAATGTGATATGAGTGCTTTGGCAGGCATCGTGCTTCCTTTGACCAGCAATATTTCACCATTGTTTAAGCAATGAGCCTTTCCACTGAGAGGCAAAGCTCAAGTCCTGACTCCCTTTTAATTAATGCCATCAGTTCTTGGGAAGAGTGGTTTTCATAAGCTTCCAACTCCAGTGTGGGCACCCATCTTCCAGTCATCTTAAGTTTTCATCTTCAGATGTGTAAGGTATTTTTAAGATGCTGGCAGGTATGGTGTTGCAGAAAAGCCCAGTACTTGGTCAGGACTGAGGTTAATTTGTGTTTCAACAGCATCTCACCATCGTGATAGTTCTGAGTAACATACAAATAAATCCCAACTTCTCTTTCACTTTTCTCACTTTGTTTCATACCAATAATGACTACACTCCCTGGGGCAGACCTGACAAAAGAGCTAAGTCAACTAGAGCTGTGGAATGGTGTGAAGCAATGAGCACACTCTGTTGTGCAATAAGGGAGGTAACATCTGACCCATGACAGCGTTTTCTGGCCCTGCATCACCCACTAGATGAAATTATCTTTGCAAATATTTTATCAGATTTGTAAGGGACATGATAATATAAGTGTGATGCCAATATGGGATGCTTCCCCCTCCCCCTGCCACCCCCCTCAAGAATTTGTAACACAGAGGTATGGAAAGAAGGTAATTCCTTGTTGTCTGAAGCTTGTTTTAAAGATGAAGAAAACTAAAGAAAAAAAAAAAGAATTGACTGATAGAGTGTTTTTAACCTGCATTAAAACCCAACAGCATTTACTATGTCAATGAAATTCCTGATGCAATCCAAATTAAGCAAAGGTTTTTTTAATCTGTCTATTGTTATGCAAAATGTTTCTAAATGTATGCATGTGATCATATACACTGAAAACATCTTTCCCCATTTTTCTTCCTACCAGACTAAAATGAGATTAAAAATCTGATTTTTTTCCCCCCAGAATAGTCTTTGCCCTGCTGGAAAGTAACCTGTAAAAGTAGCAGACATATTGTAGAGCATCTTCCACTTACAGGCATACTAGAGCTCTGGAAAAAGGAGCAAACTTCCACAGTGGAAAATTAATACCTTGATATGACTTTATTTTAAAGTTCAGGCAGTCCTTAAACTCATTCCCCATATCTCCTAGTCATCCTACCTTGTTTTGTACTAAGGGATCTGGCTAGCTTTCCAGAGCAGTTTATAGATGGACTTTTAAGTGCCAAAGATTTGATGCTGGAACTGCGTGTTTGTCATTCCTGGTAAAGTGGATGATCTAAGATTTCAGCCTAAAGGTGATACTGCAATAGAGGACCGTACAAATAATAAATGATAATAATTAATCAGAACAGTCTGAGCATGAAAAGTAGCACTACACAGCTCCCTCAGGTGCCTCTTCCTGACATGAAGAGTTCACCTTGAGGATGAATTGGCAGTTCATTCTCCATGCCCATACAATTTACAGTCTCCCTAAGAGGCTCTATTAGCAGCATTTGTGTTTGTAATTTGTAGACATGTCAATCACCTAATTTCATATAGGCCACTGAACAATTATTAGAACGCAACAATTTGGGTTACTACTGACCCAGTCTGAATTTCAGCTGGTAATTTACATCTGAAAGACTCCATATGGTATTACAAAGTCCCCAAGCCTGCAGTTTCCAACTGTTTGTTTAATTCAGGTATGCTTATTAGTTTTTACAGACATTCCCACAGTCTACACAACTTTGTAGATATGAACGGACAAATGCCATTAATTTGGCATTACACTTGAAAAGCATAGCTTGAGAAATGAATTTGTTTAGGCCAAGAATGTTAATCAAAAATCTTGGTGATTTTAAAACATTCAGTTACTTTCCTGTTTTTCTTGTTCCTTGTTTTCAGAGTGGGGACTTCAGCTCTCAGTCTTTGGATGGATGCTTTTACCCTCATTTTTGCTGTGCTTCCCAGCCTGACCCTCTGCCCAGTCACATAAAGCTTGATGCTGGAGCTTGTGCCTGGGACCCTGGTGAGTTCTGGGAGAGCGCTCTGCCAGCAATATGGCACTCGTGTGAATCCACCCTTCTTGTGGCCTGAACTATGTGCCCAGAGTCTGGGAGTTGCTTTCCAGAAGTCAGCCCCTGAATCACAGTGAAAGTTGTCCCTGGACATGACAAACATAAAGGTTCAGAGGTTGCTTGAGCAGATGCTGTATAGTTTAAATAGTTGACTTAATGGCTTGTTCAAGGTTTTTTAATCCTGGGAGAATTGCTAAAGTATTTGAACACCTGGGAGCATGGTGGGTACTACTGACTTCTCAAATGCATTTGCCATCAATGCTTTTTTCTAGGATTAATAACTTGAACTAAAAACTCACATATCAGGTTTTAAGAAAAGTCCTTATTCTTACCTAGCTAGAAAAACCACAAGGGAGCAGCCTTTCTTAAGGTTTCTCAGTCCTCTTGGTTATCAATCAGAAAGTCTAGAGAGAGGTACAAACAAATGAAATTAGGGTAAAAATTTCCATACGTATCACAGATTTCAACACTTGACAGTGGCAAGTTCACTTTGTTTTATTACTACAGTCAGTGCTCAGTCTTGCGTGAGGCAAAGTGTGTTAGGCCTAGATCTACAAGAGCTAATCAGCATGCCAGGAATTAACTAAGAAAGTAAATGCTTTCCTGCATTAGCCTGAGAGCTTAGAGAGGGCTTTTTACAGAAGTGAGCCACACAACTACTTACGAGGAGCTTGCCTCCATGAAACCGGGAAGATTCCAGATAACCAGGTCTAGTTCATACGTGTAAATCTGCTTTTGGGAACTGCAATGGGCTCTGCACTTCACTAACTTGCAAGAATGAGACATAAACTTCCTCCTCCCTGCTCTCTGACTCCCACCTCTTTGACTATTCAGAAGCTTTACAAGTATTGAAAAGACTCCACCAAAAATCTTGTCCAAGCAACCTGAACCAAATCTGTACAGCATGGACAGGTGAAGTCAGTGAACTACTGGAAAGGAAGATTCTGTTCTCATGCAAATGTCTTCAGAAAGAAAGGAGAAGTGAAATATATGGAAAATATGATATATTACAGTAGTTTGCAAAAAGAACATTTTTCAAAATTTTCTTGAGCTGTCAGCAGCTGTTTAAGTTTGTTCAGAAGTGATGAAGCAAAATGAAATCCTTTCATATATGATTATTTTTATATTTTCAGGGTCTTTTTTTTTTTTTTCCCCAGGTATTATCTAGTGACACACAAGATAATGCACTGTATCCAGGCAGATGCACTACAAAAAGATCAAACATTCCACTTCATCATCTTCAAATACTTTGATGCTACCATAGGCAAGAATAATAGAGGAAAAGAAGCAAAAGGACACTTTAAAATGGGATCTAGGAAAGAAAAAGATTATACACTGAGCTGTTATAAATTACTGCTGGTAAAGCTGAGAAATCCCAAAACGCTAGAGATATAGCAATCTGGTAGTGCAAGTAGAGATTTAAACTTCAGTGAACAACCCTGCCTCCCCCCATGTTTATGTGGAGAAATATAGTCCCTGTTGTTCACCTATTAGTCTCAGGAGGAAGAGAAATGTGCAGGTGGCCTACATGTAAAGTATCCATGATTATTCAAGTGTGATCTATCTAAGCGTGAATGCAGTCATGGAAGTATTGAGGGCCAAGCCTCATCCGCTTCACAAAAAAACCCCAAATAGCCACAACTCACAGTTAAGATATGACGCATAAAACTCAAGTGACTTTTTCATTTGTGTATGTGCTGTCTCAGGAATGTAGTGTATCACTTTTTTAACAAGCGGATAATTAGCTTTCCTAATAATTTCCTCAATGTTTCATCAAAACAGTAAATGCTCATTTATGTCAGAATGAGCAGTTTCTCTGGGATAAAGCATCACTATTTTTCCTTACATCCACCCCCCTACAACATATGATTACTCTACCTCTTCTCTACTTCATTTTATTTGAGCACCTCAGTATCCTTTATATAAAGAGGTGGATTTGAAGAAAATAAAACAAACAGTTAAGACTTCGTACCACTTTCCAGTTAGGCTTAGTTAAGAAATACAAGAAGCTTTAGGAGAAAATGTATTTTGTTCAAATTAGTCAGCCAGTTGGAACATTAAAGATATTAAGTCTTTCAGGCAACTATCTCAATTTTTGCATGCTTATCGTGACATATCAAAACTGTTCCTTGGCCTTAAGAGACAGTGCCAGTGAGTCTGTGATGATTTCAGCAAGGAATGGAAGGAGACACACTGTATCGAACCTTATCCTCAGTCACACGTAGGAAGTGTAAGAAGATCTGCATGTAAATGAGAGCTGTTTCATATGCTGTCTTAATATACCATAATATTCTCAGGCTGTTATTCTGTGGATATTCTGACTTTTAATAACACAGGCATTTTCATAGCTGTCTGTTACTTCTTCCAAATGAAGTAAGACCACACAAAAGCAGTGTGTTTTAGACAGAAGAAACAGAATTTTGATCCCATTAATATTTGTATCGGTCAATACAGTGTTTCTTCAAGTTATTTTAATAACTGACCAAAAAGTACTGGGGAGCAATTCTGAAAATGCCCAGAAAAGAGTAAACTGCAGGGTCAGTTTCATGCGGTGTTTAGTTTCCCCATCTCCCATGGAACAGCGATCAGCTGGAAGGCAGATTGTATCAAACGAGCACAGTGAATCTTTCTACATTTTTTTAAAGGCAGTTATTTCTTTCTTTCCTTGCACTGCTCTTAAGAAAATTTGACCCAGTAAGCTTTTTATATGTCAGTTTGTTTTTCTTCTGTTACATGACAGATCCATAAGAAAAGGGGAAAGGTCAGGTGCAAGAGAGTGTGTCTCAGTCCCATAGCCTGCTACCACTGTTGCAGCAGGGAAGGAGGATATTAACGACATTAATTAATTGCAGAAAAGAAAGATCCTGCATGGGTCCTGATCCTAGAAAGAATCCATGACCCAAACTGCTTAATGTTTGATTGTGGCTCTGCTGGAGGGCTGTTAGTCGCCTTCTATATATATATATATATAATGATATATATATAATGCTTTTTCCTCCTTAAATTCAAATCCGAAGTTATGAGGAATTTCCAAAATTATACAGAAATGGCAAGGATAACAGGCCCAGATGCTGAACCTCTTTGTGTGCTGGTTTTTTATTAAAAAAAAATAATCAATAATTTGATGATAGAAAGCTGCAATCCCAGCTGTATTTTCAGTTTTCGTATTCAATAGCCACAAACTGCAAGACGATGTTTGTGACAAACCTGTATTTTGAGAAACCTTTCAAAGACACGACAAAAATACAGCCCTTTCTTTATAGCCTCCAGCAATACCATCTCATGCTCTGATCTCTCTAGATTTTACATGCTCTGGTAGGCAGGTTGAGTGCTTGACTGCCAAACTCCAAGGAAACCCAAAATACTGCTAGTGACTGTGTCGGCTGCTGTGCAGTTACCATTGTCTTTGTTCAACACTGAGCCTGTCACCTGATATATCTCTAGTGAGGCTGACTTCTGGAATAAAGGCTCCAAGTCAAGATGCTTAATCACCCAAGGTCCCATAAGGACTCAACATCAGGGAAAACACCAGTTTTAATGTACCATTGATTTACATTCTTCCTGCAGCTATATTCAGAGTCAGAATGCTTAAGTTCCTTTTTGAAGCTCTTCTCTTGTGTGGTCTGCTGCGTCGTATTTGGTTTCCTGATTTATGCAGCAGAGTTTGGGAGAAAGGACTGCTCGTAAACACTTAAGTTTCTTCAAATATTTGGAATTAGCTTATGGTTTATTATTTATAAAGTATTTTGAAACCTTTGTGAAAGGTGCTATAGAATGCACTTCTAGGGGTGGTTTCAGATATGTAAGGTCAGGCCATGAAAGAAAAGAGCTCAGGGAGAGAGCAAATTTAATTTCAAAGGATATAATGCAATTAATAGACTTTGCCAAAGGGCAACCTGTGGATGAGGATGGTGATGAACCAACAAAACCTAGAGGAAGTGCAAGAGCTTCCTGTTGCATGCTTGGAGCCTCATAATTCCACAAGCATGAGATTAATTTATGAATTATTCGTAAATAGTGAAATGGCAGGGTTATTATTTTTTTTGAGAAAAATGCTAAATGATGATTAATAAAGTTAACTCCATTTTAACATCAAATAGCCATGAATACAAGGAGACTTGTATTCTTGCTAGACAAAATTGATATTTTGAAACACAAGGACCAATAATTACAGTAATTTCCTATTCCCCAAATCTCTGATTTACAATATCTTCAGATGCCTTATCATGTCATTTTATAGCTGCAGCTATAGCTTAATGTTGCTGCTGAACATTACAGTAAATATTGACTCTCTTTCAATGGCTGACAGTGCTATAGTTTTATTGAAACAGGAGCAAACAAGAATCTTTTATACAATGGCTTTCTAAAAAGATATTAATATAGCATACAAAAAGTTATTCTAAATAGCAAAGCAGAGAGATTAGTGAGTCCACCATTGACCCTAGTACCATCAGTCTTACTTCTCAGGAAAACGCCCCCACAAAAAGAAAAGCAATTAAGTCTTTCAGGCATTAATAGCCTTCAAAGAGGCAGCAAAAAATCCTTGAGAAAATGGGAAGACAAAGAAATGCAAAGGTAAAGGGACAGGAAAGGGAATCAATGTAAGATTGGCACTGGTGCTGTATTTTTGAGTGACATCAGCATATTAGTACAGTATGAGGAGTCCTATTCAAACCTGAACTCAGAGAGGGTACTTGTTACTGAAGCAAGATGGAATGTCTCGTCTACTGCTGCCGCCACTGCTGTTTCTCAGGGCTTCTCCTTTTTCTGCCTGGGCTGGAAGGCTTCTCTGCTTACAACAACTCTTCATGCCAGACCTCACAAAAAGCTGAACACTTCACTCTGAAGGTGGAGAGCAACACTTTTAGCACCCCAAATTTAAAATCTGTTTGCTCTGATTACCTTATGTTTTCCTGGGGTTTCTTCTACGGGTTTTAGGCAGCAGAATTGAGTTTCTAATCTAGATTTGAAACTGAGCGCACATTTTTCTGGTGTTTGGGACTGTGCCTGTATGAGCTGACCAGCTCTGATAGCATCTGAGCTGGGTGCCTTGGTAGCCTCATTTGTTAAGTGGAAGTGGTAGAAATGCAAGGAGTGACCTGTCAGGACAGCCACTGGTCATGCAGTAGTAAATGTGAAATTCTGGTCCTCTTCAACAACAAGGATTATCGAAGACCAATATCCATGTGAGAAATGACTAAATAAAAGAGGACTCTTCTGTTTGAAAAAGAGTTGAGCAGGCATGGGTATAAGCAGATTCAGGGTGGTAGGGAGTGGGACTGGTTGCCTTCTGCATATTCCCTTACAGGAGATCTGGGGAGGAGGGGGTCAAAAGAAGCTAGTATATAGTGGAGTTGAGCAGTCTTTGATGTGTAGTTTAGTTGTGGTACTGCTTGCCAGGAGATGTTGCAATTATTTAAGTTTAGATGGATCCCAGAGAAAGATGGTGAAGGTTGTGGAAAACGAATCCTTAGGGGATTTCTAAATATATAGAAGCCATGTTTGGCTCAGGAATTACTTGAGCTGCAAAAAAGTTTGTAGGCTAGGGGGATACTTCAGGGAAAAATGCTAACTCTGCTCTTACACTCTTGTCAGGCATTTTTTTCTCTCTGGGGGACGGGCACAGGGCTAAAAGGATCTGATCAGACCAAAGATGACTCTTCTTGTGTTCAGATGTGCAGGTGGGAAGAAGAAGTCACACCTTAGGCTCTCCCTGGACTGTCCAGGCTTGCCGGGCTGGTTTGAACACAGGCAGTAAGAAGCAGTTATGGCTCAAAACTGTGCTGAGGTGCTGAATGGTCAATGGATATTGCATGCTACCAGAGGAAAAGGAGCAACAAAGAAAACACCTGCAGTGGAAAAAAGGGCAGTTAAAAGCTCCATGAGAGTTGAAACTCCCTGGAAATAGAAGAGTTTTAAACAGCACTTCAGTCTGCTTTTGCTGGTAATGGATGTCAGCAAAAGGCAGAGATTCAGAAGGTAGTCTTCTTTCTAACAATAGCTAGCTCTGAAGCTCTTCATGAGTTTAATAGCTTCCACTTAACTCTTGTCGAATAGACTGACTGTAAAACTACTAGAAATATTTGAAGATTCCTGCATTCTACAGGGATATTAAATCAATGAAGAGACTTTTATCTTCCTCTTTTTCTTTTTCTTTTTCTTTTTCTTTCTCTTTTTCTTTTTCTTTTCCTTTTCCTTTTCCTTTTCCTTTTCCTTTTCCTTTTTCTTTTTCTTTTTCTTTTTCTTTTTCTTTTTCTTTTTCTTTTTCTTTTTCTTTTTCTTTTTCTTTTTCATATGGGAAAATACAAGACATGAGTACAGAACTGAGTCTGAAAATCTAGTTTTGCAATCTGTAACAGTGGGACGAGGTACTAGGATATTATGAAAAGAATATGAAAGCAATGACAGAGTATGTGCAAGGTATGCAAAGACCTAACGTATGAGGTCAGATAGGTTTTCTTAGACAGATTGGGCAATGTTTCAGCAACAGATAAAGTTACAATGAGGCATTAATTCATTCATTTTAAGATGAACATGAGCAGGAAGTGAAAAAATAGCTCCTAGACGTATCCAGTCAGAAATGCCAGGAGAAAACCACAAGTATGATTAAAAAAATAAATCTTGATGTTTATTGTATGTGCCTATTTCTATTGAATATTTGTGTAAACTAGATACAGATGGAAATAACGTATTAGAAGACAAAATTTGCACACTATCAGGAAAAATAAGTATGTGGTTGTGTTAAAGGCATGTCCATCGAGGGGCTCAAATGTATGAGGCAGCAGACATTGAGAATCTAAATCATCTGAAAGACTTAGTAGAGGAGGGCTAATGCACAAAAAAAGTAATAACATAATGTAGTTGAGAATCCTTCCGAAGTGCGTACTGGTTTACACTAATACAACATAGTCAAAACTGTTCCTTGTTTATTAAGAAATATTAAATGCCACTATGCTCAAATACATAGGGAGACTTTGCTCTTTTCAAGAAAATACCTGTATTTAGTTTGAATGCATTGTAATCTCCACAATTTAAAGACAATTAGTAGTGGATGAAAGTGAGCATATGCAATTTATTTCTCCTACTAAAAAAAGAGTCTGAACGTGCCGTCTTGACAAGCATGGTTCTTTTGTACAGCATTTGACAAAATTTTAATAGATCAAGAGGCTAGAAATACCTATTGTCCATCTTGATCTGATAAAAATGCTCTGTCTGATCTGAGATAAATATATGTACGCTGAGGACCAGAATTAATGTTACATGTGGGACCTTAAAGAAAATAATATAAACTATTTTCCAGGTGTGCCTCACAAAATATCTTCAGATCTCAGAATGCAGAATGCTTTATTGAACCAGCCATTTTTCTGTTTAGTGTCTGCAAGAGATAACAATCACCTTTGCCTGTATGGCAGGCATTAAACTAGAACAAGTGAATTTCCTGCAATTCTGCTAATGTTTTAACAGAATTTCATTGACCCAAGAAAAAAAGAATAGGTTGTCTTGGAAATGAAGGCTTTCAGAAAATGTATTTCATACAAACAGAATAATTTCTAACCATAAATTATATCAGAATAGTTTTTAGGAGTCACTCAAATTTAGCTTTGTCGGGAGAATGGAGTATTCTTTTCAGAACTGGTGAGTGAGGGGTCATAATGCCAGAGCTGGTGAGTGAGGGGTCATAATGCCAGAGATGGGCTGTGGCTGCTACCTGACATAATAGGATGTAGCCATTTGCACCGATACATAATGCAGTGCATAGGGCTGTTAGCCCTAAAAAAGCAGGGTTTGAATCTAGAAAAATGTGGAAACCATCACTTTTAGAGAAGAGTACTTTTTACATTGTTTCTGGCCAAGAGCTGTAAGTTGGAGCAGGACTAGTCCTGTATTTCTTGCTTTGGCGCTGATAAAATTAAACAGTTTTCCTTTTCAGAGTAAATCCTTTTCTCAGAATTTCAGAATCCAGGCATTTATGTTTCCATTGAGAGGAACTTTGTCATGGGATAAAGGTTTAATCCCCAATACACTGTGCATTTTAATCAGTTTAAATCTTTGCCCGAGAACAGACATTTCACAATCAATGGATTTTAATAACCTTTGGGGGAAAATTGCATTAGAGGCAAACAGTAATACTTTTCTGGCTTCCCTCTTTACTACTATTGGTTTTTTTAATTTTGTTACTAAGAATCTTAGCATGAGACCCAGATCTTTTTTTTATCAAGCATTCATCTGCTCTTGATGATTTTTCCTCATATGAAGTTCTAATCCTCTGTTTGTGACAACATAATCATTTCCACAAATAATTGCAGTATTTGTAACCACTGATTAGAACTACAGGTGGGGATACGTAGTCAGGATCTACTGAATTAAAAACAAAACAAGTCCCAGGCAAGCCAAAATACATGACAGAGAACAGAACTGTTTTCAGAATTGAGTTTCCAAAGCAATTCTTTTTTTCTGTTTTAATGTAAAGAACCACAACTGTTGATGTATTTTCTGCCAGTGGAGGACTTCTCTAGGCAGAGCCTTTTCATGACTCATTTTCCCTTATCAAGCTTTCCTTACAGGAATGGTGTTTAGGGTGATTAGAATTATAGGTTATGGGGTATTTTTGTTTTTCATTTTTTTTTCCTAGAGCCACAGTAAAAGAAATATTTTGCAAACTAATGTTTCTGTCACTCTGAGGTCTCTTCCTGAATGATTAAAAATTGAAGCAAAGCACAGAATTTTGCTTTTATCATTCAATATATGTTTGCTTAGAGAGAGAGTGAGAAAGAAGGAAATATCAAATAGGTTTACTGGATCATTGAAGAAGGAGTTATTAATTTATAATTTACCCTGCAAGGGATGCATATGGTGGCACTGTCCCAGCACCAGAGCAGGAAGCAGCTGTAGCTGACGTGTATTTCCTGCTTCCTTTCTCTCCACACTGGTGTGACTTAATCATCCTTCCACACCCAGCCAGGCAACCCTGAGTTGGATCAAGCAAACCTGAGAGCACAGCTCATCCCATTGCCCAGGTTTTTAACTCAGACATGTAGAAGCTGCTTTTCCCATTGTTCTTAAACAGCTTATTGCAGCATTTTTAAAATGTGTTTTATGCATTGTAGCTTGCAATTTTTTCATCAGAAATGGATAGGATAATTACGAGGAAAAATGTTTCAGAGACAGCAGATGAGTAGCTGGCATTTTAGCCCTGAGCGTGAGGGTGGACTTTCCAGTGCATCTGTGAAGCTCTTCCTCCCTGCAGTGCATTTTCTTCCTTCAGATTGCACAAAGGCTGTTATACCCAGCAGGAAAGATTAAAAAGGGCTGTGACAGTCTATCCATGAGTGAAAAATAGAGTACAGGCATCAGAATAGTTAGACCTGGCTTAGATAAAGCAAAACTATGCTCTTACTCATTCTTTGTCTTGAACCTAATTCAATCTATATTTTTTTGAGTACTGAAAATGCTTTTCCAGGCTTTTATTTCAAATATCAGAGAGAAGTTTTAACACCAGGTCTTGTGCTATGGAAGGGTAAAAAAATTACTATTAACTAATATTTTTTCTGGCCTATCACTTTCAACTAGCAAATAACAGTCTGTCTCAGGAATTGGTTATTAAACGGAAGCTTGAAAATATGAACAAGTTCATAATGAAACCAACTTGGAAATGAAAAAAGAATTTTTTCTCCAGCTTTTATTTAACTGACCTTGCACCTACAAAAATCACCTCAAAGTCAATATTACTGATTATGTTTCAAAACTCATTACAATGACAGTTTGAAGTGAAGTGGCAGGTTATCAGGCTTTGCTTTAGATTACTATTTGTCAGACCTGTAATTTGAGATATATTTTTTAACAACATGGTTTTGAAGCTTCATTTACCACAACTTTTAAGATTTCAGGCATTGATGAAATATATTTTCCATGCAAGGACATTATGTTTTTTGTAGTGTAAATAAACCAATTCTGCTCCAGACCCATAAATGTAGAAATCTGGATATACACTGTAAATATTTTTAATGGCAATATGTGTGTACATGTATACTACTCAATCCAAATAAATCCATTACCCATTTTTGTATTCACTTTCAGTGAATATTCTTTGAGTGATTACAATGATCAATTAAACAGGGTTTTTAGTCTTGATTACAGAATATTTGAAATTGCTTGAATTTCTTTTTCCACTCATATGGACAAGAATTTTCCTCTAATAGGAGTTGTGGGCTTGTCTGACGGAAGAAATGATCTTCAAGGCAATGGAAAACAGTTAACATGGTATATAAAAGGAACTAATTTGAAACTGTAATTGTGAAGCAACTGAAATTGCCTTTGCCCCACAATAGATGAAATCAGCTGTGGGTAACCAAATGTAAGAGGAAAAAACCCCCAAACTTGTTAAAATTGCTGCAAACACAGGCATGGACTAAGTGCTTCGGTGGTTTTCTTTCTGCTTGTCAAAGAAAGGTCATAAATAATATTGAGACTACTGTTCTGTCAGACTGTGGTAGTCCTCACAGAACAGTAAATTAAGCAAAATAATTTGCTCAGGAAGATGGTAGCCTATTCTTTTGTTGAAAACTGGGGAGCTGCCTGCCAGTTTTCTATCCTGATCACTGTGGGATGCCTGCCTGCGTGCAGATGCAGTGGTCTGCCACTACAGTGGACTTGCCAGAAAGTCATTTCATACCCTGTTGCTGCCTGGCTTAACCCTACCTATTCCCCAGGTGCTCCAGAGGATCTCCCAGTGGGACAGAGAGTCCATGAGGGTGTTTCTTTCTCCAGTTCCACCGCCTGAATCCCACTCTTTTTATCCTGCCAAACAGTGTCAGCTTTTAGACTCCAGCTTGTTCTCATTGTAAACCAATTCTTTCTCCCTCTTTTAGACCCCTTCTGAAAGAAAGCCTGTTTATTTGTGGAGATCTCTACTCCTGATCTTTGCAGCCTCAAAATGACGGGGGTCTATTAGTTCATTCTGTGTGACTACCTGAAAATAAAGTTGATGCCATATCATAGATGAATCCCCAATAGAAACTGCTCCACCTAGAATCCTCGAGGGGTCTCTCCTTTGTGAGCCCCTAGCAAGTTTTAAAACCTACCAAGGACACACTGAGCGTCTGCTGGTTGGCCTAGCAGTATAGCGCTGTGTTTGAGGTCTTTATTTCTTCAGTCCACTGAACTGCAACAGCCAGCTGCTGAAGTAAGAGCAAAAAATTGTTTGTCCTTAAGCCCAAGAAGAGCACTTAGGATAGAGAACAGTGAGAGGAACTCATGCTTGCTGCTACAAGGATGAAATTCATGTTACTCCCTTGGAGAATGCTAGTGTCATCAAGGATATGAAGTGCGGTATTTGTTCATCCAGCCTGGAGGAAGTGAGGGTGCCGGTTCCTGTAATCCTGGGCAGTTCGCTCCCAGTAGTTCCCTGTCTGTTCAACCTCTTCCCTGACAGAATCACAGCCACCCCCTTCTTCAGGCTGTGCTACTTCTGAAGAGAGAGAAGGGAAGACACCTGCATGGTGCAGGCGACATGCTGTGTGCTGGAATAACAGGAGCCCATGACCACAACAGACAGCTAAAACTGAGACCAATCCATGTGCTGAAGCTTTCGCGTCTGAAAGTTTCTGAGGTAACTTTTGAATGTGATACTAAAGTTACAATTGTTCACAGGCAATTCAAATGGTAGACCAAGTTCAACTTTCAAATTGCTTAGAGTGAAAAGTTTCACCAGCTAAGTCCTCAAAAATAGGTAATATATAGATATAAGTCTATGCAAATACAACATAGCTGGTGTTTCTCTTATGTGTTCTGATCTCCCTTTGACTTATGTGATTTCACCAGACTGAACAGTGAAGGGTTAAGTGTCTGTCACAATATCAGGGTTACTATTAATTGGTATTTCCTGTGCTCTGAAATACAGTGCTGGGAGATGTACTGTTTGCTATCAACCTAAACAATAGTTAGATGATGGATTATGTCCCTAATTTAATCAGCCTTCTTGCTAAATGCTTCTACGGATGAGAAGTATGTTTTGGACAAAAAAAAGTAAATAAATCTGAATATATGTGTCAAGCTATATTTTGCATTAAACAAACTGCAGTTATTTCTCCCATTCCCCCAAATGGTCTATGGATAGAAAGATTTAATTTATTCAATAGATTATTGGACAGATAATATTATCAGGCAGATTCATTTATTTGACTACAAGCACGTAAAACATCAAGTCGGAGAAGAAGAAAATGGGCAGATACAAAAGCATCTAGACGAGGACTCGTTGTTCGGAATGCTCTTGAGACACTCCATCATATTAGACAATTCATTCAACTCATAAGAGCTACACTGTCATTATGATGAGAGCTGAGCAGATTATTGACAGCAAATTTTTTAATTAATAAATTTAGTGTCTTCAGATCTAGACAGAATTTTTTGTGGAAAGACTCTTGAAATTACCTCCTTGATTTTACTCAGAGGTGGATTTTTTTCCCCTCTTTTCCCCACCTTTCCTACTGCCATTGTACTGTGAGGGAAAGACTATGCATATTTTACAATCGAGATTTGAAGTTGGACTTATTAGTTGCAGTTTTTCATACACATAATCTGAGTTTGATTGTTTTTTGTTTTAGTTTCTCTTGTGAAAAGACTTATGACTGGTGAAGCCAAAGAACAGAAAGTGTATTTCAAATTTTTAACATCTGCCTGGGTTACAAGGATACTATGTCACATGTTATTTCTAAAACCAGTAAATTAATGTAGGATTTTTATGGCTGGATTTCAGGCTTCAGACTTTTTTTCTTTTTAGTGCCTGCACAATCTACTCATGAAGGGCAGTCAAAGCTCTGCTTTACTAGTAGTCTCATTCTAGGCTTCCACACTAGGATGGTGTGGAAAGAGGATCTCCTGATGTGGAAAATAGAACGTACGGTTTATGACAACTGTGGCGTGAGTATTTGAATGTGCAACTTAAAAAAATTATTTTCAGCTTAAGTGGAAGCCATGCAGATTCTCTTCGCAGCCACAAAAGGAATAAACAACATGGAAGAAAATGGGTTTTGAAATTTGAGCCAATGTTAGAGCATATCATATGGTATTCATTCCCCAGTACTTGAAAAATTAAGTAAGAAACTAAAGACAAAAATGGATTAAAAAAAAGTATTATTTTCACTCAAAAGCACAGTGCTACTGCTTTGTATTTTTTTTACCCAGAAATCTTGCTAATAATAGGAAATTAGCCCGTCTTTTCTGTCTTGTCTCATTTCAGGTTTTAATCAGCATTCTGCTTCCTTGTTTGATTTCTTCTGGAACTGCTACTTGTTACAGAGTGTTTCTTTTTCTGCCCTATCTCAAAAATCGTGTATACTCTTCTTTTGAACGTGTCTAATGTAATTTCAAAAGTGTTTGCATTTCGCTCTGCTTCCTTTCAGCATATTTGCAATGTGCTCTGGTTTTCTACATTGGCTTTTGAATATGTTTGTCCAACAGATTACGTGATAGACCTTTATTTTTCTTCTTAATTATTGTAATTTCTTTGTGCGTGCATGTGTGTGTGTGTGTAAGAAGAGGTGCTTTAAGACAGTTCAGTATCTGTTCATTTCCAAACGCTGGAGAGAGCTTCAATGTACAGCATGAGAGAATCTGTGTGAGAGAAAGAAATACAGCTAAACAAGTGGAGATAAATGAATGAGAAAGATTTCTTGAGCTTCAGAATTTTGAGCCTGGAAATGAATTGCAGCTGTGTGCACACATACATCTGGGGGCAGATTTTCTTCTTTAGTCTAGCTCATTCTAAGTGCTAAGGGCAAGCTAGTGGAAAAGAAAGAAAATTACAAATATTTGTTCTCAAGATTGCAGCAAAAGAAGACAGAAAGAGGACAACTGCAGAGAAGGAGCCAGGAAGAAGATGGATATGTATAGAAGTGTGTATTTTACAGCTGATACAGATATGTAAAGACCATACCAAAAATAAAAAAAAATCACGAATCAGAAACCTAGTGGGGAACAAAGGTTGGGAAGTTCACAAAATGAAGGACTACTCCTTTTGTTTGTATTTAACTGAAAAAGAAGAGGAAGAATTTCACCAAGCCAATTTTTTCACTTTTCCAGAAGATTATTATGCTGTTTCATCTGGGGTTGTGATAGAAGTTACATTTTATATTCCCTTTATATTTTGGCAGGGAACTGACACTTTGTTATTTACATGCATTATGTGGTTATGTTTCATTACACAGTATAATAATATGACACAGCTAAATGACAAAGTCCCTGGTGAACATTTTAGGCAGTACACATCCCAGGACTGCAGTAAACACGCTAAATTACAAATTCATGGACTGGTGAATATGGCCATTCAGCGATATAGGAATGGTTTGTCTTAATAGCCAGTACGTTCTGCTGAAAGGGCATGGACAATAGGATGGTGGCTTATTTATTTATTTTCTTAAGGGCTAGGATATAAACCCTCAAGGAAAGAATATACAAATTTACTTAAAGCACAAGGCAGAGGGAATTTGTGGTTGTAAAGAGTCACCCAGACAGAGTGGGAAAAATCCTACAGACTTTAATGATGTTTTCACCAGTATTTTCTACAGTTATTATAGAAAGGGAAATGGTACTCACAGGTTAATTGCAAATTAAAGACAGGGCTTAGTGATGAAATACTGAGATTTTGTTAGTAACTAATTACTCAGAGAGCTCAGTCAATTAAAAATAACAGCCCCAGGAGGCTACACATGAGGTTTGAACTTGATCCTTCTGCCTCCACCTATTATCCTCCTTGTCATCTTCCCATGCCTGTAATGTCTGCATGATGTCATACCATTTTCATCTTCGACATAACATATGTCAGTTTTATTCCAGACTTTTGCTAAGAACTGTAAAAAAATCTGTAGCTGGTGAAAAAATGAGATAAACCAAAAAGCATTATGTACCTTTTATTTATTTATTTATTTTATTTATTTTATATGAAGCAGGAGAAAGCTAAAGGAACAGAGGGAAAAAATTGTCAGCTAGGGAAGAAAGCAAGAACAACAAATAATTCCCAAGCTTTTTATTTAAAATACACTTTGTTTTAAGGCTTCTAATTACTATTCTTGTGACGCCACTATTGATTCTACCTGATTATTCTATAAAAAGATTTAACATCCCCCTTTCCCCACAACAGTGGGTTTTGTTATTGTTTTTCTATACAGGGTCTATTTTTTGAATTCTCTACCACATACTGAATGTCTCCTCACTGGTCAAGGATCATACGAACGATCTGGCAGTCCCTTGCTCTGTAAGAAGTTCAGGCTGGTGAGCCCCTTGCAGCTGCAGTGACCCCAACGTGTATGTGCACGTCTTCGGGCTAACAGCTTCATGGCTCATAGTTATAATAAAAGGAGTACAAAATATTCTAGAATATCACAATGAAGGTAACAGTGCAGGCTGTTGAAATTAAGAAGGAAAAGTGGTAAGAAGACTTTCTTCAGAAAAATGAATCAAGAAATGTTTTTGTTTTACATGAATTCTTTGGGGTTATGTAAAGAAAGAAGACTATAGAGCTGCAACCATATGCATTTAGACAAAAATAAATTAATTACTGTAGGTAATAACTGAAAGCTGGATCAGGACTCTAAGAAGTTATGAAAACACCATAAAAACAGGAGGGTACATGCAGGAAAGGACAATATATCTTTAAGATCTGCATACAGAATGGCTTACCAGAACAGGTGTGGTCTGGATGGAAGAGTATGACAGAGAAGGTAAAAACTGTATTATAAATAATTGGATAAAAACACCCAAATCAGTGCAAAAAGAGACAGGTCAGGAAATGTTTGTATGCATAACAGATTCTCTTGAAGAGGCACATCATTAATCATGAAGACTTTAATTACCCTGGCGTAGACTAGAGTAAGAATCATGGAATGACTATGGAAAGTTATTTTTGGAGGTTAAATGGAACTATTTCCTTTTAAATCTGCTGAGTGATCAAGAAGACCAGACATGTCTCTGGATGCATCTTCAAGAAAATAAATATATATGATAAATGAGATAAAAGTTGATGAAGATTTGATTCTTGTGATCGTAGAGCAACAGCATCAAATTGTAGGCACTCAAGAGAATATTCATAAAGGCAGAAGTACAAAAATATTGGACTTAAAAAGGCAGAGTATGAAGAACGTGAAACGTATTAAGAATAGTGTCCAGGATATTAAAAAACATGCTACATGCGTGTTACAGAAAGGGGAACCACTTATAAAAAAAGGAGAAAAGATAAAAATTCTTGTATTTTCACAATTGTACAACATTAAACAATACCTGGGAAGATTCCCAGGTGGCAGAAATATAACTCCATTTCCTCGGCCCAGTTACACCAGCTATAGATGCGTAATGTGTTTAAGGTAAGATTAAGGTAAGAAGAAAATCAGACAAAAAGCAGATTTAAAAGTCAAATGTGTTGCACAGAGAGGATTATACTAAAAAAAAAAAAAGTGATAGAAGAAAGAAATTAGAATAGCTACAGTGAAATACACATTCCTCTAAAGCAATTTCACTAACAGAAAAGGCTTTTATTTTCACAAATACACAAAGCAGGTATTTTTTTCTGCTTATGATTCCTGCTGTTTTCATATGTAATTCTATCACTACTTAAAAAGATTAGATGATAATAAGCAACATGTAGACAATTTATAGCTATGTCTTAGTGTGAAGTATATCAGATAGAAAAGGCTGCTATTAGTTTTTATGCCCTATGTGTCTGCTGAGTAAAACACCAAAAAAAAGCTGGTTGAAGTGAACGAAGTGTATCTTACAGTTCACAAAAAAACCCCAAGAACAGTAGGAGGTCTTTAAGCTATTTAAAGAATTTCATGGACTCTAAAAACCATTCTCTGAGAATCATGCTGTCTTTACAAACACTGTGAAATAATTTTTTTTAGAGATTGACAATTTGAAAAATTCCTTCATAAAACCAGTTTATTAATGTTTCTGTGGTATTTTGTAGAAAAACTAAAAATATTTCCATATAAGAATAGAATGCAGCTTAGCATAGATCTATATACAAAGCAAGAGAGTGAGTCCCTTACTGTAGTGTAGAACTTTATGCTATCAGAAAACTGCTGAGAATGCGGGCAAAAACTAGAGTAACAACTAAACATTCACTTCCTTTGAAAAGTTAGAATTGTTAGTAAGGTAAAAACATCCAAAGCGAACAAGAGAAAGTTGAGTTTTAAAGCTTAAGGTTACAAAGAAATCTAAGAGTTTTTGAGTCAGTTCCACTGGAAACTAATAGACTTTGTCATGGTCTAAATGAGAAAGCTGCAAGGCTGACTGAAACACAACTGTCTCACAAATATTTACAGCAAAAATATTCAGGACTCTGTGATATAAAATAAGAAAGGAACAATGTTCTAAAAGAGAGGTTATTGGGAAAAACTGTAGTTGTTATTATATACAGTTGTGAAAAAGCATGAAATTTTTCACATCATCTCTAAAAATAAATTTCTAAACTGAAAACTGTTAGGATGCTGAAAGTCTATACCTTTTGTAACCTAGGTAAGGGCACTTGTAAAATGATAGACATGTCCTGATGTTTTTTGTCGGATTGCATCCAATACGGAGTAATTTCTGGGCAGGATGAGCTTATTAGCACAGCACACAGTGAAGACGTACAAGGAAATATGTTAAGTAAAGGGCACACTGCAGAGGAAACTGTTGTGACGGAAGGAAAATACTGCTTTCTTCCTTACTTGGAGCCAGGTTGATGGAGACCAAGGAGAAGAGCAGAGAGGGAGAGAAGCTATGTTCTGTGGAAGGCTAGAAAGTCTACTGAACAGATTTTCTGGACACTGAATCATACAATCACACAATCATAGATCTGCAGGTTGGAAAGGACCTTCAAGATCATCGAGTCCAACCATCAGCCTAACACTGCCAAAACCACCACTAAACCATGTCCCTCAGCACCATGTCTACCTGTCTTTTAAATATCTTGAGGGAACGCAATTCCACCACTTCCCTGGGCAGCCTGTTCCCATGTTTGATAACCCTTTTGGTGAAGAAATTTTTGCACATATCCAACCTAAATCTCCTCTAGTGTAACCTGAGGCTGTTTCCTCTTGTCCTACTGCTTGTTACTTGGGAGAAGAGATTGACCCCCACCTTGCTACAACTTACTTTCATGTGGTTGTAGACACTGATAAGGTCTCCTCTCAGCCTTCTTTTCTCGAGGCTAAACAACCCAGTTCCTCACCATTTTATTCTCTTCATATATTGTCCCACTGGTGCAATAACTACAAGCTTTACTACATAAATATGTGAAATGTTCAAAAATGTCATGAATCAGGAGTTAAGAAAAAAACCTTTGGGAAATGAAACAAGACTCTGAAATGCCAAGGTATATTTGCCCTTAACACTGGAAAGCCTAAGAGACTTATGTGGTTTCTGCCTGCTTGTAAAACCAACATATTCTGCCTCTAGATAGGATAGGGAACATGTACCTGTGCACGCTGAAACCTCTGTCCCCCATCATCTGAGCAGAGGCCAGAGGGCCTCAACTGAAGCAAGTCCTGCCTGCCTCAGTTTTCTTCCCTGCAACCAACATGGTGGCTCCTCAGGGAAAATGTGCTTAAGAAAGGGCAAACAATGCCACCCAAAGAGAGGAGAAGGGAGACCAGTGAGAAGCAGCAGCATGAACACAGTGGTCAGAGAAGAAGGAGGAGGAGCAGATACTCCAGGTGCTACGATAGATATCCACGCTGCAGCCCATGGACAGGACCATGCTGGACAAGATGGGTATTTCCTGAAAGAGCTGCAGCCTGTGAAGAGGCCACTCTGGAGCACAGGAAAAGTGTGAGAAGGAAGGACCAGCAGGGAGGGCAGCAACCATTATGTACTGACCACAGTGCCTGCCACCCCCATCCTCCCCACGCTGCTGGGGGCAGAGAAAGGATAGGGGAGTGAAAGAGTGCCCTTAAGCCTGGGAGATCCAGGAGGACAAGTGTTGTTTTAACATTTGTCTTTGTTTCTCACTCCATGCATCTGCTTTAATTGAAAATAAAGTCAATTTCCCCTAAGTCAAGTCTGTTTTGCTCACAGTAGTAACTGGTAATTGCTCTCCCTGTCTTTATCTTGAGCCACGAGCTTTCTTGTAGTTTGATTCCGTCCCCTGTGTGTGTGTGTCCCCCCGCCCTCCCCTTTTTTTTTCTCCCTTTGTTCTGCTGAGGAAAGGGACTGAGTGAGCAGCTGGGTGGGAGCTGGGCTGTTAGTCAAAGCTAACCACTAAGAATTTTAAAAACTTAGGGAGACAATGGAAACTAAAGTTCAGAATGAGAGGGAAATAGAAGCTAATAATTCACACAGAAATTGATGACAGAATTTCACATACGAACACAGGCTTTCCAGAGCCACCCTGCCCCACTGGGCGAATAGTGGTCCTCCTACCAAGATCTGCAAATTGATTGGGAGCAGAAGGGGAGGAAGAGGTCTCTCGCCTTTCCATCAGCAACTCCTTCCTACTCTCCAGGATCTGGCAACATAGAGGGTACAGGCCCTGTTCCTATTCGCTGTATCATTTCCAAGTATGGTGATCACTTTTTACTTCTGTTCAACACCTTAACACAGCAAGTTCTCTGTAAATATGCTGTGTCTGGTGGCAGAGAATCATATAAACATTGAAATATATGTGGAGTTATTCCTCTTACTTAGGTTGACTTTATTCTCAATTTCTAGTCTCTGATAGTGTTTCACATGAAAGTTTCCAGTTCATAAAGAACCAAAAAGAGAAGTAAGACCCTGAAAATTTCCACTCATCATAAAGTGTCACAATAAAAATAATACAGTGACAGAGCTAGAAAAGTCTACATGAGAAATGCTTAAACTCATATATACTAACAGTCCAAACAGAAAAGAACGGAATAGGGGAACCACAAAGATTTGTAATCAGATAATACAATGTCCTTAATAAAAAGGATTTTTGAAAACTTTACATTATAATCTGGCAATATTTTTTACTACCCAGTGTCATAATGGAGTGTCATAGGAAAGTGTCTGAATTAGGTTACCCTATAGAAGGGAGAGTGATGGCAGAGAGCATATATATGCTATATGTAGAGAAAAAGCCTCAGGCACAGAGCAAAGTTGTATAAAGAGAAAGCTGGGCATACACACAAGCGCATACATAGAATACAATATTTTGATATCCGTGTTTACTTTCAGGAGATATTTTTCTGAAAAAATAAATTACAGCAGTAGGTGAAAAGCCTACAAGGGAATCAGATAGATGAACAGTGCTGCAGAATTCTGTCTCCTGTACAAAGGGAAAGTATACATCATAGTTACTGTCACCATTGACTGTTATAAGGAATCAAGAGCAAGTGCAACTGCTGGGCTTAAAAAAAGAGTAATAACAACTGTCTTAGTGGCGCAACAGCTTGTAAGCTGCTGTGAGATTAGGTTGGTGGGCAGAAAAAGAGCTAGCATATCATCCATAAATCATTGAGCTTAAGCAGAGATACAGTTCCTTGGCTTTTCAGCCAATCAGGAAATCAACCTGAATTTTCAGTGGTGCAAATGATAAATATTGCACAGGGCAGTTGCAGAATCCCAGCTTTCTACAAGACAGATTAATAGAACACCTTCAACTTCAAAGTGCTTGTTTGTACTTAAAATAAGGGACGCATAAGCTGTCTTTAATTATCAGTTCCATTGCACATGTTATCTAGGTTAAATACTTTTTTACATATTTTGGATTTTGAAAGATTATACACTTATCAAGTCACCTTTTTCTGGAACACCATTGAATATGGTGAGAGAGGAGACTAGGATGTAGAGTAGGTTGTACATTTGGTTTGGTCATGCTTATAGGCCCCTAGTAAATATGAACAAAAATAATTAGGAGGGTACAAACTGAAAATATGGAGAGAATCTGGGATACAACAGGCCCTTTCAACATGTGTTTCAAGTTTTAATTTAATAGATAACAATTTTAAACAAGCACATACTTAAAGAAACTCCTCAGCAGCTACAAGTACACTAAATATATTGCGCTTATGTCCTAAATCAGTAGGAAATGTCTGATATAAAACATATTAAAAAATTGCCCACAAAACAGGTCAGCAAAATGCAATTCTATTTTTGAAAAGGTTGTCTATCAAATCTAGAGCTTGGAAAATTTCTGTTCTGTCCAGCTCCCTGTAAACACAGTGTTGTTCAGTTCAACCCTCAAAACCTTGTCAGTTTTTGTATTTCACAATATAGTATTGTAGCTCGTGTGTCAAGGGCAAGAATAAATCACTGTCTAAAGTTATACCTCACTGACATTCCTAGTTTAGATTGTAATAGATACGCTAAGCTGATCTTTCTAGAATTGAAGAAATTGTTCAGTTTTATTTTTCCTCTTTCTTCATGCAACTAGATGATAAACCACAGGGTTTTTTGCCTTTGCCTGTCCTGTTTTCAAGGCGTTTGGGTTTTTTTTAATGCTTCATGCACAGTGAAAAAGAAGATGTAGTAATTATTAGAGAATATAGTCTATAAAAGAAGAATACATGGGAAAAAGAAAGAGTTACAAGTAATGAAGTGGCTTTATAGATTTTCTCCTAAACAGCAGGCAGATATGTTTCTGACCTGCCAAGGAAATTATTCACTATTGAACAAAGCCTAGGCTTCTTAAACTGGTAAAACTCTTGTTGACTTATAGGCAATGAGAATTTTGCCTGATAGGGACTGATATGGCCCTATCTGAACTAGCTAGGACATGAAAGTTAAATATGACTTATCGCCTGACGAGGGGTTTTGTGTTTAAGGCTGTATTTCCAGTGTGTATTTATATATTCAATTTTCTGCATTCAGTAGTTATATTTTGATAGATATATGAGTTGTACAGTAGCTGCTTCATGGGTAATGTGATCCTTCTTCCACTTGTAAAGAAACACATAAAGAAGCCTAAATTTCATGCATGGTGCATAGTGCCCATCTCATTCCATGTGCTATACTTCAAGACAGTATGTCATTTTCATGGCTCTCCTGCAAACTCTCTTTTCCAACCCTGACACAAAACATCATTTAGCTATGGCTTGCAGAATTTGTAATAAGCTGGACAACTGAGTCCACATGCCACACGCCTTGGAGAGGAAAGTAGTGAAAAAACATGCAAGGAAAAATGCAGTCAGCTAGCAGGAAAGTATTTTTGCTTTAATATTGTATTTTTAAAAATTAAACTCAAGCCATAGTAAAACTGAGTTAAAGCAAATTGAAAGTATTTTTTTGTTTTGTTTTGTTTTGTTTTGTTTTGTTTTGTTTATTGCTCAGCACCCACCTTTCCCCAACATTCATGTGTTATATTCTTATTTTCTCTCTTTTCTAAAAGTAGATATTTTAAGAACTATGATGTGTAAACTGTAAATGATTGACTATATCTTAATCCCTAGGTATAGTGAGGGATTGGGAAAAAGTCAGTTCCTTATCAAAACCTAATTTAAACTTTGCATGATTAATAACCCATAAACACTCAGCATATTGTTCTTGCACCTGATGTACCATAAGATCCTAGACCTTGGAATTTCTAGACTATTTACCATAAGATTTCTAAATACTTCTTAAAAACAAATTCAGCATTTCATTGCAACCTGTACCAGCATAGTAAGTTAAAAAAAAAGATTTTTATTTTGGCAGAACACTTCTGGATGTTCTCCAAACTGTTTTTCTGTGATACAGAACAGCTATACAATTCTAAAAATGCTCTTGTTGGTTTAGTTTATTTCATTTCAAGAACCTGTATAAACTCTAGTACCCAAAGGTCCCTTTGTTATAGTATAGGATTTATCCGTTGCAGTTGCATCAAGATTTTCTTTTGGCAGGCAACACATACAGCATGGGTAGGAAGAGGCTAATGTGCCACTAGAGAAAAGTTTAGAGAACTGATATAGGTCCCAAGTGCCAAGGAAAAGTGAGAAGTGACTGGTGAGGTATTCAGGCTGGGAGGTACTCTAGTTGTTGAAAAAACATAATGAGATATTCCCTCTTTTTAAAAATAAATGAGATGTTACAACATTCAAACAAGCTTCACTGCCACCTCAGGAAAGAGCACTCAAAAAATGGTTAATGGAGATTCAGATGTTAAAACATATATATACACACACATATATATAGAATGGCACATATACATATACACATAAAAGTATACCATATCTATCTATTCTACCCAACTTCTCTAAATGTTTAGCTCTTCCAGTTATAAATAAGTCCCTGCAATTTGCAAACATGTATCTCTTTCCTTATCATAACTCATTTCATGTGCAAGAACTCATGATTCTAACTTGTTGCATATGCAAATATGTGAACCGCAACTCATTTTTCCACTGAAGCGGTTGGGGTCAACACAGTGGGAATAACTACCTTTAATCAATCAGCTACCAGGTTGTGACTGCTTAAAAAACTGACAGTGGACCTTTTACAGAGCAACTCATTTGTCATCTTCTTTGTCTAAAAGGGAGAATACATAAGTCTTAGGTGTGATCATTTAAAACTGCATTATAAACTTTATATTGCTTGTCTTATACAAAGGACAATTCCCTCAGACTCATAACTTACCTGAAAAACAAGCATCATAGTTCCAGAATTCTTTTGTACATTTGTTTCATAAGTGTATCTATTAATATAATTTCCTTCTCTTTGTGTTTTTTCCCCTTTTCAAGGCTAAGGATTAATAAGATATATTGAATGCATTGAACATCTTAGGCTCATCTTACTTTTAGGGATCCAGTCAAAAAATAAAACTCATATCTCACTGACACATTAAGCAACCACATGACTGCAATGAGAAACTGTTTGAATAATTTATCATTTGCAAACAAAAATGACAAATATTGTGCATAACAATGTGTATCATTAAAGAGAGCTCTTTTCAAATTCCCTCCTGATTACTTACACAAGTTTAAGAGAAATGACTATGTACTGGTTATAAATTATTAACTTTATTTAAAAAATAAATTAGCCGGAATAAACACTTACTATATCTATATCACATAGCAATGATATAATTAGCCCTCCACTAATCATTGACTAAGAATTCTTTTCTATGGGAAAGACAAGAGAGAGAAGTCTCCACAGACAGGAGCCCATGGTTGCCTTTACTAAGTGCTCTTTCCAGACTGCATATCACCAATTTTATGTTGCAGCTGGGAGTTACATTAAATATAGCAAAATGCATTTTGTCTGCAAAGAAGCTCATGAAATTCCCATGTTGGCTGGGGTAGATTTGATCAGCACATGAATGGGAAAGCAAATCAAATAAATTCTCTCAGGCTCAGGGTTGTAACCTAAGCTTTTCTTTTTAATCTCACATATACAGGCCTGCAGTGACATCTCAGATATCCACACTATTCTTGCTTAAGATAATGCAAATTACATGTGCACATCTTTGGATGCTGCCAGGACCCTGTCCATCATAGCTCTATGTCTAGAAAAAAAGAATCTTCTGAAACACCCTGTGGATTAAATGTTGGCTCCAGTGAGGCCAGTGGGATCTTGTAGATCTCAGAGGGTTGTGATCAGTGGGGCAGAGTCTAGTTGGAGGCCTGCAAATAGTGGTGTTCCTCAGGGGTCAGTACAGAGTCCAGTCCTGTTCATGTATACATCAATGACCTGCATGAAGGGATGGAGTGTACCATCAGCAAGTTTGATGATGACAGGAAGCTGGGAGGTGTGGCTGACACCCTGGAAGGCCGAGCTGCCATTCAGCGTGACCTGGACAGGCTGGAGAGTTGGGCAGAGAGAAACCGTATGAAATTCAACAAAGGCAAGTGTAGGGTCCTGCACCTGGGGAGGAATAACCCCACACACCAGTACAGGTTGGGGGCTGATCTGCTGGCAAGCAGCTGTGCAGAGAGGGACCTGGGAGTCCTGGTGGACAACAGGACAACCATGAGCCAGCAATGTGCCCTTTTGGCCAAGAAGGCCAATGTCATCCTGGGGTGCATCAAGCAGAGTGTAGTAAGCAGGTCGAGGGAGGTCATCCTCCCCTTTTACTCTGCCCTGGTGAGACCACAATTCGAGTACTGTGTTCAGTTCTGGGCTCTCCAGTTTAAGAAGGACAGGGAACTGCTGGAGAGGGTGCAGCAAAGGACCGCGAAGATGATTAGGGGGCTGAAGCATCTTTCCTATGAGGAAATGCTGAGGGAATTGTGTCTTTTTAGTCAGGAGAAGAGAAGACTGAGGGGTGATCTCATCAATGTTTATAAATACTTAAAGGGAGGGGGCCAGGAGGAGGGGGAAAGTCTTTTTTCAGTGGTACCCAGTGATAGGACAGGGGGCACTGGGTATAAAATCGAATATAGGAAGTTNTTCTTTCCTTTGAGGGTGGCAGAGCACTGGAACAGGCTGTCCAGAGAGGTGATGGAGTCTCCAACTCTGGAGACGTTCAAAACCCACCTGGACGACATTCTGTGCAACCTGCTGCAGGTGGACCTGTTCTGGCAGTGGGGTTGTACCAGGTGATCTCCAGAGGTCCCTTCCAACTCTTAACATTCTGTGATTCTGTGATTCTACGATTCTATGATTCAACTTTGGCTTCCACTGAACTGAGATTTTACTCTTGCTCTTTTGAATGCCGGCTACAGCATCTCTTGGAAGAACAGGTTTTTTTCTTTTTTCTTTTTTCTTTTTTCTTTTTTCTTTTTTCTTTTTTCTTTTTTCTTTTTTCTTTTTTTTGAGAGAGATTTGCCTTGAAGAATGGTACCCTTATGGTCTTGGAGACTGAATTTTTTCTCTTTAGTCCCTGAGTAGTTTCAGAAAGGAAAAGTTTTCTCTTACCAACAGGCCAATATGCACCAGCCTTCATCTGCAAGGACAGCCTATAAGAGCACAAGGTCTATACCTCTTCAATTCTACCCCACTGCTTTTTTTTTTTTTTTTTTTTCAGGATCATTATCACCTGTTTGTATAGATAAACACTCTAGCTCAAAGACGATATCAAATTTCTGAGAAAAGATTGTTTCAGAGGCTTACCCAAATATAGAACTGATTGCCACGAGATTTATTCAATGCCTAGCACTACATAAACCACACAGTTGTGTCATGAATTATTGACATCTCCTGTGATATTTTTTTCCTGTAACCAACCAGACTAAAGGCTGCTTAATGTTTCTGAGTCCTTGAGGAACCTTAAGCAGTCATTGGTATTAAAAGAAGGGGAAAAAGGACATTCTTCTTTCCTTTTTATACCTCTGTATACTTCATGATGATTACATGCAGGCTTCAGTGCTCCCAAACTTGGATGTATTAACACAGGAGCCATCCCTACCAAGTTCATGTCAAATGGTAGCCAACATTCACGTTATAAACTTAGAAGCTTTGCTGCTGACTAAAGGCTTGTCCTTGATGTAATGTTGATTTAAATTATAAAATTTAAATAACTTTCCTCATAACATACAGAAATATAATTTCTAGATACTTCTTAGTTTGTACTTAGTACACTTCTCCTATATACTTCTTAGTGACTTAGTGTGTCCTCTATATACTACTTAGCTCTTAACTTCCATTGATGTACAAACTCCCTATACTGAAGTACAATACTACAAAAAGCATAGGCTAAGAATTGAATGGCTGTAATTCATTAGCTGACAACATGACAGTTTTATGGTACAGATGCAGCCCAGCAGTAAAGTATTACCACTCTGCCTACTGGCAACACATAAGGAGAAATCACATGGGGATCTCTGTCCTGGTACTTATTTTCCCCACTGAAAATATGCAAATAGACCCACATTTATAGACTTTATTTAGTGACATGACAGCTCCTACTTCAGTATGAAGGGACATATTCCCTACAGAAAATAACTCTTTTTCTCTCTCAAACACTATTTCATGCTTGAAGGATCCTTGCAAACTCTTAGTCCATTTATGTGCAGATTTCCACTGTCCTGTTTGTCACTGTCCTGACCTCTGTTGCAACTGCTGGAACAAATATTGCCAACAAGAGCCAAAGTATAATAAAACTGTATGGTACACATAATCACATTTGTTACATGACCAATTCAGGAAACTTGACATGGTTGGCAGCCTAACAAGAAGAGGTACAGGTGATTTTTTTTCAAGGTCCTCTTCATTTATGTAGCTTATAGAGATGCCTTATTCCACTTCAACTATTTCAAAGAATGTAAAGAATGACCAGTGGAAAGAAAGCAGGACTGCAATTAGAAATGTGTAAAGTTTGAAACTGGTAAGTATTGACACTGTTCTGCATCTCTACTTAGAAAATAAGCCTAACAGAATTTTATTGTTATCAATCAATAGCTGTGTTGTGACTCAATTTATGTTAAGACAAAAAGAAATAACAATCATGGTATGCATCCATTTAGGTCTGTATCTGATCTCTGACACTGGACAGTTGTGGGAATAAGTATTAGATAAAGGACAGGTACATACCTTATCCTAGCCACGAGAAATTTCCAGCTTAAGGATTTCCCGTGCTAGGCCTTTGATCCACTTTTCTATGGTTGACAATCCTTGTTAAAATGTTCTATAAATCAATCTACTTGCCTTCTGAATGTACTTGTACTTCAGATAGTTGTAATGTCTTATAAGAATAAACTCTATAATCTGAATATCCACTGGAGATATTTAATCTTGTGTTCGTTTTGAAACTTCTAAGAGTTTTATTTAATGCTCCTAGTTTCTGCAGCATGTAGGGAAGTAGGGAAGAACTGTCTTCCATTCAATTTCTCCATATTGTGCATGACTTAATATGAACTCTGTTATATACTTCCCCTTTTCACTCCTTTTTTTCTAAGGTGAAGAATCTTAAGTGTTAATTTTAAACAGTTATCTGTCCATACCTTTGCCTCAATGTTCTTTCTATTTTTACCATTTCTACTGTTTTTTCTTCAGGCGGGAGCAGAGGATGTGGATGGGACAGAAGGAAGAAACACAACAAAATTTTACTTTGCATTCAAAGCTGCATATACCACAACATTTTTTTGTGGTTGTTATTTAAATCTGCATTTATCCATCAAAAAATATCTACAGTCCATTTGCCTCAGACCACTGCTGGACACAGAGCTATCATTTAAACAGAAGTATTCAAAATTACTCCTAAATCTTTTAGCAATAATATCTAGTTCAGCTAATTCATTACAGGCATTAGCTTTGTGTTGTTTTTCCTTATATGTGTACCCTTATGTTTGTCAACACTGGGTGTCAGTTGACATTTTATTGCCAATGACTCAGTATCATGAGGTACTTCTGCAACTCATGCTAGTAAGTTTAATTTAAACTAACTGAATATTTTTTTAAAAAAATTATCAAACTGTCACTTATGTTGTGCACATAGAGATCCCAGAAAGATGCCAACATGCTCTGAATCATGTCAACTTACCATTTTTCAAACTGTTTCTTACCTGTTAGTCTGTTATTCATCAACAATAAAATCTTTCCTTTCTTCCCATTTCAGCTTAGGTCTACAAGACCCCGACGAAGGATTTCATAGTAAACTGTCAATATCCAAATGCAATATACAAGCACACTCTCTCAACTTCATAGCCTTTTTTCATACCTTTCATAGGCTCATTCAAAGAACTTTCATTGATCTGCAAGTTTGCACTTCCTCGAAAGCCACATCATTGCTTCTCTATTATCTGTCTTCTGTTCACATATCCAGTTCTCTTTATTACTGTTTGCAACAGATTACCCAATATAGAAGCCATCCTTGTTGGCCTGCAGTTTCTGCAATTACTCATTCCCTCAGTAATGTTATTGGTTATACAACACCATTAACATCTTAGCTGTTACTTATAGCTATTCCTTCAGAAACAAGGGATTAGTACCAGCTAATCTAGGTAATCAATTACTAAAATAATTTTTTTTCTTCTGAAAAATTTTCAATGGCACTTCAATTTGAGAACTTTTCCAATTTGCAGCACATGTGGAAAAGGTCTACTACAGGAATCTCCTTGGCCACTTATGCAGAGAATACTGAAGAAAAGTATTTATTTTTCCTGATATGGCCTTTTTTTCTCTAGGAACACCTTTAACACTTTGACCAGCAGATTCTTGGCAGATTTTCTACTTCCAATGTTCTTCAAAAAGTTTTTCTTAGTATTTTTAGTCCCTTAACAACTTGTATTCTAAACTATTTTCATTATGTTTTTTTTAAATTTCAAATGGCAAATATTTAAGATCATTCCTATTTTCCTCATCAAACTTGACTTCCTCTTTTCTCTGTTTTGAGGAGATATATATATATTTTTAATAGCTCTTTTATTCTGCTGTAATAACTGTTTTTATTCTCATTAAAAATTCAAATCCTGATAGACCTCAGGTGTCTTTTTTAGTTTCTAGTCCACATGGTAAGAGGTGTCAAAGGATCATGGATGGTAGAGTCTATTTTAGACTATGGAAATCTTTGTAATAAAGATTGCTGTTCAACTGGGGTTCTACTCTTGTTCAAAGAGAATTTGCATTTACTTGCCTTTAAAAGTAAAAGACCAAACACCCACTTCACAACCAAGTTATCCATAAAACTCCCTTTCGCCACCCCAGTTCTAATGAATTCCACACTGCTACCACGCAAAAGTAAGCTAACGATCACAGAAAGACTGGGAAGCCCACAATAAAGCTTTCCTCTAAGATGTACAGCTGGGCCCATCTCTTTTTTGAAATATATTTTAGCTGGCAGTCCTGGAAGAAGTCAGCAGTCTGAGCAAAAAACTCAGAAATATTTTTTGATGCCATCATTAATCAGGCCTGTTGGGTAAAATGCCTAAACATTTTTTTAAAGTGATTGAGGACAATGACATCCCAACACTGTGATAATGCATTCTTAGACATCTGTTTTATCACGAGTGAATTTGGGCCACATGAACAAGATTTTTTTAAAGAACCATCTAAAAATTACTATGCAGCAAGCCTGTTCTCCCTGCACTTGGTATGTATCACACATAAGAAGTTCTGGCATAAGTGCTGCTGTAACAACTCCTTGAATCTGACACCTGATTTTTTATTTTGTTTAATGCATGTTCAACATAAGAAAGGGAGGTTTGGTCAAGAAACACGAGCTAGTAGCAGTCTTACAGAAATACCAATTGATATGAGATGTTTTTACAATACTATCCCAAAAGGGAGTAGCCTGGAGAGAAAGCACCAAAGCTAAAGAATAATCTGAAGCTTGTATTCCTGTCATCAGACATAAAGGACAATTTAAAAAAAATATTACCCACAGCACAGACATTTTATATGTGATCTATTTCAATGTAGCAGTGTATGAATGGCACGGAGAGGCACATTTGTGGAGATGGAAGAAGTTGTTGATTTGTCACTAAAGCTGTATTTGTTTATGCAGACAAATGACAGTGAAGACTGTCTTATCCCCACCTGGCAAAGCAGGCCAGGTGATAACCATGCACTCTGCCCTTGGCCACCTTGCTACATTCCTTAACATACCCTGTACACAAAAGAAGGTAAAACTTGGCTGTCCTTGTCTTCCTGTTTGCTTCAGGCTGTCCATTTTGCAGTTGCATTTCTTAAATTTTGCTTAGTACCTTAATTCTAAGTCTATATAAAATGTGAGTTTAGTCCAGAGTGCAAATGAAAAGGCAGTAACAGCACTGGAAGTTGAATGATAAGTTTCAGATCATCCAGTTCCTCTCCCTACAAACCCAGGTTAGGTTTTGGGTTTTTTTCTTCTTAGTTTATATTTGCATTCACTATCTTGGATTTTAGTAACTTCATAGGCTAAATGAAGTCCATAGCCAGGAACTTTGCCCTGATATCCAGCTTGCTTATCCAAGTTCTTTGTCAGCTTGCAAGCCTTCTGCCCTCCTGACTCAGTCAACTGTTAATCATCACTGTTTCCAGCAGTTTTCAGTTCAGATAGTGTTTCTTTCCACAGACATTTGGCTTAATCTGCCACAGAAAATTTCACAAGAGAATCAAATGCTATAACAGATTGCTTCTATGAGCTCTCTTTCCCAATAGTATTACTGTCTTACATCACCATATATATGTGTCTGTGTGTGTATAAAATTACACTTTTCTGATAACATTCTTTATAAACTAATAGTACTTGTTTTTCATGTTATGACATGAAGGCTGAAAGAAACAGGAAGGCTTTAATTTAATCACCCCTTCATTTGTCTCACGTAATCGTGTGCCAGCACTTGGCTTAACCTGATGGTAAGTAAAAAGCCTATCAGCTCTAGGGTATCCAGAAAACTATTACCAGAAACATCTGGGCTGGTTTGTGAGACATTATTTGTACAAGAAGACAGATAATTTTTGCTGGTCACTGTGCACCACTGAAAAAAGCCTGGCTCTGTCCTCCCTCCAGCATCTTTTCAGGTATTTATGTACATTGATAAGATCACCTCTGAGCCTTCTCTTCTCCAGGTTGAACTGCCCCAGCTCTCTCAGCCTTTCCAGTCTTCCATCATCATGTTTACCTTTAATATTACCAAAATCCAAGAAACAATGATGAATTTACATTTTTGTCAAATTCTGTAAGGTGCAGCTGGATACCACTCTGTTAGACTTGGCTTTTGTTTCTTAAACCAAATAGCCTTGGTAATTTGGCTTTAGCAACTGTCAGGGTCCTGAGGACACTAGCAGACCTGACTGCCCTTGATCAGAACCACTTGGTCTTCCTCCCCTCGACCTCTCTCCACACATGCAGGGGGTCTCATTTAAGCTCAGACCAGGGTACCCAAATTTGGCCTAAGGAATACTGCAGGTAGACTGGTGCCTAGCCCCGCCTCTCGCCTCTTCCCCCACGTTGTAGCTTTGCCTTCAGCCCACCTCTGGCCCCCATCTTCTTCTTCTGCTGATTGGAGTCTCTGACTGGTCCCTGGACCTGGTTCACTGCTTGGCATGCCTGGGTCTGTCATTGGATCCCAATAGCAGCACCCAGCTCTGACTGCTGCGTTCAGACCTGGTGGGATGTTATCTCACTGGTGAGGTCACAGCCAACCCTAAGATTGTCCTCAGGGACACGTATTTTTGGAGAGCAGCCACCCTCCTGCTCCTGCCTTTAACTTCATTTCTTCTTCTGTTATTTGCTATGTGAAATCTAATAGTTTGTAGTTACTGATGCCATTATAGTTAGTTACCCGTGGACCATGTGGCCCTTCGAACAATTCAATGTGTTCAAACGGGATTTCCAGATATGGTCCTCACAGAAAACTGATGCATCAACTGAGCAGCTATTTTCACATTTGTGAACAGCCTTTAGTTAAAAGTCATTGATGTTTGTTGTCATCCGAACACTTTGATCTAGAAGGCTTGGAGGGGACTAAAAAAAAAAAAGAAGAAACAACCCAAAACCCTATAGAAAAATGTCACTCCAGCACCTCTTGAAGTTGATTTTTATGTGTCGTTCACCTGCTTTACAAGACCATTTTCCTTCAATGCACAGTGTCCAGAGTATAACAGTTTATCATTCCCAGACATGAGAACTAAGGGATACGTAATTGGTTATGTAGCTGATTGAGAGAAGTTCAATGTATTTAGGAGAACACTTTCTTGGGAATTGTGACCAATTGATGAAGCATAAGCACTTGAGGACAATATTTGCAAGAGGAAACACTTAACACTTGCTTTTCAGATGAGCCCTTTTTTCCCCAAAGAAATTAAAAATTCTCCTTAGAGATGGTTCTGGTCAGGTTCAAGTTAGCAAGACTGAAAATCTGTTTGTAATTACAGATCCTCTGTTACTTATTTCTGCTCAAAGAACACCCTTAATTTGGCGTATTGCTTGTGTTTATCTGTTTTACAGAAACTTGATCAAGACATGCTGCAAGTGCTAAAACATCTGTTCCCCAGTCCTAACAACAGGCACATACATACAGCATCAAAATGACTTATATAAGATTCACATATAAAAAGCTTCTTAGAAATCTGACATATGCTTAAAACTTGAAGCCTTTCCACAGCTCATAACCTCCCAGTCTTTGAGTGGAATTAGAGAAGGCATAACTGACATTAAGTGAAGCCAAAGTCAGGACCAAATGGAAATTAATGTGTGTGTTAAACAAAAAGGTTTCATGAGATACAAAGAATTAATTTGATGGACTTTAAGGAACAACATATAAATACCTAGATGTATACATAATATTTACTTTTTTCTTTCATGATTTTACCAAGTCATGCTATCATTTATGTCCTCTTGAAACATATCTTATCATGGCTAGAAATGGAGACTGGGGAATTAATAGCAAGGGGGATAGTCTGAGGCAGAAGCAACTGATGACCTTAGTCCTACGACAGGTACCTTTGCGCAAGACACTATGCATTCATAGTGACTGGTGGGAAGCTGCAAGTGTCCTTGGAAGCAAAGAGTTAATCTGAAGAATGACAGGTGATGACTATCAGTTGAAGAAGTGAATAATAGTCCTTGAAAATAAAAATAAAATATCTAAATAACATTTGATACTTCACTAAGAATGTAAATTCATTTTTGAAGACAAATATACTTTTCAATTCAACTGTTTCTTCTCTTTTACTTTGTTTTAAACTTTGATTCCCAGCTCAGATTTACTAGACACATTTAAAATTTATTCCTGTGATGCTATTTTTACAAGTTCCTTTATAGACTAGAACTGTAATTTTAATAGGCTCTAAAAATGAATCTTTTTATTTTTGGTACACAGAACACTGTGTACTAAATGTAATGCAATAGAAGTTGCACAAAATACATGAACTTTAATACTTTAACTCTGCATTTAAGAATACAAGCTTATAGTTCACGTTTTTCTACAGAAACCAGGATGTAAAGCTTTTCTTTAAGTAAATGTTTGATTATTTTCCTTTCTTGTCCTCCACATAATAGAAATGAAATTTCAGAAGCTGTTTGTGAAAGCAATAACATTTATCACACTATGTGTATTCTGAATTATAACCCTTATGGGTAAAGTGCAGGTTTCACCTAGAATGAAACAAAAGTCTACAGGGTGATGCTAGAGAGATGATATTAATAACAGAAATAATACAAAACTCTAAATAATGGAACTATTCTTTAAAAAAATAGAATAAATAATAGAAATATTATTATTTTTTAAAACATGGCCAGCGGGAACAGAAGTACTCCTGCTTTTTCAGTCATTTAATTTGGACAAGATCTTTTCCTAAATTCACTAATTCTGAAGAAAGGGAGCAATTAAAAATGTCATAATTAAATTATTCTGTATGTATTATTAATGCAAATAATAATTAATAATAACATACAAATGTAATCATAATGTGATTAAATTAGCGTTACAGTAATTCCTTAATTTTGGTGTAGTTTACTTGAGTTGCTGATTAATTGTATCATTAATACAAAGTATTCTGCTTAGATGCCATGCACAGCTAGAGTTGTTAGCCCAGAGCATTATAAGCATGGCTATTCTGCTTCCAGGTTAAGGAAACTGATCTTTTTTAGCTTGGAATGGAGCTAATGAAATCCTACATATGCAAGCTGGCCTCATGCAAAGCTATTTTGTGCATTTTTTCACTGCATTCCCTAGAGGCTGAAGTTCTATCAGAGTCTTAGGTTTCATAACAGATGCAGGTGTCATGCATTATTACCCCCTGTTTGGGACTGACACAGAAAGTCAATTCTAGAAGAATATCACTGGGTGCAAAGATGTTCTTGCAGGTCTGGTGAAGGCTTAGGCATCCTATCTCAACTTTTAATGTACCTAGTTTTAGGCCGTCCTTGAACACACCAGTGCTTCCTTCTCTCTTACACCATTGTAGGTAACTACGGCAATACAAATATACTTCCAAGTCTTATGTTTTATGCTGCATCTTAAAGTGGCCCTTTTTTTTTTTTCTTTTTTTTTTAAGACTCTTATTCACAAATTTTAGAGTTATTAGGTGTGGTATCATCAAATTACTGGGGCTGACCTACAACAAGTCATCAGTTATCAGGTAGCTCAAAGATTCTCCCCTAACAAATCCAAATATTGTAGATTCACAAAAATATTTTAGTTCTCTAGTTTGGATCTACTGCAAATAATTCTAATATAGAGTATCCAACACTCTTCTGTGAAATTAAAAAAATAGATTAATGGCCCTGCACCTAACATAATGCTTTTAAACACACAAAGAAGATGAACAAGTATTCAAAAGAGACATTAGGTTGCTTCTACAGTTCAGAGACTGTAGTCCAGGTAATAAACAGCTCTGACTACACCATGGAAATTGTAAAAATTCAAAGCAGCCCAATCCTATTGATCTTACTACAGCATTAGCTGGCCAGTTCTAAATGCAAAACATGTGTTAAATCTAAGTTAATGTGGCTTCTGCATTAATTCAATTCTTTCTTGCTTCAGCAAAAAACTGCTTGTACTGTACAAATTCTACTGTTGCAGAGCAATTCCTTAGGAATAAACAGCTTGCCTTTTCTTAATGTTCTCTATAATGCTGAGAATCTCAGAAAAGCTGCATCACAGCAATCATTAGTGATCAAGAGTTTCCAATTGCTAAGGCACACCTACTTGTCAAGCAGTTGATAGAAATGAAGCAAAACGAAGAGTTTGTATTTAGCAAGGAGTTTTCTAAGAAAAAAGAAGATCATGCTTCCAGAATATTTTATTTAAAATGCAGATACATCACCAGAGAGGCAATTCTACCACACCGGTTTAGTCACGTTGCCTTGGCAAACCACTTAACTGAAGCCATTTGATTTGAAGTGTGATTTGGAAGTTGAAAGAAGGGTTACAATGACTACAAATGTTTAATCCAAAGGGATAGTAACCACTCACCTCCTTGGCTTTCCTAAACTAGGCAGAGTATAGCTATTGCATCAGCAAATCCTTATCAGGTACAGCAGTGCCGACAGCTGGAAAGATCTTTGACAGAGAAAAGATATAGAGATTTGGGCAATGTACAATGAAATAAATGCAATAAGATAAGAGGGTTTTCTTTGGAAGAATGCCTGAAGGCTTCTAAGGACTTTTGCATTAAAACAAGTCGCAACTTTACATGATGTTTTACATAAAACTAAACTGATATCATGTAGAATCTCAAGAGATAATAATGATCTAAATCAAAATCTTGATCTGGGCAAACAGGAACACATCAGATATGGAGCTAAGAATTTATTTTCAGTTATGATGGTGTTTTCACAGTCTAATAGTCCAAAATAATACAGAAAAATGTAATTAACAATATAGTTAAAGTTGCTACACAGACAATTTCTATCCCCCCCTTTTCTCTGTTGTGGTGCTCACCTTTCCGATGTCCTTCTGAATCCTAAGGTCAACAACTGAACCTTTCTCAACTGCCAGAGTGGTGATAGCGATAAGTCACCAGTAACCTAGGGACTTTGCATGAAGGAGTATAAGGTTTACAGGTGGAGTTTCTTTCCTTTCAGTCTCAGATTTGTTTCTACAAGCTTTCTCACAACAGACAGCTTCCTTTCCATTGATTCCCAACTATTCTTGACAGAAGGGGCTCAGGTTACTCAGCAAGGCTAAGGTAACACACTTGGAGTGAATTCACAAGACAATTGTGCAACAAGCTAAGTTCAGCTCAGGCTGTACCAGTCTGGGTGAGACCTGAGACCTTGCACTGGCCAGTCAATGCAAAGCCTGTGGCCTTCTACTAGGGATGGCAGACAACCACATTTACTGGGCTACAGCTGTCACCAAGGTGAACAGAAACATACCACTGACTTTCTTCTGGTGGGATCTGTCTCAGTTTATATATGCCGTCAGGTAAAATGGATAGTGAACAAAATTGTATTTGTGTTTCCTGAATGTATCTTCAAAATGATGAGACCAGAGAGAGTTCAGAGGGAAAATGTCAATTTTTTATTTTTAATTTTTTTTTTTTTTTTTACATTCAGTATGGTTAACATTGTTAAGAAAAGGCACTTCTTTCAGTGGTTGGAGCATAAAATTCGAAGTATTGAAACCTGGTCAAAGAAAATAAAACTCTTTTCTTTCTTACTAGATAGGAGACTTGTAATTGCACAACTTATCCAATGTGTTCAGAGGCAGAATTGGGAAATTTGGGGTAGTAAAACCAGGACAATTTCCCAAATCCATAATCCATTATATATTTATTAATTTAAAGCTTATTTCTAAGTAGAGCTGATTTCTTACTCACCTAGATTTTTGAGTGCTGAGTTGAGCTAAGTAATGAAAGTTCCTGTTGAGACTGACCTCTCTCAAATGTGGAATCATAAGTGTTCCTTATTAACTTGCAGTGTCTGTTTGATGTTAGCATATGGTTTTGTTGCTATCTCTTTGAATTACACAATGCTAATTTCCATATATCTCCATGTTGCTGTTTTCCCCATACTTACTTAGTTTACTCTTTAATGCTTCTTTGTTTCCAAATCTTGTTTGAGACCACTGAAAATGGGAAGAGTTATAAAAGAAATATGTTTGAGATGAATAGCTACATCTTTCATAAATCTGTTTTTTAATTACAAATGAGCTCAACATAGTAATGCATTTTACTTTAATTGTGATTTTGATGACCTTCTTAGAGCTGAAAGCCATTTCTCTTTATTTAATGACATGCACGTTTGTGTTTGGGGAGTTCTGTTGCTAAGTGATTTCCAGGAAAGCTAGTGAAGCAGACTAATGAAGTGTCAGACAATATTTTGTAGTATTTTTATGGAATGGCATTATTGGACCAAGGAGAGACCTGTCTTGCATTTGCAAAATCTTCAGAGTTTGAAGCAGAGCATATCAGACCTAAATTTGAAAAGAATCCCCCTTCTCCCTGTTTTTAACATATCCAACATGTACATTTGACCACATAATGTAACAATAGGCTAGCAACAGATAAGTGCAATGCAGATATGTGCCATTAATTTAAAATGGTAGAAAGGATGTTTGAATCTTACACTTCCTTGTTTCTTTGTCTTTTTCTTGCTTGCTTGCAGCTTCTTGTTAAATAAGCATCGCCATTGCTCTTTCCTACAGCTTTGTTTGTGGAAGAATCATAGAATCATAGAATGGTTAGAGTTGGAAGGGACCTTAAAGAGCATCAAGTTCCAACCCCCCTGCCATGGGCAGGGACACCTCTGACTAGAGCAGGTTGCTCAAAGCCCCATCCAACCTGGCCTTAAACACTTCCAGGGATGGGGCCTCCACAACTTCCCTGGGTAACCTGTTCCAGTGCCTCACCACCCTCACAGTAAAGAACTTCTTCCTCATATCTAATCTAAATCTCCCCTCTTCCAATTTAAAACCATTATCCCTTGTCCTATCGCTAGACTTCCTGACAAAGAGTCCCTTTCCAGCTCTCCTGTAGGCTCCTTTCAGCTACGGAAAGGCTGCTCTCAGGTCTCCCCGGAGCCTTCTCTTCTCCAGGCTGAACAGCCCCAGCTCTCGCAGCCTGTCCTCATAGGAGAGGTGCTCCATCCCTCTAATCATCTTAGTGGCCCTTCGCTGGACCTGTTCCAACAGTTCCATGTCCTTTCTATGGTGAGGACTCCAGAGCTGGACACAGTACTCCAGGTGGGGTCTCGCAAGTGCAGAGTAGAGGGGGAGAATCACCTCCCGTGCCCTGCTGGTCATGCTTCTTTTGATGGAACCCGGGATACGGTTGGCTTTCTGGGCTGCCAGCGCGCACTGCCGGCTCATGTTGAGCTTCTCATCCATGAGCACTCCCAAGTCCTTCTCCTCAGGGCTGCTCTCCAGCCATTCTCAGAAGCTGAAGTGCACTGTGTCTGACATATACAGTGTATAAATTCAGCCTGTACATACAGAAGTTGTCAATTTCAGAGTGAATCTGCAGCAGGTGGAAGTGACACAGCACTGAGTTCAATACAGTTCTATCACAAGGATGATGGAACCTGGGTCAGCTCCACACACAGTTTAAAATCACTTTTTACATCAGAATTGCTCATAAGTAAGTTCTTTCACAAAGGCAACCCTGAAGATTGGGTTCTTGAAAGGCAAATGCTTAAGCATTTCCAGAAGACAACAGGTGTAGGATTCTTATACTACATCTTGTTTTGGAGAGGAAGGGAAGCCATATAAACTCTGGTAGCAAGGGTTGTAAGCCTTCAGCTGGGAAGCTGAAAAGGTGTTAATAAGTTATAGAGCATCTGTTTTGCACTTAGGCATACCATAAACCTTCAGTCACAAGGTATATACGTTCTTAACATGCATTTTTTAAAAGTGATTCTATAAAAGCACTGCTAACATAGAGATGGTACCTGAAAGTAAAGAACTTTCAAAGATAACAAAATGTACAGAATCCAACCTCGACCCCATTTCATTAATTTAAATTTTATCAATTTCTTTCTTAAATGAAGCAAAACCACAATTTGTATTTTATTTAGTTAATTTTTTAAAAGACTTTGAAGCTAGAAGCATTGTATAAAGCACAAACTTTAAGATAAATTGATTTAGACTTCAAGAAATTCAGAGGAAATTATAGTTTGGGCATCTCCTAAATTTAGTTTTCACTTAATAAACTACCTCCCCCCATTGATCCTAGCAGACCAAAACCATGTTTGTGTAATACATTATTAAAGTGGTGTCAGACTCATGATATACTATGCTTGGGGCTTTGCAGTAACATTATTTTACTTGGTCTTCCTTAAAAAATACTCAAGGGAATCTAAGGCAATATTAGATCCTTTCACAACACACTGCATAACCTGTTTAGATGTATGCCATTAAGTTACTAAACAAAATGAAAGGTGGTGTTGTTTCTTATATTCCACTTCAGAGTTACTTTTTGTAGCTCTTTTCTCCCCAAAGAGAAGCCTAATATTTGAGAGATGCTATGTATTTATTTTACTAAATTTGCTGGTGGGGAAGTCACACAGATGGTAGTTAAAGAGAATTGTCTGCCATTTTGCTGTGAGAGAATGTAGCGACCCTGAAATTCTCTCAAATGCTCACATAGCTACAATACACTCCTATTGCAACCTGCTCAAAGGGCAATGCACACCACTAATTAGTTAATTGAATTGAGTCTCATCTCTCTCCTCAGGTTTGAAAGCAAAATACTTCTCATGTTTCCATGTGACAGAAGAGGGTTGTTCTTACCTAGAGAGGAAAATGATGCAAGAAAAGGGCATGTATTTCAATTGCAAGGATTAAATGGTAAATAAAACTGATATCACGACACCAGTAGGCAGCATGATATGTGGATACTGTATATCCTGGTAGAGGACAGAGCTGTGAAAGTTTGCCTTTTTGCCTCATTCTGTGTGCTGCAGTCTGGGCCAGGTTGAGCTTTCCCAAAGGAGAGAAATTAAGTCCTGCCCCAAAATGACCGAACATGTTCAAACAGAAAACTGATTTCTGCTGACTTTATTCTGCCCTCTGAAAAGAATGAGAAAGACAGTAAGCTGGAGACTGTAATACAAAAAAACTGGAAATCTTCGACGAAGAGCAGGGGGAAGATGTGTAGGTGGCCCTCAGAGGTGAAAGGATGGATTTTTCCCAGGAGAAATTGGGCATCTTCCGGAGGAGGAGAGAAGCCCCGAGGAAATACGCAGAAATTTTCATAATATTAAGACTTACTGAACCAAGAGGAAGAGTGAAGGGAGGGACCCACCTGGGAGGGACCCACCCTGCAACAGTGTGTTGAACGGATTTTATTTTCAGATCTCTTGTTTTAGTGTCACAAACTAACGATTCAGATTTTTGGTCTCCAAAGTTGTTGTGTGCTAGCTGGTTTTCCACTACAGGAAGTTTGGAAATCAAGGACCTTTTAGTGTCTTGTGTCATGCTCACTTTTAAGAAAATCTCATTTTCATGGCTTACTAGGGGAGCTCTATGTTTGAAAGACATTACTGGAATACATGGTTTACTTATATTCAGTTTGCACTCAGAGTGAAAGCTATATGGTGCAAACAGTCATGTTTGAATGCTGTCCTCATCCCTGTCTCGGTCAAGGGTGGACCGAGGAGAAGGGGTGCAATATTTCTTGTAACAAACTGTTTCTGTGAATAGGAGGAGATGTTAGTTTCGCCTTCATATCCTACGTAGGCAATTTTCATCTGTGTGCTGATACAGCTATCAGTACTAGCAGTCAGTACAAGCTGTGATTTTTGGATTTGTGATTTCAGTTCTTGTCTCCTGGGAACTGAGCAGAATCGACCTAATTACTTAGTATTTGTAACAGTAGTCAGATGGTTTCCACAACTGCACTTTGACTGGAGCTGACTGGCATAACTGTGTCAGTTAACCTTTCCTCCTCTGCTCACTGAAAGTTTAGCAACTGTGATGTTGCTTCCAGCTATCTTCATAAACAAGTTATTAATACAGAACTGTAGTATTATGCATGATGACCTGGAACAAAATTTGTTAAAGCACTGAAGATATCTAGCATCTGATTTGTTCTGCAACAATATATTCTGTTCTCTAATAAAAAAATAAATAAATCAAGGTGGACTTTGTTAGACTGAGGGTAATGGATTTATCAATTCCCTGCAGTCGAGTCAACTAAACACTTATTGAGTATATGAGGACTCATTACACCCACACACAATGAAAAAAAGGTCAGACATTTAAAGGCAGAAAATAATGTAGCACATTACAGTTAACCCATTATTTTTCAAGGGGGAGATAACTATGTGGCTAGTACTTAGTTGTGTCCATCCCTTCTTTTTTCTCCCCATTCACATCCTCTTCCCTAAAAGTCAGACTTACAGTAACACCTGTTCTGTAATTTATTTGTAGTAATCAAGACATATAATCCAATAAAAGATTGTGTATTACTGTACTCTTCCCTAGTGGTACTGGTGTATGTATGATCTTTGTAGAGGATTACTACAAAGTGATATTGAGAAGAGTAGTAAGTAAGCTCAGGCTGACTTGTGTTTTAACTCTTTTAACCCTTTTGTCTGTTTTGGAAGTGTTATGCTCATGAATCAGATCCTCCAGTCCCTCTCTTTCCCTACAACAATCCCCACACTTCAAAGAAAGCCTGAAGTCCTGTAGGAGACACTCAGATATTTTATCTCAGTTTACTTTTCTTGGGTTTCCCTACTCAGTGAGGTACGCCACGTTATATTTCAAATTCAATTTCTTTTTTGGCCATGCCTTTTAAGAAATGACAAAGTATTTTACCAATCACTTTTAGAAAGTGAAGCCACAAGGAAAATTTCTGCATTTTTAGCACGAAGGGGGCATTTTACCTGTGCAGGTTTGTTTTTCTGGGGAGGAGGAAGAGGGGGGAGGAGAGCTTGGGCTCAGAAATAAAATCATTTCATCTGAGTACAAAACAAATATCTTCTGTATAATGGACAATGTGGAAATTGTTATTGCTATATCATTAACAAATGTCTTGTTTATACATCAAAAGTGCCTTCTGTAAAAGGTGAGCTCTTGTTCACATTACATTTATTAATCTGAAAATTTTTCTTTAAAGATACATAAATAGGAGCATAAAGAGAAGTTTTAAAATTGTATGCTTTGAAACATTGATCTAAGCATTGTTAATGGAAGTGTTATCTAAATCTTGTAGAAGTAATGAAAATTTCTCCAGGTGTTAAACTACAGAATCTTCTGTCACTTTGATATAAGGGTTAGACGACAAAGTGGATTGCCTTGTCCATCAAAGTTTGGCTGAAGAAAATGTCACTGACTGCTGAGGTAAGAGTGAAAAATATACAGGAAAGTTCATGTGGAATTTACCGAATTTAAAGAAACTAGTTGCTTACCAAAAAAAAACAAAACAAAAACCCAACCAAAAAACCCAGAAAAAAAGGTAGTGCATGATGGTGTTAAATTTGCATAAATCCATTTAGCTCAGGAGTCATATTAAAATGGGATAACAATGGTGATTAATAAATGAAAGAATCATGGCTTTATGTAAAAAGACATATTTAAATTTACTTGATTTAATTTCTTTAGCATTGTCTAAATTGAGAAGAATATAACCATATGACTTTCACAGACAGTCTAAAACACTAGTGACAAGTGTTTGCTTAAAAACCTACTTGCCTTCAGCTTTGTTCTATAAGGCTAGTCATTATCTTGAGTTTTAAGCTTAGCTATGAGGAAAAGAAAAAAAGTAGGGTGTACAGTTTTGTTTAGTGGAATGATTCCCTTAAAGGCAACACATTATTTGGCTTGAGTTATTGGGTGTCACAGTGGCCAGATGGAAAACTCAATTTACATTTTATTTTAACTGATTTATCAACTATTCCATTGACAAAGAGAGGTGTTACTTTGGTGAGTGAGAAAAATGTTATTTTCTGCTTATAGTTGCATTAAAATGTTACAGTATGTTAGAAGTTTTCACTCAAAGCCTTTTCATTACTGTTGCTGTTTCCCAGACTCCTCCGTTTTTAGCTGTTCCTAGAAGTGAGAGCTCTAGTAGGTGTTACTATGGCTCACTTTTTGCTGCCATTTCCTCCATCCATCCCTGTATATTGATGAATGCACAGTGTATTAAAAGGGCTGCATATGTTATGGACTTTGTCAACCCACTGCAGGTTCTTAATTGGTTTGTTGAGGCAGTAGAGATATTTCCTCAATTTCCTTCAGGGAAACTGACAGCTTAAGAGAACAAGAATTCAATCCCCAACTTACTAAATCTCTCACTCTTGTTAAACCATATGCTTTTTTTTTTCAAGAGAACAAGTCAAATACCTAAAGCTTGAGTGAATCTTCAGAGCTAAGCAGGAGCTTGTGCTCTACTGCTTGACAGAGGAAAAGACAGAAAAGCAGTGGTCAAATTATGTTTTGATACACTTGATCTTCCTCTCTGCTTGGACACAGTGCACATGTTTTCCCCTTTTGCCTTGCTTACATTTCCCCAAATGCAAACAAAACATGTATTCACTGGCCACAAACAGAATCTAACATCTTCCATGGGCTCATGCTTGTCTCACAAATTTGGGGCTACAGATCCATGGCATTGACTCTTTTTCCAGCAGATATAGAAAGTCTCAGTGTCCCACCATGAGCACAGGCAATTTTGTACATGTCACTTGTTTTCTGAGCATATTTTGCTGGTTGCAGCTTCTGGAGCATCTATGATTTTAAGATCTATTTGCTTTATGCACAGGTTTCCACCAAAATCTCTTCCTTTGTAGAACCTTTATAAAGAAGCATGCACAGGGCCTGAAATGCTACGGAACTGTATCAGTGGATTTAGAGGGTTTTATTTTGTAACGAGAAAAAGAAAAGAACAAGATTTTAAAAGCATGAGAGGTGGAAAAGCAACCCACTGTTTTCAATGGTATTTCACATGCTGGTACTGAAACCTTTAGCACTCCTCTGTTTCTGACAAGAGGGCTTGTATAAGTTCAGTGACATGGTAACTCTTTGTACTCGTTCCTTTAAATTCTGGGAAACAAAAATAAGAATTCTGTTTAAAATTAGAAAAAATCTTATTGGCAGCAGCTTCATTTTCTCATAGTACAAAATAAGTGAGTGTACATTGTCATGAAATATTAGAACAGCTGTATTTGAGATGGAGACATGTTTGCATTTCATGACATGCCTGTTTGATTTTCTTTGTTATTTTATTCATGATATTCTTCAATAACACTGATTTATTAATTTCATGTGAAATGTATATTTTAGTTTGAGCAAAGGAGAGTACATTTGAAAGCCATTTTTTTTTGAAAAATCTCCACTCTGACTGATGGATATTGATAATCTTGGTATGGTTGAAGCAGAAATTTTGCAAGCAACAGAAACAAGGTGGTTTATTATTTATTTATTTATCTTTCCCAGGCTGGTAATAAAACTGAAAATCTTGAGGAACACATCAAATGTAAAGAATGTTTCTTCAAAAGAGGACCTTTCCAGGGAAAACTCAGAGTTAAAAGAGCTCCCGTTCTGAATTGCAGCCCTATAGGGCTAAAAGTACATCTGATGACAGTTAAAGAAATGTCACAGAGAATGGAAAAAAGAAATTAGAAAGAATGTTTTGTACTACTTACAATTCGTTCAGTTTTCCCTTTAGGCAAACAAACCATTATCTTTGGTGATAGCAAAGTCTTTAACATTATGTGAAACTATCTTATTTTACCGCAAGCTCAAGAATAACATTTTTTTAAGACGTGGGTGAAAGAAATAAGAAATTGATAAAAGAAGTGCTGAACTTTTAATTAAGTTAGCTGAGAACAGTCAGATTAATGATTTGCTTTATTTTTCCTTTAATGACAGAAATCCTTGGTTCAGTAAAATGCAGTTTACCATGCAGAGAAAATTCTATGGCTTCCTGCATTTCCATAGCTAATATTTTTATTATCCTAAAGACAGCTTATGTAGCCCAGAGCAATACTTTTTATCTACTGAGGAAGTTTTAAATGGGCATCAATGCTGGGCAGCCTCCTTCCCTTTTCTTCCTTATAGTCAGAAAGCACAATAAACAGCTAAAGTATGTCTAAACAATACAAAATAAATTCAGTTACATTTCTCCAAGCTGTGTACTTTAGTGTGGTTCAAAAATTTATATTAATAGGATAATTCTGCAAATTCAAACTGATTTACATTTTCTATAATTTTGGACTATTTGCTCTGGTTCCTAATGTGCAGCATAGAATACTTTCAGCTAATTTGCCTTCTAATTCATATTCTTATTTCAGGACATTTGCAATTTCTTCTCCACATGTTTTGATGAATGTTTTGGTTGAATAATCAAGATGTTGCAAGTGACAAACTGGGTGTTAATGTACTGTTGTTATACAATAGAGAATAGAGCGCTGTTGTAAACTGCATATCTAGATGATGGCCCTCTTTCACTACTGTGAAGTGCTGAGAACATTTGTAAGTGAATCCACATCCTTCACTTCCCATTTCTCTTAGTATTTGTTTATGGAAAGGAATTTTTCCTGAGCTGTGCTGCTGGGATAGCAACCTCTGGTTCGATATTGCTGCATGTCAGAGGCTCAAAGACAAAGAGGCTAAATCTCTTTCTAAGAAGCAGAATCACAGCATCTTCCAATTGTTACCATATGGTTTAATCGACTGAATTAAAGAATCTAATTCCAATAAAGACGGGGGCAGAATCTGAATTGAATATAGTCTTTCCGGTTATAAAATAAAGAGGTGGTTTAATGCTCAGTAGCATTAAGCCCCAAAGAACCAAAGTGCTTGGAACTAGGAAAGGAAGAGGAAAAATTAAAACATTGTTCTGCTACTAGCAGTTGATTGTGTACAAAGGTCTAAGATAACTCATTGTGGTAACTGCATATATTTCTGGTCTTTATCTGCTTTGCTCTCCTTCCAAAATAAAAGAATTGGTAAAACTAGAAGGAAAACAGATAAAGGCAATAGGAATGATCCAAGTTTTGAATTACCTTCCATATGTAGGACCAATTAGATTTTTACTCTCCTCATCACAATCTCATTGGTTTTAAAAATGTTACACTCTTATATGGGAATTAGTTACTTGTCCTCTCTGGTTTATGCTCCTGCAGTGCTACAATTTCTTTGTATATGACTTCGGGAACTGGAAGAGCAAGAACCAATTAACATATGGATGGGAGTCTCGATTAGGATGCCAAATGATTAGGATAGCTTAGAGGTTCAGGATAACAATGGTACAGTTTGCTAATTTCTATCCTAGAGATTATCAAAACATATGAATAGAATTAAACATTTAAGATCAGAAAGTTTGTTTTACAAAAGCATCTTATGGGAGGCAGCACTTGCTTCTTCAGTGTCCTAAAGCAGCGTTTTTGCATTTAAGACTTTTTTATGAGGAACTGGCAGGATTGGGCACCATCAGGTTTGCTGCTGACACATCCAGATCTGTGATTTCCAAGCTTTTCAACTTGGAAATCTAGCTGGTATGGCCATTTTGCTGTACAGTACTCTCGCTATACCACACCACTGTCTTTTCATATTTTCTCAAGATGCTTATCCAGTGGCTGAACTGAACCAACTGTGAAACTTCCATTTGTAAAGTCTTCTCTAACCTGCCATAACAGTACCGGTGAAATCTGTGACAGGATGCTTTCCCCCAAATACATTTGCAACCTTGTCATCTTCATGCCAACACCTTATCTCTGTTCTCAACAGTTAGGTCCCTCTCCCGTTCACTAGTGAATTAGATGGTAAATTAAGGAATGTTTAACAGTGAATTAAATAATGTTTCATATTAATAGGTTTGTGGTTTGCTTCTTGAGAATCCTTCCCAACTTTTGGCTAAATCAATCATCTTTTCCATTAGGACTAGCCTCCTGTATTTATATTCTATTATTTCTCCAACATTCAGCAGAATATGTTTAGAAGGCTAGAGTGCTAATACACATCTTATAATAGCATGCACTTTTAGACAGGCCCCACAGCAGTTTCGCTTTCTCCACAGCAGGGAATGTACATTTTTGATGTGTTAATGAATAGGGTTGTCCAGCTCTCTCAGTTTGAGGCTGAAAAGCAGCAGCAGGCTGTACAGACAATACACCTACAGATACAAGCGCCATGGCTGAATGGCAGACAACTAAGAAATAATTGGCTAGTTTAGGGCTACAAGCATTTCAGCATTTAACAGCATGGAAGGCTTTTCTTAAAAACTTTTATAATTGTAAAGGCTGTCTTTTGGAGCCCCAGAAGTACAGCTATCATTGCTAGACAGCACACACAAAAATGTACACACGTATGAATTGTGATATATAAAGCACAGAAAAAGAACATATACTTGTGAATGAAGCTTTACCATAGAATAATCTCTCCAATAATACTTTTATAACAGTTATCAAAATTAAGCATAGCTGGGCTTTCACGACTCTCAGGATCATGTGTTTGCCTTTTACTTTCTAAGAAAATGATTAAGATTCCTAGGGAACATCGTGGTATTTTCAAACTTTCATAAAAATCAGACTTCACTCTAATTTATTTAATTATAAAAAAGGACAGAAAAAATAACTTCTCCCATGTTTTTTCTTTAAAACAGTTAGCTTAGCATACCCTAGATTTAAGCCTAGTATGACCTTTTTTACTGTTTAAATGGAACTTCTCAGTTATTTGTCTTTGAAACAAATCAAGAAGGAGACCATATGTACTGCTGAAGACTATCTCAAAATGCAGCTTCATAAGCCCTTATTTCAGTTGAGAGGGGATAAAGAGAATCATTTATTTTCATAATGGCTCTATTAGGGCAGACCATGCCTCTGCCTAGAAATGCCCTGTTAGCAAAGCTGTCATCCAACAATGATCTCTGGGAAGGTGAATGAATATAACACAGACTGTTCCTGCATTCATTTTAGAATAGTCAATAACTTCCCCCATGCCTCCACTATTTCACAAAGCATCATAATTTCTTATGGTTTATTTTTTGTTTAGTAATAATGCCCTCTCATGGACCACAATTCGATCCAAAGTGAAAACTTGCCTAAGCAGGGAATTGTACACTAGAGAAATATTTACAAGATCTATTGTAATTTCTCCTGCAAGCAGTCTACAGAGTCATTTTTCAGACTAATGTGTGAAGTTGATAATCTGAATTTCTTCTCCCAGTACCACTGGACATATTCCAGGTTGATATATGACCGTTCAAGGCACTAGCAAAATGAAAGCAAGGAGATCCAGTTTCAGAAACAAATTCTTTGTAGGACACTTGGGAACTAAGAATAATAGGCTGGACAGCTACTATGAAAAGGTGTTACTTGGGAATACTCAAAGCTTAAGGGGTTCCAGGAAAGGATAATCACAGAATCACAGAATCACAGAATGTTAAGGGTTGGAAGGGACCCTTGATGATCTAGAGATCATCCGGTTGAACCCTCCTGCCAGAGCAGGTC